>CM021102.1:358897223-359194259 GCA_007115665.2 Sequoiadendron giganteum | reverse complement strand
GATTCCAAAAACATAGTTTAGATTTGTCTAGGGATATTTTAGTAGTATCAAAATAGTAGGACCTTAATGAGCTACAACATAAATGGATTTTTTTAAGATACATGCCTATTATTTTGATTTTGAGAATGTTAAGGACAAATAGAATGCAGTTTTCGATGCCAAAATTTTGGAGCAACAAATTTCGGAGCACCAAGTTCTAGAGCAATAGATTCAAAAAATACATATCAGATTTGGCTTGAGAAAGAAGGGTGCAGGGTCATGTTCTCAACATGATCTTAAGAGCACAAGAAGACCTAAGGGAGCATTTATTCTAGGGCCCATGCTGGGGTTTAGTTCATTTTTCTTTCTTCATGCCCAAATCTATCTAAGTTTTAGGTTCTAAAAACAAGTTTTTGTTGTGGGTTTCTAAATATTTTTTACAATCAGCCCATTTTTAGTAGAAAAATAGGGGCTAGCAAATATTTTTTCATTGTAAAGGTGTTTTTGGGATCATATAAATGATTACCTATTGTAAATTTTATTATTAATAATATATCTACAAGCCCTCCACCTTTTGCATAAAAAAAATCCTTTAGAATAGATGGGTATTGCTAGGCATTAAGAATTTAAGTGAAATCACTTAATCCTATGCACTAAGAGTTTTTAAGGTGTAACAATCATATTGTATGGAAAAAAAATGCATTCACATCCATAAATAATATAAGTTGAAACCCCAAATATTGAGTTACAAGTTAGTGGGTGACAAATTTACAGCGCATACAACTAATTGGTTTTCTTAGGCATAAACAATATAAATAAAAACCTAAGAATTGAACTAAAAGCACTTGATCTTGTACACTTAGAGTAGAGTGGGTGAAAAAATCACATTGTATAGAACATAAATGCATTAACATTCATAAAAATTATAAGTTGAAACCTCAAATATTGAGTTATAGGTTATTGTGAGAAACATTTAGCATAAAACAAATTGGCATTCTAAGGTTCATAAGAATATAAATGAAAAATGCAATGTAAATAGTATCAATTTGAAACATGAAATATTGAGTTACAAGTTTGTGAAAAACATTTGCATAGCATACAAAAAAAATTCATTTGTAGGCATAAAGAATTAATAGCAACAAAAAATTTGTAACTTTATAACGTGATTTTGTTGTTGCTTCTGCTTTTTCTGCGACTGCCTCTTGAAAAATATAGATATGCATATGAAAGTGAGATGTGCTAAATCAAAATTGGAAAAGATGTAGTAATGCATTTTTTAATTTGTAAATCTCTTTATATGTTCAATACTGGTTTGGTATGGAGTCTTTAATTTCTATCCTTCTTTTACAAATTTGAAAACTTGTTTTGTTGTATTCAATTGCAATTTTTTATGTATCTATGGCATGTAATAATTGTTTGCTTCCCAGGAGATTTTTTTGGCCTAACACAATTTTTTGGTGGTTGCAAGCTAAAAAATGAGAAGACAACAATAGTTGTGTGGTGGAATTTGAGTGATGGGACATATCTAAATGATTGGTTTTCCTTGATTATTGTCTTGCTAGGAAAGTGGGATAGGGGAGTGGGTTCGATTAGATTTGGTTATGGGACAGTATTGGTTCTTAGATGTCCACATGGCATTAGATCATTGAAAATACTGATGGTGATGTAATGCAATGGGTGATATGTAAGGGGAGTGTGGGTTATATTATTTTTTATATTTTGGCTACACATTTTCATGCTATGGTTCATTCTAATTCAAGGTTAATTGTATGTTGGTAGTGTCAGATGGGTTTTGAATATTTTGTTGACATGTAAGACTATAAATAGTTAAAAAAAAATTATCAAATATAAACCATTTTTTATCTGTATGGTGATTGGACAAAATTTAGTTAACTTTATGGATAAAAATTGTTTTATAATTGGATATTAAGGAACTCCACTATGTCGCCCATTGAAGACTATTTCTAAACTCACTATTGGATCCTGCTCCACTATCTGACCATATTCCCTATATATATTTAATATACACATCCTATTAGTCTATCAAAAATAGAATAATTAAATTAATTGTTTAACTTGTTAGCAATAAGTCTTAAGTATATATATTATATATATATATAAATTTTGAAACAAGTATATATATACACGTTTTAAAACAAATTAATTGTAAACACAAAAAGCATGGATAAGTCTGACTATTGTGTGTAGCTCCTTGAAGGGGTAGCATGGACTCATGTAAGGCCATCATATTTCCATATATGGAGGAGCAGTATTCTTTAATATATACTTTTTTTGAATAATTAAAAAAAATGTAAAAATTTATTTTGCAATAAAAATAAACATGTGTAATCCTTTAAGGTTGTCATTTCCTTGAAATCATTGTAGAAGGAAAAGAAAACCCTATACAATTCTTCCTCCAGTCTACTAATGGAGTCATCCTACAACAAGGAAACCAATAGAGAAAACAAAAAGAAATCTTAAAAAATACAAATTCAAAGAGGAAAATTCAGAGAATGATAAGAGAGAGAAAGGAGTTGTATGTTGTAGCAACGAAATAGATAAATTTTGAACTTGTAATATTTTGCTTGACGCCCCTCTTCTAGTGCTCATATCTATCTCTAACCATTGTATCAATGTTCTCACAACTCTATCCAAACAAACAAAAAAATAAATAAAATTAAGCTAAAAATAGGGTTTGTAATTCCCATAAATAGATGGCACTAGGAAACCTAAAATTCCTTCAATAATGCTAACACCACATGTCACAATTTTCATCATTTCACTTTTTCCTCTATTGGTTTGAAACCATAAAATGCATTAGCTTAGTGGCACTACTCTTACACATTTTGGGTAATAATGGAGTTTATTCATAATCTTAAAATTATATTGCCCCTATTATAAATTAGGTATTTGAGTTATAAAAAGGAAATTTTGAAGAGCAGGTTAATTTCTTTTGTGTTTTATTTTATTATTTTCCATAATGACCTAATTTAAATGGAAAATAGTTAATTTATTCAATGTATGAAATATAAAGAATCAAGTCATGCATTTCAATAAAGAATTGAAATTATAAGTTGTAGTATTTTTATTGGACTATTTATCTTAAATTTAAAAATTTCTAATTACATCTTATATAAAAGTAAAGGAAATTATGAGGATAATGCTAGTGTACTTTATTCGTAAATAAGAATTTAATATTTAAGTGCTATCTTGAGTCATTTGAAAGATGTAATTTTTAATCAACTAAATTAATTTAAAATAGGATAAGTATATATTTCACCCCTTTATCCTTATTGTTTCCCTATGTTAGACAATAAGCTACAAAATAATATAATAATATTCAAATTGAGAGAGATCTAAACCTTTATATTAGTTAATTATGAATTCCCTAATGAAAGGATCATTAGAAGGTATAATATTGATATAATTTACCAAGAAACCTACCTTCATATTTAACTAATTGGCTTATTTGGATAACTAGAATGTTAGTATAATTAAAGAAATAGATTAATTTAATTTCCATCAATTTGTGTAATGATGGGATAAAATTGATTGAACATATCAATTATTCTCCAAATTTGGTTATTTAAATTTATGATTGTAGTGTAGTAAAATGAATACCTTGCATTTTCACACTTGTTTGGGCCCACCTTGCTTTATTTGTCCTTCTTTAAGGCTTAATTGGCCCTATTTATGTCCACAAGCCCTATGAATGACATATTTTTTTGGTTAATCCTGACATTCTCCAAAGCATATTTGATCCCCTAATGTTGGAAAAACAAGGATAGACAACTGAGAGGGGGGTGAATTAGTTGTCACATAATTTCAAACATATCTAACCTTATTAACCTTTGCTCTTAGATCTGATAGATAACAGTGATAGAATAAATCAACACATCAAAAACACACATAACACCAATATTTTTGCATGGAAACCCTGTTAGGGGAAAAACCATGGTGGAGGTTAATCCACAAGTTATACCTTGTTAAAAATATAAGAGAAATGAATAATGGGAACGCACATGCATTCAGGAACACTACCTAGAGCACATTTCTCAAAGAAGACACATTGTCTGACATAAAACTTTCAAATTAAATCCATATGAAGAGTTTGAAATGAGACAGTATCTTCTTCAAAAGCTTGATTACAATTCCGGTTAGGCACAGAAACACTTCACACAAAATTTGTTATGCAATCAAATGATCTAATCTTTATTCGCACATAGTAATTGCACACTTGACTTATAACACCACACACTCTCACACACACTTCTCAAATGAAGAAAAAAATCACTCTTATATATCTGCTTCATGGAATTACATCAATAACTTTCTCGGCCAAAAATAAAAGAATAGATGAATACAAACTATTGGCCCAATTCATGAACAAATCTCAATGCACAGCAACCAAAGTCAGTCACAAAATAATGGAGACCTAAATCAACATCCTCAAACATGCCAAACATTCAAAAATTAATCCATGAGGATCCACAACATGCTAGAACCACTGTGTCAGCCAAGAACATTAAAATCTTGAACACACAAAGGAAAAATCATCGGTCATGAGCACACTGATCAACGTGGATGTGTAACAAGGATAGAGAATGATCTAGAAACATCAACGAATGTCACAAGAGCATGCACAATAACTCAAGTTACCAAAATTACATTTTCTTCTTCCTGAAACACCAACTATAGTAATAGAATAATTGTAGGAACACAGAAACTCACAACTTTCTTAATTCTTGATGCACACCTCTGAAACTTTCAGAGGATAGACTAGATAGACTCAACAAAAAATGCTTTAATGTGCAACATCTGAATACAAACATATTGAAATGTTCATCCCACTGAACTTCAGAGCTTTTCAAACAACCTCCAACATATTTATTATAATTTTCTCAATATCCTCGACATATACAGCCTTCAAGACACTAATGCTAATAATGATGACATCAATGACAACCACATATCAGAAAAAAAACCACAACATCCAACAATCTCCACCTTTGGCATTGATGGCAACACATGATGTGAAAAATACCATCAACACAAATAGCTCTTCTCCAACAACAGCCCCCTTAGATATTGCACTCTTCTTCTCCCTTTTTCTTTTTAGCTCTTCCAACTCTTCTCCCCCTTTGACATCAATGGAAAAGGTACACAAGCTCTTAACCACATATTTGAATCATCTAACTACTCCCCTGAGTAGCAACCACCATAACATCAATCTGAAACAAGATATGATTGTAAATGCATGGACCGATGCAAAAAAGACTTGCATCTTTAGTTCTGATTAGGAGGGGAAATCACCCCTAGCTTCCCTTTGAGATACTCAAAATTATCCTTAGGCAATGAATTAGTAAAGATGTCTTCAATTCGCTCCTTAGTAGGCACATACTCCAAACTGACTTCTTTATCACTCACATTTTCTCTCAAAAAGTAATATTTGATAGATATATGTTTTGTCTTTGAATGCAACACCAGATTCTTAGAAATGTTTATAGCACATGAATTATCATATAATATAGCAATAGGCACATCATACACAATTCTGATATCTCTCAGCGTTTTCATCCATATTACTTGAGTGCAATTATTTGCAGCAACAATATATTTTGCCTCAGCTGTAGATAAGGAAATGGAATTCTACTTTTTACTTAGCCCAAGACACCAACTTCTTCCCCAACAAGAAGGCAGCACCACTAGTACTTTTGCTATCATCCACATCATTTTCCCAATCTGCATTAGTAAAGGAACTCAAAGTAAGATCATCATCTTTAGGATACCATAGGCCAAAATAAGTAGTCACTTTCAAGTATCTAAAAAATTATCTTTATTGCACTCACATGAGATTCCTTCGGATCAGATTGATCATATCTAGAAACCATACATACAACATCCATGATATCTGGTTTGGTCTAAGTCAAGTAAAGCAATCCTCCGATCATTGACCAATATCTTTTCTGATTTTTCTTAGGAGAATCATCATTTTGTGTTAACTTGCATCTAGTTACCATGGGTGTACCAACAGGATTTGAGTCTTCCATGCAAAAATTTTGCAGTAACTCTCTTACATATTTGGACTGAGATATAAAGATTCCATTATCTAACTGAGTGATTTGCAATCCCAAATAGAATTTTAGCTCTCCAATCATAGACATTTCAAATTCACTTTTCATTTCATCAGCAAACTTCATACACAAGTCATCATCACCTTCAAAAATGATGTCATGAACAAAGACTTCAATGATCAACTCCTTATCATGATCCATCTTAAAATATAGATTATTGTCAACAATACCTTTATTGAATCCAAGCTTCAACAAGTATTTATCCAATCTAGCATACCAGGCTCTAAGGGCTTGTTTGAGTCCATACAATGCTTTCTTCAATCAGAAAACCATATCTTTCTTATCAGTTAGTTGAAATCCATCTGGTTGCTCAACATATACTTCGTCTTCTAGCTAACCATTTAGAAATGTTGACTTTACATCCATTTGATAGAATTTGTAGTTCTTAAAAGAAGCATAAGAAAGAAACAATCTGATAGCTTCAATTCTAGCAATGGGGGCAAAGGTTTCTTCAAAATCAATACCTTCCATCTGTGAGTACCCTTTAAATACTAGCCTTACTTGATTCCTTACTACTTCACCTTGTTCATTCATCTTATTCCAAAAGACCCATTTGCTTCCAATCACATTTTCATCCTTTGGTCTGGGGACAAGAATCCATGTATCATTTTTCTCTATCTACATCAGTTCATCCTTCATTGCTTTCATCCAATGTTCATCTTTACATGCTTCATTGACATTATTGGGCTCAATCTTGGAAATCAAACAATACTCTTCTACAATTCTTCTTCTAGTCTGCACACCTTTTTTCTTATCTCCTATAATCTAATCTTCAGAATGATTTAGCTTTACATACCTCAAAATTTTGGGATTCTCTCAAACTTCTAGTTCTTCTATTCTTTCTTTTGCACTTCCACTAGCTTCTCCTTCTAGAATCTCTTGATTCATCGAAACAATTTGAACTTGATTGTGTCTAAGCATTATTTCCTTTATCATTACTATCATGTTGTTTGTTTGAATCATATCCATAGTATCTAGATGATCTAGCAATGTCCTCATCAACTCTAACATTTACACTTTCAACCATTTTCTTCAATCTTCTATTATAGCATTGGTAGGCCTTGCTCTTAGTAAAATAACCCAGAAAGATTCCTTCATCACTCCTAGCATCAAACTTTCCTATATCTTCATCTCTTTTGATATAACATCTACTTCCAAATATTTTGAAATATTTAATAGTAGGCTTATAACCAAACCACAACTCAAAAGGAGTCTTACCAGAATCACCATTGAAATTTACCAAGTTTTTAGTATATACAGTAGTGCTTATAGCTTCTCTCCAATAGATATGAGGTACATTGCCTTCCAACATAATAGTTCTAGCAGCATCTAGAATTTTTTTGTTCTTTCTCTCAAAAACTTTGTTTTGTTGAGGAGTTAGAGGACCAGATAACTATCTTTTGACTCCATGCTCTTCACAGAATGAATTGAACTCCCAAGAAGTGAATTCACCACCTCTGTCTGACCTTAATAATTTGATCTTCAAGCCTGTCTCATTCTCAGACATAGCTTTGAAACTTTTGAAATTTTCTAATGCTTCATGTTTTCTTTCAAGAAAGCAACCCATATCATTCTAGAGTAATCATCAATAAGAATCATAAAGTACCTTTCTCCTTGTAGACTTTTGATTCTGGAGGGACCACATAGATCAGTATGCACCAACTCCAACACTCCATTAGAATTATGTTGTTTTCTCTGAAGAGAAACTCTAGATTGTTTTCCCATCTAACATTCCTTGCATATAGTGTTATAAAGCTTCACTAACTTAGGAAGATCTCTAACTACTTGATTGGAGCTTACTTTGACAATGTTATCAAAAGTCACATGACAGAACATCATATGCCATAACCAACTTTCATCAACTTGAGCAATTAAACAACTTTCATTAGTAGCACTCAAGTGAAAAATGTTACCTCTTGTCTTTGTACCTAAATCAATTACATTCCCAGAACATCATAGTATCCTTCATTATCCATCTTTTAACTGAAGATTGTATCCCTTTTTCGACCATCTGTCTAGCACTCAACAGATTTTGCTTCAATCCTTCTACATAAAGGAAATCATCAGTATTATATTTACCACCAAGAGAAATAGTTCCTCTACCACAAATCACAACAGCATTGGTGTCTCCAAATATTACAACACCACCATCATATTTCTCCAAGCTTACAAAATTTATTTTGTCACTAGTCATATGATGTAAGAATCCATTGTCAATCACCCACTCATCCTTTTCTTCAATTCTGGTTGCAAGAGCTTTCTCAATATTCTTATTACTAGCAGATTTAGTGGACACTGGACCATTTTCCTTGATAGTAATGAATACACATCCATCTTCATTTCCATTTTCTTTATCATATTCATCATCAATAACACCTTCTTCAACATAATAACATTTCTTTTGAAATCTAGGCTTATCAAGTTTGAACCTAGGAACACTTTCCGGACACCTTGATGCAAAATGACCTATTTTATTGAAAGAGAAACATTTAATAGGTAACTTTACTTTATACTTACCTTGTCCTTTGGCTTCTCTTTTCACAATCAATGCTTCCATCTCTTCTAACTCTCTTTCTTCATCTTCAATTTCTTTCATTTCATCTTCATACTTGAATGCTTTTTTGGAACTTTCTCCTCGATCATATCTCTGTTGATTTCTTCCAGATACAGTAGCTATAAATTCATATTTTTTCTTAGGAGTAGAGTCCCCAAATTCACTCAATTCAAAGGCATCAAGCTTACCAATCAGCATATCTCTTGACACATTTTTTACTGTCCTAAGCTCTTCAATAACATGAGCTTTCATTTTGTAAGAAGTAGGCAATGATCTGAGAACTTTGGCTACAATCTCTTCTTTATCCAAGGTTCCACTAGCACTTTTTTAGAGGAACCTGCTTTGATACCAATTTTTGGCAAAACAAGGATAGACAACTGAGAGGGGGGTGAATTAGTTGTCATAAAATGTCAAAAATATTTAACCTTATTAACCTTTATTCTCAGTTTTGATACATAACAGTGATAGAATGAATCAACAACACATCATAAACACACATAACACCAATATTTTTGCATGGAAACACTATTAGGAGAAAAACCATGATGGAGGTTAATCCACAAGTTATGCCCTGTTAAAAGTGTAAGAGAAATGAATAATGGGAATGCACATGCATTCAAGCACACTACCTAGAGAACACTGCTCTGCAATCGAATGATCTGATCTTTATTCGCATATAGCACTTGCACAATTTTCTTATCACACCACACACACTTCTCAAATTAAGAAAACAATCACTCTTATATATCCGCTTCATGGAATTACATCAACAACTTTTTCATCCAAAAATAAAAGAATAGACGAATACAAACTGTTGGCCCAATTCATGAAAAAGTCTCAATGTGAACCAATTGAAGTCAGTCACAACATGATGAAGACCTAAATCAACATCCTCGAATGTGTCAAACATTCAAAAATTAACCCATGAGGATCCACAACACGATACAACCACCATGTCAGCCAAGAACATGAAAATATTGAACACACAAAGGAAAAATATTTAGTCACAAGCACACTGATCAACATAGATGTGTAACAAGGATATAGCAGGATCTAGAAACATCAACGAATGTTATAGGAGCATATGCAACTACTCAAGTTACCAGAATTACATTTTATTCTTCTTGAAACACCAACTATAGTAACAGAATAACTGTAGGAACACAAAAACTCACAACTTTATCAATTTTTGATGCACACCTCTAAAACTTCCGGAGGATAGACTAGATAGGCTCAACAAAAAACCCTTTAATGCACAACATCTAAATACCAACATACTAAAATTTTCATCCCACTGAACTTCACAGCTGCACAGACAGCCTCCAACATATTTATTATAATTTTCTAAATATCCTCGACATATACATCCTTCAAGACACTAGTGCTAATAGTGTTGACATCCATGACAACCACATATCAGTACCACAACCACAACATCCAACACCTTATCGCTCTGATTGGTATGTCCCTAATTTTTCGTCGATATTAAGACACCACTAAGGGTGTCTTTTCCCCCTGAGGTCCTAGGACCCTAATTTTGAGACATCTGTTTTGGGCCCATTTTTAGTGTTTGTGCCCCAAGTTTCATCACTTGGGACTAAGATGCCACCTAGGGCATCTTAGTTCTCCTTGAGTCATTTTTTCAGGATTTAATTTAAAATCTTGGAATGATTTAACCTCCTTTATTCTTTGAATTCATATGTCGGATTGGGGTGATATGATTTTGAGATATTAAGCATAAACAAGTATAAATACAAGGTTCATTCATTCATTTTTATCCTAGCAACTTGAGCATTCATTCTTAAGGAAATTTTATGATATCAAGTGCATTCAAGAGAAATTCATCAAGCAATTGGAGCCATCATCAAGTTTCAAGCATCATGTGAAAGATTGTTCTTGTATCATGGGTGTTGTTTTGCTAACATTTGTGATGTAGGGTTTTGATTTAAGCAAGCATTTCAAGTCCACATCTATCAATAATTTCAAGATCTATGTCCATTGTAGCCATTGCACACAATTTTGAAACCTTTGCAAGGGTTTGATGAGTTGTAGCATTTCATGTTGTTCATTCACCATTTCCTTCATCATTTCTATTCCATTTCAAGGTTTAATTAACAACAAGGGGTTTGACCAAGGGGAACCCCTATTCACTAACAATCAACAAGTTTTTCCATCTTGTCCATTTGTATTTGTAGATCTAGGTTGAAGACTTGAAGATCACTTGGAGTGACAAGTTCTCAAAGTTGAAAATTTGCATTGTCAAAGTTTTCATCTTTACGAAAGCTCACCTACAAGTTAGATCTGGTTGTTTCAGAACTTGAGATTTGAGGAGAAGCAATTGCAAATTTGGGAGCTCAGGACCATATTCACACTTTTCATAAATTCAAGCTAGGAATAAGATAGGATTAAAGATGTCTTAGTCCTCTAGGTGGAATCTTTCAGTGATTTTTTGGGATTCTATTCCATTATCCAAAGATTTTTTGTCTTCCCCGAAAAAAAAAACACTGGGACTAAGATGGGAGTAAAGGCATCTTAGTCCTCTAAGGAATATTTTGGAAGTCTTTTTGCATCTCTAGGTTTCCTAGGTACACATACCCTAACTTGGAGTTGCTCATTTTTAGTATTAAGAAGCTTCAATTTGTCCATTTTGAGTGTTTTGCATATCACAATGTGTTTTCAAACATTATCTTTTCAAGGAATTTGCTTGGTGGTGAACCCATTAATCTAATAGAACACCCCCTCCTAAGTCCTCCTGGTTATGTATTGACTCACCTTGAGAGGTTGATAGTCAATCCTTTTAGTGTTCTTAGGACATATTCAAATGAACTAGTTAAAGTGGGGACGTAATCCACCTTTTCCCCATTTTCACTATTGTTCATTTTCGTGAGCCTAACTTTGTTTGAGAAATATTCCTTTTCTATTTTGGATTCCTTTAGAGTCCTAGATTTATATTGCATTCATTTCATTTTGCATCTATGGTTTCTTGCATCTTGTATTAGTGAAATTTCATTTAGGGTTCCTATCTTTGCATTAGTGAAAGTACATATAGGTTGCCATTTTTATTTCTTGCATCATTACATTTGATTGAAAAACTGAAAAGAGAATTGTTCATCCTCTTAATTTCATTCATAAATATTATTCTTGCATTAAAATCTGAAAAACTATATTTCAAATTTTGCATTCAATTTCTTGTTCATCATTGCTTTTCTTTGCCTCTGTTTGCATCGTTTTATATTTGCAAACATTAGGTTCCTATGTAGGAAACTTGAGAAATTTGGTTTCAAGTCAAAATTTGTTGTTTCTCTCAGAAAAAAATCTATTGGGACTAAAACACCCTTACTGGTTTATTTGTTCCATGTTTCAACCTCTGAAACTGCCAGATCTAATCAAGAGGACTAAAACACCCTTACTAGAATCTTAGTCCCTAATGACTTTGCCTCTCCAATTTTTAGGGTTTGAAATTTTTTTCTATGTTTCTATGGGCTGCTTTTAGTTTACTATTTCAGTTTCCAAATTTTATATTATTCCAATTTCTTTCATTTCAAGTGTAATTTCAAGCATAAGATATTGTGTTCACTACATTTTCCATAGTTTATTCCTTGTATGATATGTAGTACTTGGTTTCCTACTACTAATAATGTGGTTAGATGAAGTGCGAGACTCATGGCATCCTATGATAAAAAAACTTGTTTTGGATCTTGGGTTATCAAGCTCTCTTACTTCTGGTATTATCACTAGTTCACTAGGTATGGACCATACCTTTGACACCTCCTTATCCATGCCTACCTTACCTACAAGAATTATGTGAAGTGTTCAAACAATGGTTTATCACATTCCTAAAGAAAATATAATGAAAATACATTAATACCTATCCCATTTACAAGATAGTGTGAGTACTCAAAACATTTCCAACAATGTTATGCCTGACATAGATAGTATTCACTGCATGATGGAAAGTGATGAAGGAATGAAAGTTGTGTGTAACCTAGCTCATATCTTTGGAAAAAATCTTCCTTCCACCACTAATGGTTCTCAAACCTCAAAAAATGTGCAAGGAGTAAATCAAACTCCTCCCTCTTCAACCATAGAATCCATTCTCACCTACACAACTCCTCAAGTGACCATAACAATGCAACCAACTAGCAATATCCCTCCTACCGCACACATTTCCACTAGTGATCCTTATACTTATGTGGAATCCAATCTCATACCTCCACCAACAAGAAATCCATTTATTTGTCCTTCCATTATATACACCCCACCACCATATTAACCTCCATCTCACACCATAAGAAATGATCCTATCATTAACCACCTCTTACAAAGTGTTGCATCCCTTCAACACCAAGTTTCTACCATAAATCAAAATCAAAATAGTCCACCTTCATACTATGTCATGAGTAATCCATTATCCTTGGAGATATTGAGAAATTTGGTGCCACATGGTATAGAGATCCGTAGATTTGAGAAATATGGAGGAAAGGGAGATCCTAATAATCATATCATGTCTTTACCACTTTTTGTAGTGATTTTATCCTTGAAGTAAAACTTTTGGCTAAACATTTTCCCCGATCCTTGAAATACATGGCCTTAGATTGGTTTTTCGCACTACCAAATAACTCAATTCGTTCATTCAATGAACTTGTTGAGGATTCTATTAACCATTCCCAAGTGCACATGTTTCTTGAAAGGACATTGGCTGATTTGATGAGATAAAAACAAAATGAAGGTGAAAAATACACTAACTTCATTTAATGCTATCAGTTGCTTTATTCCCAAATCAATATGAAGTTTCCCGATTCTCATCTCCAAAAGATGTTCATAGAAAACTTACACAACAAGATAAGGGGAAAGCTCACCATAATGTAATCTCCTTCCTTCATGCACATATGAACTTCCCTTAGAGATTGTCAAAATGCTCTAAGTGCTAGTGAACCAAAAACTATGCCTACTCTTCCTGAAAAGCCTGAAACTTCCAACCAAGACCCCTGTCATCCTTTCAAAAGACAACATAAGAGTTTCATTCAACTAAATTTAACCCCTCAACATACCCAACCTGTTGATACCCAAATAGCCGCTATAAAGAGGAGTAATCCTTATATATTTGGCGATCCGCAAAGACAATTTACACCTTTACCAGACACCCTTCACAATATCATGACCCAACTCTTAGCCAAAACATGCTTACCTTACCTCCTATCAAACCCATTAACCCTAGAAAACCATTACCTCTGAGATTTAGACATAATTCCTATTATTCTTATCACCAACAAAAAGGACATGACATGGAACATTGTGAGCATCTTAAACATATTGTGTAAGACCTCATTGATTCCAATCATATCCTGATTGGAGGTGTGATGACAAAGGTAATAAGTATGTAGCTCCTCCCAACCTAAACTTGTAAATCTTTACCAATCCCATGCCCAACCATAATATTTCATTTGTTAAGGCTATTGAAACTAAGCCTGGTGTGATGAACCTTGACACAAATTATGAACATATGAGCAATCATGAACAAAATCCTATGGATGATGATGAATAGAATCCTATGGATACTGATGAACAAATTCCTACTGATACAATGATAGGAGCGATTGACATCTAGCCTCGTAAACAACAATACATTGGCATTACTTTCTATTCAGAAGAAACAATTAAACATGCACCTGATTCTCCTCTTTACATGGCCAATAGAATTAATAATAATCCCATTCCTGGGATTTTAATTGATCTTGTCTATGGAGAGAATTTGATCATAGAAGAAATCTTATATGTGCATGAAATCATTGAAGATAGATATGATAAACCAAAAGCATGGATCAAAACGTATGGTGGTTTTGCTCATGCTACAATGGGTTCAATCACACTCCCTTTACAAGTATTTTCCAAAGAAATCAAATGTATCATTATCTATCATCTCTAATTCAGACCAATTTTTTGTGAAACTAGGCTACAAATGGCTTCAGTCGATGTTTACGGTCCCATCTGTTGTCCATAAGTGCTTAAAGTTTCTAGTTGACAATGAAATATTAACCATGAACCATAGTGGCTTTAGACCATCACCTTCTCATGGAAATTTCTCCTTAGATTATTTATGGCATAAATCCATGGAACCTATAAGATGGCGTGAAGACTTCCTTTTCCCTATCCTACCAAAATTTCAAAGCAAAATGCATAACCAGACTCTCCCTTGAAAACTTGCCTCCACCCATGCTTGAACTTCCACCACCTAAACAAGATAGTCCTAAAACCCTTCCAACAAACCAAGACCCATCCATAAACACACCCTTACCCATTTCCTACAAGAGACCAAGAGAAAATTAAACAAGGCTTAATTTTTTGCCTAAGCAAATTTATAAAGCCAAAGAGAAAGTGGTCGAACAACCTTCCATGGTTTCTTTTTTTCTTCCTTCATAAGAAGAAAAGGAACCTATGTTTGATCCACCAGCTCCTACATAAAATGCATATCATAATAAAAGAAATTGTAATTCTAGAGAGCATAGGTGTAGACTTCATGCTATTGATCAAAAGAAAAATAATGAGAACAACATTAAAAATCAAAATCTGAACTTGATAGAAGAATAAACGATGAGGCTTATCTCTTATTTGAGACTATAAATCCAACACAACAGTGACCAAAACCTTCTATGGATATTATCATTCATCCTCCTATTGTGGTTAACTTGGATGACGATGAGGAAAAAACTAAAATATATGAGGAAGTTCATAATGAATTGAATTTTTTATTTTCCTCATCCATGAGCTTAAACAATAACAACCATGATGATCCTCCTAAATCGAGCGATTCACCATGTGTTGAACCTGGTCATTCTCCTAGTACTACACTTGATGTGATCTCTCTCGCTAGTGATTTGCATTCCACATACACTAAACAAGACTAGGATGTAGATGACATGCTAGATGGTTGATCTGCATGTGCAATACTAGTCTTTTTCTTTTTTCTTTTCATGTGCATATTGTGATCCCCCATGATGTTATTTTTATCTTTCTCTCTCTTTGTGCATTACTCTATGTCATAAATTTTCGCTTTCTCATTTCTCTTTTCTCTTTTGTCTTGTTTTTTCCTTTTGGGGATGATGCAAGGCATCAAGACACCCTATGTCTCTTCCATGTTGACCCAAAAGCTTTTTATTTTCCTATCGCTTTTTTTTTGTGTTTTCATTTTGGGGATGATGCAAGGTGTCGAGACACCCTATATCTCTTCCATGTTGATCCAAAATGATTTTATTTGTTTTTGCTCTTTTTGTGTCGTTCTTCTAGTTCTATGTGTATTTGGGTAATGATGTTAGTTCCAAGCTCTCTAATATTTGTGTAGCAAAGATAGATACTGACCCCAAATGCATAGATCCCTTATGTGTTTCTCAAGGGAAACCCTCTTTTTCATTTTCTTTTCAATGTTTGTCTACTTTAAAGTAATTGCTCACAGCGTGGCTTTTAGCAATTTATTTAAAGTGGAGACATACATTGACATTATTTCAGCTTGTTTTCATTTGAATTTTCTTTTCCATGTTCCTTGGTGCAATTTTATTTCTTCATACGATGTGTTTTCCTCTTTTTCGTGACACTAGGAGTAATGTCCTTCAAAAGTGTGACCTATCTCAACATATTATATTCCTCTTAGTGGTGATGTGACAAACTACATCCCCTAATTGGTGAGTCTTTTACCCTTTGACTAGTCCTCTCTTAAATACATTAGGAACGATGTCCACTAAGAGTAAGACCTCGCATGAACTAAGAAAAATCCCTTTGAACATCCTCTCTCTTTCTCATTGCGTTGCTTTTTCCTTTCGTCCTTATCATAGTCACAGAGGTATGATTTTGATATGGACCTCTCGGGACTCACCTAGTAAACACCTAGCTTAACTAGCTTGTGTGAGCGTACATTTCCTTTATGTAACTTATTAAAGTTGTGGAGGTATGGCTTTGATATGGTCCCCCTCGGGGCTCACCTAGTAGACAACTAGTTCCCACTAGCCCTCGTTATCATGTGCTTTTGTTTGCATAGTGGAAAATACATTTTAGTTGTAAACCCTCTTCAAGCCTAGACCTAGTCCACCACTTTGGATGGCCAGTCAAAGCTTGATCTGTTGTAGTTCCTTTTCTTTTTTCATTTTTCTTGTCTTCGATGTTGTATGTTTACGATCTGATTTTGGCCTCATATATCATCCAAAAGCATGTTCCTTTGTGCCTATGTTGGTTCTCCATAGGATCTTGATCCTAGGGGCTTGTCAACCCTCTTGATTGTTGTCATCCTATCTTACTAACATTTGTACATTTGAACCCCTTTTGATTGTGTGGTTGGCTACTTTAGTGTGAGTTTGAGGCAAGCTCATCCTCTCACTAAATTAGAGGCTAAATGTACTGTAGTAAAATGCATACCCTTCCATTTTCACACTTGTTCGGGCCTACCTTACTTTATTTATCTTTTTTTATGGCTTAATTGGCCCTATTTTATGTCCACAAGCCCTATTAATGATATATTTTTCTGGTTAATCCTAAAATTCTCCAAAGCATATATGATCCCCTAATGACTCTAATTGGCATAACCCTGATTTCTACTCAAGACTAAGATGCCACTAAGGGTGTCTTTGTCCCCCCGAGGTCTTGAGACCTTAATTTTGAGACATTTGTTTTAGGCCCCTTTTTGGTGTCTGTGCCCCAAATTTCATCACTTGGGACTAAGATTCTACCTAGGGCATCTTAGTCCTCCTTGATTAATTTTTGAGATTTAATTTCAAATCTTTGCGATATTTAACCTCCTTTATTCTTTGAATTCATATTTCAACTTGGTGTGATATGATTTGGAGATATTAAGCATAAACAAGTATAAATATAGGGTTCATTCATTCATTTTCATCCTAGCAACTTGAGTATTCATTCTTAAGGAAAATTTATGATATTAAGTACATTTAAGAGATATTCATGAAGAAATTGGAGCCATAGTCAAGTTTCAAGAATCATGTCAAAGATTGTTCTTGCATCATGTGTGTTGTTGTGCTAAAATTTGTGATGTAGGTTTTTTATTTAAGCAAGTGTTTCAAGTCCATATCTATCAATCATTTCAAAATCTATGTCCATTACAACCATTGCACACAAGTTTGAAACCTTTGCGAGGGTTTGGTGAGTTGTAGCATTGCATGTTATTCATTCACCATTTACTTCATCATTTCTATTTCGTTTCAAGGTTTAATTACCAACAAGAGGTTTGACCAAGGCAAACCAACATTCACTAACAATCAACAAGTTTTTCCATCTTATCCATCTATATTTTCTGATCTAGATTGAAGACTTGAAGACCACTTGGAGTGCAAAGTTTTCAAAGTTGCAAAGTTGCATTGTCAAAGTTTTTATCTTCACAGAAATTCACCTACACTTCAGATCCAACTATTTTAGAACCTTAGATCCGAGGAGAAGCAATTGCCGATCTCGGAGCTCAGGACCACATTCAAACTTTTCAAAAATTTAGATCAGGACTAAGATAGGAGTAAAGGTGTCTTTGTCCTCTAGGTGGAATCTTTCAGTGATTTTTTAGGATTTTGTTATGTTATCCGAAGATTTTGTGTTTGCCTCGAAAAACAACAGTGGGACCAAGATGGGAGTAAAGGAATCTTAGTCCTCCAAGGCATATTTGTGTAGTCTACATTTCCAAAATCATTTTGGCATCTCCATGTTTTCCAAGTAAACATACCCTAACTTGGAGTTGTTCATTTTTAGTATTAAGAAGCTTCAATTTGTCCATTTTGAGTGTTTTGCATATCACATTTTGCTTTTAAACATTATATTTTCCAAGAATTTGCTTATTGGTGAACCCCTTAATCTAATAAAACACCCTGTCCTAAGTCCTCCTAGCTGTGTATTGACTCATCTTGAGAGGTTGATAGTCAATCCTATTAGGGTTATTAGGACATATTTGAATGAACTAGGTAAAGTGGGCAGGCAATCCACCTTTTCCCCATTTTCCCTATTGTTAAAAAATTTTTAATGCATGAAAGATTAAATATCAACTCATTAGGATATTAATTCAATTTTAGCAATTACCAATCGTGAATCATTTCTGTGAAGGGTAATGTAGATAACTATGACATAATTTAGTAAGGTTATATATATTTTAGGCTTGGGTTATGTCATGGTCACACAACCACTTTGTTTTCATCAAGTGAACTCAAAATGATTGTTCTAGGGTAGTTAATTTTTAAAGAATTTCTTATATGGTCACCCATCCTCCACCTACATTATGCTTATGAAAAGGTGAGATGAATGGGATTTTTCTCAAATTGCACCTGTGCAGTCCCTTTCTCGTTCCTTGATGGTACAACAAAATGATGTTGTTGCAAATACAATGTCATTAGGTGTGTATTTTTTTGAAACATAGAAAAAGAGGGTTAAGGAATTGGATTAATGAACAAGTGGGTATGATGGACCCTATATTCCTATTTTCATTAGGAAATGAGATCCCCAAAAAGAATAGACTAAAAAACCTTAGGTGAATCAATAAAATGTGAGAATCTTTAGATTTCCTTATGCTTGAGGATGGGGGTCAAGTTCAAACAAAAATTTAGGGAGAAAAACTAAAAATAGAAAATTAGCCTAATTATGCTAATTTAAACTTGAAACAACAATATAAATCTCAATATTGATAGAAATATAAAACTAATTACAAATCTAAGAAGGGTAGAATGATGTTTGGAAGATACCAAAAGTCACTTTCAGGAGGCTGTCAGGGACTGATTCACCCATGGGTGAATGGTTCTTTTGACAAGTTTTTTCAAAAAAATTCAAGAGCCTCTAATGGGGTGATCCCACAATACTAGTTTACAATTTTTGGGCAAACTAGACACTAGATTGATTTTTTTTAACTAAATCTTCACTTTTAGGCTCCTATAGTGGCTAAACCGTGAGGAATTTGAAGATGATGCAAACTAGTGATTTGTGAAGTTTTTTCTATAGATTCTAAATATATTTTTTTCAAAAATTTTGGAATTAGATTGCACTTTTTTTTCATCTCCTTCGAAAACTAGTTTTTATTAGTAAACAACATTTTTAAAGAGTGATGCTCATCGTATACAACATAACTTTTTTTGTATGAAGGATAAAATTCTTTTTCTTTTTAATTTAGATTCGTAACTACAAAATCTAACCAGTTCATTTAGTTTCATAGTATTTTATTAAATATTTTTTTGTTAATCAAGTTTTGAAGTCAAACCAATTACAATTTAGACATAGGCAGATTGTATACAACATAACGTTTTCTGTATGTATCAAAATTTATCTTTTTGTTTTAATGGATCAAGGACATCAATACCCAGCTTGAACATATTTTGATAATTTTTTTTTTTTCCACATGTGCAAAATAAAGAGCTTTATTTTTAGTGAAAACCGTACATTCACAAGAAGTAAAAAATAAATATAATAATCAAATTAAATTTAATTAAAACTATACTTTTTTGGAAGCTTATAATAAGGACTACATACTTACAAAAAAATAAATTTAAGGAATTTATTTGATCCCCCAAAAGGTAAATCAAAAAGTAATTTTTTATTAGCATTTTGATAGGTGTAAAGGAGACTTCATTATAGGTATGGTTTAAAACTAGTGGGGTTGTATCCAAGGGGGCTTGGTCTAATGTGGTTTGATCAAATCCTCTTCAGTTGGAATCCTTTAAATGGAACTTTTCAAGGCTTAAATCATTATATTTCTAAAAATATGTGATTTAAACAAAAATTAGGATCTCCTAGAAAGTGTAGACCACTATTGTGGTAACACCCAATGGTGATCCATAGCTTTTGATTTGTCTAGGTTTTAGTGTCAAAAAGTCAAAAATCAGATTTGTAGGTGAGTTTTCATGATTTGATAACAAGTTTGACAACTTTTGCAACATTGACTACTTTTCCAATCTTGCACTTCAAAATATCTTCAATCCTTCTTCAACATAAACCTTCAAAACAAATACAAAAGAGGAAAAATTATTTATTTTTGGTGAATGGGGGTTTGCGTTGGTCAAACCCCATTTTGGTAATCAAACCTTGAATTAAAATAAAGCAGGAAAGAATGAATGTTGAATGAACAATACTATGTTACCACTCAACAAACCCTTGTATAAATCTTTAAATGGATATCTTAGAAGGTCTATAACTTGCATGAAGTGGCTTCAATGAATGTGGATCTTGATACTTGAGATAATTCTTTGAATTATTGAACTTGATCTTGAAACCTACATCACAATGTTATCTCGAGAAACATGTGTGATGCAAGAAGACTTTGACATGATGATTAGATCTTGAATGCTGCAATAAATCTCTAATAATTCTACTCTTGAATGCGCTTCAAAGTGCTCTTGATCATCAACTTTACTCTTGGAAATTTTCATGAAAGTTTTAGGTGAAACTTAGTGAAATAACCTTGTATTTATAAGTATGTATCCTTAATTTCCCAACATCAAATTATATTACAAGCCAATGTTGAAATACGGATTTGGGGACCTTAAAATACCACCAAAACATATTTTAAATTTAAGTTCAAAGGCCTAGGGAGGAAGAATTTTCCCATGGGTGAATTGGTCTCAAGTCCCTATTCCTAGAACACACATTTCTCAAGGTAAAGTGTTATGAGTTGGCATTAATTATTGTCAGATTTCACCTACATAAAATGTAATTCATTAGGCTTGTAATTGAATAATAGGGCTTATTAAGGCACAATTAAGTCAAATTTTCATTAAGAGGCTTCAAACATGTCTGAAAATGTAAAGGAATATATTTTTCAACACTACATTAAGGCATTATTAAGTCCATTCACTAACTAATTTGATTACAAAATCCAACAAAAATTTCTGATGAAAGCTATATAATCGGATGTATCATCAAGCACTTGTGCAAAATTTTCATTTTTGCAAAATTTTATCCCCGATGTTCATCGGAATTTCGACGAACCTTATTTTTCATCGAAGTTTCGATGAAGATATTTCGCCAAAATTTTGATGGACTTGCAAAGTTAAATTGTGGCTGACATAAATAAAAATGAGCTCAACTATTTATTGCGACGGTGGTTTGCTTGATGATTTTCTAGGGAAAAATCAAAAAAAACTCAAGAAGATATCGCCAGGTTGACGGTAGTCATTGTCTTTTTCCATAATTCATTTGTGAAGTTAGATTTGTACTTCCAGGTTTGAAAATCATATTTTAAAGTAACATCTCATCAGATTTCATTTTTAGTCTTGTGGATTTTCAAAATTTCATTTCTATATTTTAGACCTAACTTCACAAATTCTTTATAAGGGAATTGTTTATAATTTATGGAAAATTCTTGATGGATTTGGACAAAGATTATATTTGGAAGGTTTCAATTTTAACCCTAATGATCAATTTTCAATAGATTTGGGAGCCATAACTAGATAATATCAAAGACATAGGGATAGCTACAGAGTGAAATAGCTGTCAAGATTCAGGTCTAGAGGGTTGAACAAAGAATTGGGAATGTTTGATAGTGGATAGTTAGAGCCATTTAGCTATGATGTTTTTGAAGACTACTTCATAAAGATGTATTTTTCCCTTTGCCAAGTTTTAGAAATAGATTTTAGACCTTAGATGCCAATGTCTTATAAAAGCAGTTATGGTATATATGTTACCTGAAGTTCTTGAATTCATCTTGACTCTATACAAATGTATCTATTTTTTATTTGAACAAGAAAGAAAGAAAGCAACCAATTTGTGATATATTTAGAGCAAAAAACTAAAAAATGAAAAAATGAAGTTCAAGGCCTCTCTATTTTTCTTAGTTCACTTAAACTTTTTAGATGTTGCCAAACATCTCGCAAGCTATAACTATCATTCATATTATATGATTTCTATTTTTTTTGTACTTTGGAACAGTTTACAAGATGAAATTGTCTCCTCATGTAGAAGTATAAGCTGCCAAATTCCTTCACAAGTTGGTATAGGAATCAAAAGATGAACCTATCAAACTGGAAACCAAACTTTTTGTGGTAAGAAGAGTTGATTTTGACATGAATGGCATGTTGTAACAACTTTATTAAATAATACAATTTATTTAGTTATTTGACAATTTGGTGATTTGTGTGTAGATATGCCACCATATGAAACTGAGTGGAAAAGAGCACTCCTTACCTTATCAAGTAATATCCAGGTAAGATGTTATAAAAAATAACTTGTGCTTTTAGTGAAGCTGGTCAACCTACTCATGCTTTTCCATGCTTAATTTTTTCCTTTTTGATTGAGCTACTTATGATAAAATTTTAAATTTCCTGGCAAGTTGTGTATATTCCTCTCAAGTTTTTAACTGGTTAAAAGAAATCTCTTATAAAAGATATTAAATTCCTTAGTACTTTAGATTGTCCTTTATGTTAAGGGAGGCATTTGACTATTGTTTATATAATTCAACTTTATTTGAGAGTAAGCATATTCAATCTCTATGTGGTAAATTCAAACACTAAAAGAAAGTATTTGACCTTATTAGGAAAAATAAAGCAAAAAACATAAAATTGCATCACATCTCTTTTGAAAGTGATCCCATATCCTTTGTGATACCTGCCCTCTAGAAACTTGACTATCCTATGTCTTTTAGGTTATGCATGAGTTTATTCATTTTATTTCAATGACCTTGCATAACACTTGAAGAAATTAATTGTGGTAGTTGCTTGAGATATTTTCCATGCACTCCTTAATACACTTGTAGGTTGTCCTCTTTTGAAACTTTGTGAGATGGAAATATTTATTAGTTTACCATACTGCAATGAAGAAAATGAACCCTTGACAAGATTTATGATGTTTTAAAAGCCCTCTTGACTGCTCAGTTACTTTTCTTTATGTATCTTTTAAAGTTCGTCATACTACCCTATCACTGTTATTATTAATTTCAGTGCCCCCTTCATGGTTATGTCATAGACTAATCATTGTTTATTTGAATAGTCATGAGAGTGATCTCCTTTTGGGAATCTATAGTAAAGTGTCATGCCTTTCTTTGAAGTCCATTTCCTTAAATATTTTCTCTTTGCTCGTTGCTCCTTACCTCTATAGTATCCCTATATTGCATATACATAATAATAACAATTATGGTGATAACTAGTGGACATGGGTATAACATCAAGCATCATACAAATGTAGTTTATATTTGCATATATAATACCCCGAGATACTAATATTGTAGCACTAGTCAAAGAATCATCATCAAACTATATTTGTTGATCAAATACAATGAAAAATAAAATATATTAAAATATAAAACATTGGTCTTTTCTATCTACTCCACTGTAAATAATAAAGACTTCCAACACTCAAATTTGAAGGAAATTTCTACAGTCTTTATTATTTACAGTGGAGTAGATAGAAAAGATCATTGTTTTATATTTTACTATATTTTATTTTGCAAATAGCATTGGACAGTAAACTAGCTAATACACTGTCAAACATAATGATTGGACCCTATGAATATATAGGTTATCAATCTTTAATAAATTCAAATGAGAAATCATATTGACCAATAGTATCAATGAAAATTTGATACTATATAACAATGGCTAGTCTCAGTTTCATGAAATTTCAAGACCAATGCAAGAACATCATTTGGGCATCATGGCATTGAACATTGTTTTCATTTAGCCATGATATAATGTTCTTACAAGAAGCACAATACTAGTATGATTGAATGTATTAGAGGAAATAGGAGTTAGATTAGATAAAAAGAGAAAAAAAATATTGTAGTGTAACCGTATTATTATATAAATAAACAGAAAAATAGTAAGAGTAGGAACCCCAAATATCATGTCTATTGTCTATGTGAATATGTGTGGAATAGAGTGACCCCTTATTTATTTCAATTGCTGATAAGGTTATGGTTTATTCTTATTCTCCTTTGCATAGTATAAGCTCTAACCAATTTTTAATATTTAGCTTAAAAGTCAAGATAGTATTCCATACTGATTCTATGTCAATAGGAGGGAGGAATTTGTATATGGATTCTAGAATAAACATTGTAGACCAAAGACATGAATTACATGGATGGAAGAAAATTCAATACAAATGGCAATAAATTTGACTTATAAAACTAGAGGATGGCCCTATGATATTTTGAAGCACTATTGTAATGGTGAAGTCAATTTAGATAGAGGCTTGCTTCATAAGCATATGGAAGTGTATGAGACATTTTAAGTTTCTTGTGAGAACAAGATTTAGCTTAACCTACAAAACTAGGAAAATGAAGTTTTGTCCTTACAAAACAATTTTGTCGAGAGTGTGGAAGTGAAGATCTATACAAGATTGTTTGTATGTATTCTATTCAACATAAATATGTTAGGATCAGTCTCAACAATCATTTTAGTCTTTCAAAATGATATCATCCTTATTCAACCATACACTATTTTTTTTTAGATGGATGTAATCATTAAGGAAGACACTTTCATTATTCCCTTAATGGATTGAACTTTCAAGGAGGCCATCTAATGGTGTTGCCTATTGATATCCAAAGTAGGGATGTGAATAAGACCGATGACTATGTAGACTATATTGTAGATAAAATTCATAGATCTTTTAACTTTATCAAGGCATATAATAGGGTGGTCCACTTCAAATGAAACTCTTTATTATGCCATACTATTTTATTTCCAGAATTCATTTGTCAAGTCAGATTTGTACTTCCGGGTTTGAAAATCATGTTTTAAAGCAACATCTCATCAGATTTCATTTTTAGACTTGTGCATTTTCAAAATTTCATTTCGAGATTTTGTTGTGCAAGTTCAATATTCTGATTTTAGGAGTCTAACTGTTGGAAATCATAGTAAAATTAGAATTTCATAATTTTTGGAATTATCATTTTAAAGTGTTTTTTGGGGTCATTAACTTCAGACTATCTTCTCTTTTGCAAGGGTGGTTGCATGGCGAATTTTTTTGGTGTAAAATATCAGAATTATTAGATTTTTTTACCTACCTATGATTAAAAATTATTGGAGTGTGAGTTTGATATTTTTGAAGATCTAAATATTCAAGCTTGGTAAAAAAAAATCATGTCAGATAATATTAGTCCAAAACAAAATGAAGAGTCACTTGATAGATTATGTGCTAGATTGAAAAGAAAGGGTGATGGGAAATGTTATTTTCCTTGCAATAATTGCAAGGGCTTAAAGACGAGAAGACTTTTAATCACAATAGCTGAGAAACATTGTAGGCAACATGGTCATGTTGAAGGGGGGCATGATTATCATCCGTTGGTAAATTGTTCATTATATGTGTTTATATTGATTGAATTTGTAAATTTTTATATTGTTTTAACATTTTATATATATATAAAATCACTTGATCATGATCATGGTTTATTTGTTTATGTCATTATTATAAAGGGGGGGCACCCTGGGGCACATGATATGGATTATCACAGCCCGAAGAATGTGGTTTAGCAAGCGGAGGAACATGGAGCTGTGAATATCGAAGGTGAAGTTAATGATCCTATGGAAGAAGATGGTCATGTCCTAGAAAACACATTTGAAGATGATGGTACAAATACATTGATCCATGACACATTTAGTGGCACAACTGATCATGTTGATCAAGATGACTTTGATGATGTTCATGATTTACCTATACCTGAGAAGGCATATGAGCCCCTTTATGAAGGCTCCCAAACAACTCTTCTCTTTTTTGTATTGTTGTTGGTGAACTTGAAGGTTATGAATGGTTTATCCAACATAGCAATCTCACGGATGTTAAGGTATGTCATATATGTCATCTTTTTCATCTATTTTAATTGTTGTTAGTTCATCACTAGTAAATAAAGGATGAAATATGTACAATTAATATTCTTTATATTAACAAATTATTTTTTGTTGTAGATTGATTGGTGAATTTTTGTTACCACCATCAAATATTTTACCTTGCTCATACCGAGATTTATCTAGCATTATGAAAGATTTTGGAATGGAGTATTAAGCAATAGATGCATGTCCCAATGATCATATTATATATCATAAACAACATGAATTTGCAACAGAATGCCCGAAATGTCATATCAGTAGATATCGAACAAATCAACTAACAAAAAAGGTGCCTCGCAAGGTTCTTCATTATATTCCCATTATTCCACGTATGCAACAATTATTTAGGTGTGAAATCTTAGCGCAATTTATGGATTACCATGCACATAATAGAAGTGGGGATGACATTCTTCGAATGCCTGCGGATGGTTCTACATTTAGGGACATGCAGGAAAAATGGACACACTTTAAAGAAGAAACTCGTAATCTCAAGCTTTCATTGGTAGTGGATGGTGTCAATCCATTTGGAGAGCTAAGATCTATTTACTCGGTGTGGCCTATTTTTGTTATTAGCAATAACATTCCTCCATGAATGTCAATAAAGAGGGAGCACATAATGTTGGCAATGATTGTTCTAGGTATTTGTTTACATCAATTTTCTTTAACGTAGTAGCATCTCATTTGTCTTATTTGTTGCATAATGACTTATATTTTTTTCATTTAATAGTCATGTACATTAATTTATATATATTGCAGTAAAATGGTTATAATAATTATATAATGTTTATGTTCATTCAACTAGGTAAGTACCAAGTTAAAGATATGAATGTATATATCGAGCCTCTTATCGACAAGTTACTAAATTTATGGAATGGCGTCACTATGTATGACATATCTAGACCAATAGGACAAAGACAATTTCAATTCCATGTAATGCTTTTATGGACATTTCATGATGCCCCAGGGCTAACACATTTTTGTGGTATGTTATAATGTTTGACTGCATGACTTTAACGATATCTAATTTTATGAAGTAGATATCATGCATGGTTTTTAAATAATCTATTCATTATATATAATTATAAAAATTGACATATTTAATCCAATTATATATGATTTAAAGGTCTTCAAACAAAGGGAAAATTTGCATGTCCAATTTGTGGTCCAAAGATGAAATCTCTTTGTTCAACAAGTTTAGGCAAGTAGGTGTTTGACGAGTATAGGCACTTCCTCCATAGAAATCATACGTATCGAACTACTGAAAAACATCTTTTCAATGGGAAAGAAGAGACTACTTCAAAACCACGAAGAATGACACCTCGCCTATGGAATTTGGAATATAATAGAATTAATCACCAAGGTTATACATCAGATCAAATTGTTTATCTATCATATATGATATGTTTTGAATTTATATTTTTATATTCTGTTGTGTTTACTCATGTTGTAATTGACAATGATTGTCGTTGTTAATTTGTTTAGCTTATATGCTTCATGAAGGTCGTCAAGGCATTAATGGTCAGCTTCCACAGGGACTAAAATTTATCCCAGACAATTTAGTAGGTTGCCCTACTATGAGCAGCTAAAAATTGTGCATTTGTTTGATACAATGCATATCAGAAAGAATATGATAGAAACGTTATGGAAAATATTGAATGGAAGGCATGTCAAAATAAAAATTGTCAAAATTTGTAGTGACATTCAGGAAGCCAATCATGCAATGAAAAAATTCATTCAATTAAAAAGCGATGGAGACCAAATTAATATAAGTGCCCTTCCTTGGTTATTAACGAAGCATTAAAGCAATACTATAAAAGAAGCCATACGAAAAAAATTGATTTCCCATAGGATTTGCTACAAACATAAACAATATCATAACAAAGAAAGGCAAATTTGGGTCAGGGAAGAAAACACATGATTGGCATACCTTCATTAAGGTAATTATTCTAGTATATTATATATATATATATATATATATATTTGTATACTGCATGTACTTTTTAGTGTATTATGTTTACTACTTTTGCAAAAATAATGAAAAGATCATTTTATAATTGTTGCAGTACATTCTACCTCTATCTCTCCCAGACAACTTCGACAACAATGTCAAGCAAGTTATATATGATCTTGGAAAATACATGAGGTAAGTAGCGATATTTGTTCAATTCGTTGTATATTTTTGTTAAATCTCATTAATATATTTGTACCTTGAATCACTTGTAGATGGCTATCATCTAAAGCAATCCATAAAGAAAATATAAATTATTGGAAGAGAAAAATTCCTCATCTAATGTGTGAAATGCAAAAGTGTCTACCTTTGAAATTTTTCAATGTACAAGAACACTACCTCATACACCAAGTTGAGGAGATTGAATTGTGTGGACCTGTACACACAAGGTCAATGTGGATGGTTGAGAGGCACTTGAAATTTTTGAAGGCTTTGGTTAGACAAAGAGCACATCCTGAGGGTTCTATGGTGGAGGGATATATGGTATACTAGACCATGGCGTACATTACTAAATATCTTCCTAAGTTTGCAACAAAGATCCATGTAGATTGCATCTGGGATCCCAACTCCATTAACAAATTCGAAGGGGAGTACCTGATGGGGAAAGATAGATTGAGGAAAGTGGCAGGTAATTATAAGATGGTCATGGAGATTAATTAGAATACATTTTACATTTGGTTTTTATGTATGTTGTACTTATTTAATTATTAATCTTCAATATACATCAATTATAAATTAAGGTCGTATACCATGGTAATTAACTAATTATACGTCGTTTGTGAATTTCAATTTTTTTTATACAGTTGGTCGAGAGTGGGATGCACTACATTTGTACGTCACAAACAATCTTGATTGGATGATAGCATGGATTGAACGATATCAACAATCCAGTCGCGCATTAACATGGGAAGGTGTGGTTTCATTGGTTAAAGAAGCTCATCGTAATGGAGATTCCAATGTTACACCAAGGGAAATTTATTTAGCATATGGTTTAAGAGATAAAAAGTATGTATAAATATATTAATCACCCATATTATTTAATTAGTTTCAATTATATTGATGTATATATATGTTGAGATTTTTTTCTTTGCATACATTCAGCCAAGAATAAATATGTTTATCAACTGATGATATTGCAATATTTTTTACATGTTTGACATATTGTAGATGAAACACCACAAGGCTATGTGGTGCAATGGTCATAAATTTCAAATAAAAAAGTTGGATGACATGAAGAAAACTTATGATTCTGGGATAACTGCAGTCTTTCAGGTGACTATTGTTTCATCTAGAAGTGACATACATCCAGAAGTCTCATAAAATCAATACTATGGGATTTTGGATGATATACTTGAGTGTGACTTTAAGTCCTTCAAATTAGTTATGTTTTTCATCCTATGGTACAAGCTATGATTGAATAAAAATGATCCCGAGAGAACTATTATTGAACATGATAATGGATTTACCATGGTTAATACAAGGTATTTTGAGCGAGCTGGAATTGAGCCCTATGTTCTTCAAAGCCAATGTGAGCAAGTATTTTACTCAAAGGTTCTAGGTAAACCAGGTTGGTCATATGTTGTTAGACATGATCCAAGAGGAAGGTCGGTAAATTTTAATGTGTTGGAAGAAGAAGATACCGAAGAACTAGAAGATGATGTAGATGATGATAAGGATCAATAGTTAGTTGATGATGTGCCTGACGAAGATGTCGAAGAGGAGGAACTAGATCATGATGATGTAGGAGCTAATGTTAATGAAGATGATATTCATGTGGATGATGACATTATCGAAACTGATATCAATGAGGATGATGATGATATGACCAATCCTTACAATGTCAAATCTAGATCGGACGATATAGACAAAGAGTTGGATGAAGAAGAAGATCAATGACATTGAAATGTATGAGTTATGTGATTGTATTATCTATTTGATATTAATTTCTTGATAGAATTATATTTGACTTATGTGGTTACATAATTAATTCATGATATTTTTAATTTTTATGCCATTACATAATTAATTCATGACGTACTTTTTAATGTTTAATTTTAATTCATGATGTTACAACTATTGTAGCTCTCCTAGAAATTTCCATATGATCATAATGAATAGTGTTTTGGGAAATTTCATGAAATACTACACATTGATCGTAGTATTGAGATAATCACAAAAACGTTTATATTTTTTAGACCAATCACCCTTCGCAATGTCATTTTTAGGATCATCTCCATTTTGATTACTAGGACACATAAGGTAGGATTTGATTGGCTTATCTTGGAAGAACATTGTGGCTTTACATAATGTGAGAAAATTTTGGATGGGGTAGTGGTGTAGGAGCACCTACACCTCATAAAGTGATCATTGTAAAGGTTTTTGATGGTTGAGGATTTAAAATACAAGCTCTTGACATTCCAAAATCTATGTTTTTCTTCAAAATTTCTGTATTTTTCCTATTTTGCAGCATTGTACGGTCACATAGAACCATATTTTGATGTGAAATGAATTCCATACCATGAAGATATGTGTTATCTTTTATTTGAATCTGATTTGAGGGCTTAAGGCATTGATTTGAGTTAGAAAGCTTCATTTCATTGCATACAGCCCGGTTACCCTATTTTTGAGGGTTTTGTAGTCCAAACATGATATAAAGGGGCTCTTACACTTTTTGTGATTATTGTAGCTTGTGTAAGAGGCCCCATGGATACTATTTTAATTTTAGGATGCATGAATAGGGAGTAGGATGAGAAATAAAGAAGGTATTGTTGTTGTCCTCAAGAGTTTTGTGAAGAAAAGCATGTGAAATGAGAGGTTCAAGCTTGGGTTTCAACAAAATATGTATGGGTGATCTGATTTTATGAATTTTTACCCATGTACAGACCTAATGGGTTGTTTTTGAGTTAGTTTTGAGGTCTGGGAGGTTGTGGAGGTGGGATATTCAATAAACCCTCATGATTTTGGTCTAAAACAAGGGTTTTTGGGTTTGGCAAGAATTTGACCGTACAAGTGGAATCTTTTTGTGGATTTAGAGGTTTGGAGGCTGTTAGCTCTTAAAAACCTAGGTAAGAATACCTCAAGAGGTTTCCAATCTCTTGATACATTTTAGGGTAGAAAACAAGGCCAAATGATTTGAACCTTCTTCTCTTCAGGTGCTGCCAAACCTAGGTGGGTCTACCATTGCGAACTGAGCAGACTTAAGTGATGTGATTTTGTTTACAGAAATCTATTCACAATGGAAATCTTACAGTGAACATATATAATCCTAATAAAGTGTATGTGTAATATTAGAATATGTTTAGTTAACAGATGTAAAAAATAAAATGGACAAACAACTTTGCCAATTTAACTATATGTATATATAACTTTAAGTTATTTTTATTTTAACTAAAAGTACTGAAGTTACAACATACAAATTAAATGATATTTATGATTAAATATATCTCTCAGAATCCTTTTTGTCCCAATTTGAAAATAATTCTAAATTATAGAATATATTTATTTAAATTTTAAGATGAAAATAGCAAGGAAAAATCAAACAAATATTTGTATGAAAGAAGTATATTGGTGTGAAATTAAATATGATTTGTATTCCAATGTAAAAAATACAAAGAATGGAAACAATTCTTTCAACACATAAACTATTATGTAGTAGTCAATTAAAATGATCTAAATAGTCTAATAATTTGACCATTAGCATATAGCAATTTCTATAGAGTTGTAGATCTCTTCCATTTCAAAAACACAAAACAATATTAGGTAGATAATCAAACATCTTTCATTTCTACAGTGACTTATTTATCCTAGAGGAACTAGTATATAGTATACAAAGAAAACCAACAAACCCACAACTACCCTTGTTTTGAAGGAGTTTAGTTTTCTCCCCTTCCCGATCTCCCTGATATTGTCTAATTATTTTAAAGAGACCAAGGGTCATAACACAAATTTATTCTTCCCACTAAATAGCTTGGTTAATGACACTTGACAAAAGCAACAAAACAATTGCTACATTTGGCATCGAAATTGGATTTTGTTTACAACAATCTATTCACAATGGCAATCTTAAAGTGAATAGATATAATCCTAATAAAGTGTATGTGTAATATTAGAATATGTTTAGTTAACAGATGTAAAAAATAAAATGGATAAACTAAAAGATGAAAGTGTGAGACCAGTGCCTTGTTGGGTGTATGGAGTCGAATGAAGATCTAGAAAAGTGTATCTATGATGGCAATAATTCAAACTGTTTGGCACACAGATTTAGTTTATAACTTGTATAAATATGCAAGTAAATGACTAACAAACTCTACTTGAGATAGAATGACAATCCTAGTTATGTGATTCTTCTTATTCATCCAATTAATAATCTTCAGTTACTGTGATTGGCTAGAAGGGTTTAATCCTTACTTGAAAGAACCAAATAATCACATCACACAAATACAACAAATGTGTATCGATAAACTAAATATATGCTTGATATATCAATTTAAACAACAGAAAAGCATCATAATGGAGACAACCAAATAACTGTATAATTCCACAAACAGCTAATACCAAGATTAAGCCACAAGTTCAGACATCTTCATTAACTTCATCAAAATTCATACATGCATAGATGAGTCTTTTAAAGGAAAATTTCATTGCAAACTATCTACTGTATCTTTCTCCTATCCACCTATATTTGTTTTACATTATGAAACAGATATAAATATATCAAAATTGTGAAAGGGTGTGTCCTTTCAAAAATTTCTTTTGTTTAACAACAATAACAAACTAGAAAGTATGCTCTATTAAGCCATAAATAGATGTTTGACAGATAATCTCGGTAAGTTGGTTGCTTGTGTGTATCAGCATCCTCTAGCACATTCCTTATGGCTATCTCCATTTCGAACATCTTCTCATTCTATTCACATGCCTTGTCCATTGTTAAATTGTTTCCTGTGGTTGTCTCCAAAATTTTTTGCATCATCGTCTCACATTCCTTCATCCATCTATCTTTTCCCTTTAGTTCCCCTCCATCTTCTAATAGAATTGGTACTCCCATTTTTGTGACATTGATCATCCCCTGCTCATCACCTTGCAATTCATCATGGAAGTCTTTATGGTTTTTTTCATAAAATGGTTTCTAGTATCAATAGGTATGTTATCAGGAGCATCCCTTTGGTTTATTTCCTCGAACTTCTCTCAGATCCTGCCATCTATCCTCTTATGTTCTTGTAGTGCAGTAAAATTGTGTGAATGTGGTCCCCAGAGCTTACTCAACCAAGTCATTAAATTGGTCTGCCTCTTCCTTATTATTGCATTGAGTGCATCACATTTACCTTGTGAGTACACTTTTGATTCTTCCCATTGGTCTCTTTCCTGGGAGCTTTCACCATGAGTCAATTTCTTTGTGGATCCTAGCATGATTCCCATCATGTCCTTCAAGTGATCATTTTGTCTGAGTAGTCTCTCATTATTAATCTTATACATTTATTTTTCCTTGATTAGCTTTTGGATTTGGTCTTTATTTAATTTGGCCACATTAATGCCAATTTTTGTTGTAGCTATTGGATCAACCTCACCAAATTTTAATGTCATTACATGTCCAAAAGCCTTTTTAGTATCGATTACAACAAATTTCTCGTGTGGAGGATACAGGGCCCATATCATAAGTGATCCCTCATTTGGGTTATACTTAGATCCTGCATAAATCTTTGTTACCCCCTCAAGAGTGAGTTTATGTGTGGCGTTACTATTCTTTAGAAAACTATCAAAAACCAAAGTAGAGTTTAAATCCAACCTAGGAAAGATCATGACACCTACATATTCTAATAATTTCCTTCCTTTCTTAGGGATCATGCTCTTCATTTCTTCTTCCACACTTGATTTTAAGTTATTTAGCAGTTGTTCCTCATTACTTGGTTTAATATTCTCCATTGATTACCTTATTGATTTTCCTTTTAATTTGCACAAAATGGTTTTAAATTTTGAGGTTTTAATGAATTCATCATTAGCCACAAATGATTTATATGCTATCTTCCTTGTGTTAGTATCTGCACTCTCTTCAACATCTGGTTCCCTGGGAACATACTTGTAGTCTTCAGTTCTCAATCTGGAAATTTTATCAATTGTACTGTTAGGCCTACCATCACTAGATGCCTCTTCATCAGAAGATAATAGTTTTGTATCTTGCAATCCCCTGTTATAAGCATCAAGAACTTTTTCAGCTTCCTCTGCTTCCAAATTCCTGATCAAATCATCATATAGATAGGGTATGTGATTATATCCTCCCAAGATCATTTTATATTTGGAAAAATCATTATACCCTTCTAGATCAAATCCTTTTTGTAGTGGACCTTTCTTCATGTTGTATTGTAGCAATTTAATGAGAACCATGTCATATCCATCCCTTGCTCATACAGTGAAATCACTAAAGCATATTGTACTAGGCATAAATGCCTGCTTTCTAAAAGAACTCAAATTCATAACATCTAAAAATTCCAATTGGCTAGCAATCTACAAATATGCAATCCTATCAGGCATCGTCTTGGGCAGAATGAAGGGTCCATATTCAAATCCATATACTCTTATCATGGTCACATCTTCTAGATAGTACCAATCTCCCCAATTGTGGTTGACAGGTCCATTGAAATCCTTAGGCCTTAAAAACCTTTTTATTTCATCAAACAATGAGTATTCACAATGATGATTGTAAAATCTATACAATGGTTTCACAAAAAACTCTTCAAAATGTAGATAACAAGAATTAGCAAATTTGCAATCCCAGGTGGCAGTCTAGAGTTGTACTGGTAATAAGCTTCCTTCCTTATCAAATTGTACAACCCTCAATTTTTCAGGCCACATCTGCAATTATTGTCCATAATAAAGTATCATATGCATTAGGATTGAATAAGCATCCAAGTGCAAGATAGGAGCTCCACTTTTTAATGCCATAATTCTTGAATCAAGTACTTTAAAGATGTGTGAAGCATAATAAAAAAACCTTGAATTGTGAGATTGGATGTCCGCTACAATTACCATGGGTACAATTCACATGTGCTCAGGGGCCTCCATTCCCAGCACTTGACACACTAAAAAATATGTGTACCTCATGTAGGGTTCAAACAAATCAACATGGAACGGGGGACCATCACTGTCATTCAGTGGAACTGAAACACCATCTTTCTTAGAACTATGTAGTGGCAACCTCCAACCCTTGTACAAAGTATCCATCCTCCAGAACTCATTTTCCAGCTCTTCAGGTATAATTTTTTCACCACACACTCCGTCTAGGTTAAAAACCTCACAGATGGCAGCTTTAGATACATGTATAAACGGTTTCCCTGATGGATCACAAATAGCTTTACATTTTGGATTATAATTGGTAGCTAGAATCTTCACCAATTCTACATTTATAAATACATTGGGGTAGACTAGTTTCCCTAGGTTCAACTTCAAAGGATTGCACATTGGTTTGTATTGGTTCCTTCGTTGGTAATGAAAAATAAACAGCTCATATCCCCTAACTGGGGTCCATACGTCTCATATATGCATGCATTTATCCTCTAACTTTTCCACTTCTACCCTAAGTTGTGAAGATCGCCTGGCCTTGGGTCCTAAGCTAGGAAATTGATCAATTAAGTCATGGTTTAACTTCCTCTCAGCTACCCCCGGTTCCTTCTCTGCTTCAATTTTTTGCTTTTTTCCTCTAAGGTTTTTACTCTCACTCTGTTTCCTACCTTTTTCTTTTCCTGAGCTAGTGCTTTCCGTTTTATGAATCACAAAACCAGAAATTTAATTACAAGGAACTTACAAGTTTATTTAGAATTCTTTGACTGCAAGATCCTTTGGCCCTTCGTTCGTTCCTCTGCTGCTAACTTTGCAAAATTCACCTTCAATTACTTTTCTCAATTCAAGAAATCATTGACACATTTGGTAGTAATACTGCCATTAATGTCCTAGCTTTGAACACGAGTGTAGTTGATCTTTGAATTTACCCACTCTCACATCAAATTTTCTATCAGCAAGACAATTGAAACTTTGGGTGATCCTTGTATTTAGGATTGACTAACGTTCATTAAACATTCTTTTTTTCGGGGAGACATTACATCGATATCACATAATCTATCCATCTAATTCATATAAATGTCGCCAAGAGTCACCCCAATGACTATCTTGATTTGTTTGTGTCTTCATCGGAAATACATCATGTATCGCTAAGACATTCAGTAATTTTGTTGATGTTATAAGTCTCCCCGATGATTATTCCTTTGATCTCAAGTATGTCACCAAGACTCTTGCCGATGTAATCTTATCGGCGTGATATAGTGGGTTGGGAGGAAATTTTGAACTCATTTCGATAGCGTTTGTCTTGGTGATAGTATGTTTCTTTTTTTTGTTGGCAAGACAAGATGAGTTTTTCGGTGATGATATTTCATCGGCGAGACAAATGCACTCAGGCTGACTCAGGGATCTTACTTCGATGGCATTGGTCTGACTGATACAACTCCTTGTGCTTTGATCAGTGAGACAAGATAGGTTTCTTGCCGATGGAACTTCATCGATGAGACCTATATGCTCGGTATGACCTTTTCATTTCACCCCGATGAAACTTGTCTTGCCAATGATATGGGTTATTTGAATACTAGATTTTGGAGGTTTTTCATGATATCAAATGGTCAAGAATTATGTGATCATATGTGACTATTGATGGAACTTCAAATTTTTGCTCTTTGAATTCCATTTTATCTTTCCTTATGTCTCTGGTCTTTCATATTGTTTGAAAAAACCTAAGGTTGGGGTTTTTGTTTTTGCTGAAAGTGTTTATGGATTAGATTGTGTTTGTTTTTTTGCATCAACGTTTCGGATCACACTCTGTGATCCATCAAATTTTTTTTTGAGTCCAACAACCAACTCCCTTTTCTTGATGTTCTTCTACTAAAAAAGCCAAATGGCTCCATTGATCGTAAGGTTTTCCGTAAGGCTACCCATACCGATCTCTATCTCCACTCATCTTCTCATCATCATCCTAGACAAAAATTTAGTGTTCTCAAAACCCTTGCTTGGAGAGCCTACCAGATTTGCGATGAGGATAACTTAATGCAAGAGTTGATGCACCTTCATCAAGTTTTTAAATTAAATGGTTATTCTAGCAAGCAAATCTCGAGGGCCTCAATGAAGCCAAATCTATCTTCCTTTCTAGGTCCAACCCCAAACATTCCTCAGTCCTTCCTAATTTTTATCTTCCTTATGTTGAAGGTATCTCCCAAAAAACTCCAAGATCCTTCTTAAAAAAGGCCTTTGTTGTGCTTTTAAACCCTTCTCTACGTTGAAAAAATGTATTCCTTCCCTCAAAGACTCCAGGGACATCTTTCTTTACTCTGGAGTCTATAAGATTGTTTGTCTATGTGGCATTCCATATATTGGGGAAACTGGTCATTCCTTTACCACCAAAATCAAGGAGCATAGTGCCGACATTAGACACAAATGCACCTCCAGATCAGCCCTAGCCAACCACTCCTTTCCACCAAGCACCACATCTATCTAGAAAGTGCCCAAATCTTATCCAAAGAAGACAATTTCTTCAAGAGAAATCTTAAAGAAGCCATTGAAATCAACCATCATCCCCTGAACCTTAATCGTGATGAAGGTTGGAGTTTGAGCTTGTCTTGGCACCCGTTGCTTTTCAGCTTAAGATCCCAGAATCTTCCTTCTCGCCTCTAGTTTTTATCCTCCCCCTTTCTTGTCCCTCTCGCTTGTCTCCCTCCATTGCTTGGGTTCCAACCCCCCCTACCTTTCATTGTCTTGTTGGTTCCTTGCTTCCCTTTCGTCCTCTCGGCTTCTCCTCCTTCTCCTTTCCCTTCTCCCCTTTCTCTCCTCCTATCCCTTGGTCCTCTCTTTTCCCCACTCTTGTATGTTCCCTTCTCTCTTTTTTCTCTTGTTAATTTTGATTTGTTCCTACTTCTTGCTTTGGCTTAGTTCGTTTTTGCTTCTAGTTTGTTATTTCATCATGTTTTGTCGAGTTTTTCTTTCGTGTGTCTCTTCTCTTTGGGTCTATCCTTTTCTATTTATTGTTCCTTCTTTCCTTCTTTTTCTAATTCTTGTTTCTTGTCATTTTATGACTATTCCTTACATTTTACAAATTATAGGTTTTTTCTAATTATTTGTTACTTTGAAATTTTTTGTTTGTTTTTAATCTCTTTTCAATTTTCTTGTTAATTTATTTTAAATTTTAGCATTTTTTATATATTCTTATTTGTAATTTAATATTTTTGTACAATTTATTTTCTAATTAATTATTTATAATTTATAATTTATATGTAAACATATAATTTATAAATTTTATGTTTACTTATAAATTATAATTTATGTACTTATAATCTCTTTATAATTTATTCTCTTTTAAATTTGTTATAATTTAAAACATATTTCTTATTTGATTATTTTCTCTTTATATATTATATATTTTAATTTATTTAGTTTATTGTTAAAATTATATGTTTATTTTCTTGTTATTTATAATAATTTTTGTTTATTTTTAAATTGTATTCCTATTAATTTTTTTTTTGTTTAAGCCTAATTTATTGTTATGTTTTTATAAAATATATTTTTTTTAAACTTTGGATTTTTAATATTTTATTTTTTGGTTCATTTAACTTTTACTATTTTTTATCAATACGTTTATTTATATTATACTCTTTTACTTATTTCTTTTTTTCTCTTAATTTATTATTTTCATATTTTTTACTTCTTTTATGCTTATTTATTATTTTTGTTTATTTATTTATTTTTATTTGTTACTTTTATTAATTTTTTATTTGTCTTTTTAAATTATATGTTTATTTCCATATAATTTACAATTTATTTGTATTTCTATTTTATACATTTATTTAAAATTAAGCTTCTAACTTAATTTTGAAAGTCTCCTTGGTTAAATTTTATGTTTCTTTCTTATTTTATATATATTTATTTTTAATTTATTATTTTTCATTGAATTATAATTTTTGTGTTAACATATAATTTATAATTTATATGTTAACATATAATTTATAATCTATATGTTTATAAATTATTTGTCTATTTTTAGATTCTTGGTTATTTATAAATTGTATAAATAATCATATAATATATAGATAGTGATATTTATATGTTTTTTATTCCTTGCTTGTGTTCTTTATTTTACTCTATTTATTATTCTTTAGTAATTTTGTTTCATTTTTTGGCTTGCTTTTCTTTTTTCATTTTTCCTTGTTTTTTCTATCTTTTGTCTTATTTTTATTTCATTTTCTTATATTTATTTTTATTCTTTTATTTTTATTTATTCGCTTGTTTATTTATAATTTTCTTGCTTTACATTCTTTAGATTTTGTCAATTTTAGTTTTTTCTTGTTTGTCTCTTTATGTTTACATTATTTTTTTATTTATTTTCTTGGTTATTCATTTCCTTGTTAAAAATTCCTTATTTGTTAAAAATTCTAAATTTTTTTGTATTATTTTTGCTTTCTTCTCCTTCATTTGATTTTGGTTTTATTTTTTACTCCTTTATCTTTTTTTGTTTTACATCTTTCTCTCCATCCTTGGTTCTTGTGCCTACCTTTCTTTGCCCCCTCCCTCTTCCTTTTTATTCAATTCTTGGTTTGCAACTATTCATTTTACTCCTTATGCTCTCTCATATCTTGATGATGGATCACAGAGTGTGATCCGAAATGTTGATGCAAAAAAACAAACACAATCTAATCGAGAAACATTTTCAACAAATTTTCATGGATTGTGAAAATCTATTATCACTAAGTTTTTGTTTTTGTTTTCATGAAAAACCCTAGTGTTTTATCTTACGCCTTGGGTGGGATCTATTTGGTTGTTACTTTATAGAGGGGGTTTTAAAATAACTTATGCCCATCACTTCGTCTAAGCTGGGCCCCTTTTGATTTAATGTTTTAATTATTTTGCCTAAATTTATTATTCCCTAAGTCTAAGTTGGCCCCATGCCCCCATGTTTAAAAACAACTTAAGCCATTGTTTTTCATCGGCTTAGGTGATGTCCCCTTATGCCTTTAATAAATATTTTATATTGTGCAGGGAATAAATTTTAATGACCGTTGATTAACTATCATTTGATCACAGTCGTTCCCCACCATCCCGCGATCACCCCACCATAGAGTCTCAACCAATTGCGATATCATGGGGGAGCACCACGTGTCTCATCTAGCAGTACTAAAGGGATGAGGAAAGTGCTTTAATATATATGTTAGGTTTTAATATGTTATATAGCAGGTTACTAAAGTGGTTACAAGATGCACATGCTTCAAATCAACGGTGATGTTATAATCTAGATGGAAAAGGTGCTCGATGGTTAGTGACAAGGTTGGTGACTGTGTTGAGTGAACAGGATTACCGATGGTTGAAATCTATAGTTTCCCACCATCGCGTGATCAAAAGTTGTGAGGTCTTTATTGATCATGATATCACGGGTGAGTGCAACGTGGATTTCTTTGGTGATGCATAATATCGTGGGCCCTTGCTGTCGTGATGGAGATCATGTCAGCTTGTTTTGGAAATTGTTTGATGATCTAACAGAAGTGAAAGATCGACGACTGATATTTGAATTTGCATCTAATGTGATTGGAACCGTTTGTCCAGCGCGCCATCAAGCTTTAATGGGAGACGAGACAAGATGCGCATGCTTCAAATCAATGGTGATGCATGTGCTTACTATGTTATATAGCAGGTTACTAAAGTGGTTACAAGATGCATGTGCTTCAAATCAACAGCGATGTTATAATCTGGATGGAAAAGGTGCTCGATGGTTAGTGATAAGGTTGGTGACTGTGTTGAGTGAACATGATTGCCGATTGTTGAAATCTATGGTTGCCTACCATCACATGATCAGAAGTTGTGAGGTCTTTATTGATCACGGTATCACGGGCGAGCACCACGTGGATTTCTTTGGTGATGCATAATATGGTGGGCCATTGTTTCCATGATGGAGATCATGTTAGCTTGTTTTGGCAACCGTTTGATGATCTAACAGAAGTGAAAGATCAACGGTTCATATTTGAATTTGCATTTAATGTGATTGGAGCCGTTTCTCTAGTGCGCAAGAAAGCTTTAACGGCGGATGAGACATTTACTAGCTTGATTTGATCAACATAAAGAGACTATTCTTCTACCCTATTTTTCTCACAAAGCATTCAAACATCTTTGCGAAGCAGTTTCAGAGCCAAGGACAAAGTTACGAGTTGTCACAGCAAGGATTTGGGTTTCTACAAAGTGTAAAGCCATGAGTTATTTTCTATACTTCCTAGCTAATTTGATTGAGAATTTGGGGAACATTGTGGTGTACTTGTTGAAGAGATTATTGATAATTTTTCTAGGGCTATAGGTTAGTTGGAATTGTGAGAGATTGCAAGGTTCTATTTTGGAGTCTCATTTTTCAATTTAGCCCTAGTTTGTTTAAAGGTTTGAATTATCAAGGAAGCCCTAGTTTACCTAGGATGGCACCATCAAAGCAGCATTCTAGCCAGGTTGACTATCTACACATAAATTTATATGATGACTTCCTAGATAAATTCCCATCGTCAACTAATGATAGGAAGAGGGGGTTGGTTTTGATGCGTGGAAGAGCCCTAGGGGAAGGGTTAGTATATAACTGCTCCAACATTGTTGATGGTAGGGTTCCCATGACAGGTCTAGAGATGTTTAGGTTGTGGTATGGACAGAGGAATTTGCCCCACCCCTTTTCAAATGGATGGAAGTATGATATGGGGAAGCTCGTGGTACCTAATGTATTGCCTGATGTGGATTTTCTTAGGGTAGTGGTTGCACTTTATGACCCTGTTACATGGTTAATTAGAGATAATGATGGAAGGGTTATGCTAAGAATCAACAAGGAAGAATTTCAATAGGTTTTTGACCTGAGTGAGCCTAGCCCGTTCTTGGTTCATATTGATATTGAGGAGATAAAATAGGAGTATGCAAGGTCAAAGGAACTTTTCAGGGTTAAATTGCTCCCACCTCATCTAGCAAGTGTAGGAGGTTCAAAGTTCTATATCAGCCCTAGTGACCAAGAGCCTTTCAGGCTAAACTATTTTGCAAATCACTTCTTGGCCACCTTTTACTCATTGTGCCATATTTTGGTTTTCAACCCTAATATGGTGATGCCAATTACCTACATGTTTATGGGGGTGTAAATACAACACCCAAACTTCTCAGTAATCTATTATTTTTCTTCCTTTTTGGCCGAAAAGATACATGAAGGGCTATTAAAGTTGTAACAAAAGGATGCAGGCACTCCATTATTCTGGTATTCCATGTTGGTGTACATGTTCTTGTACAAGAATGTTGATTTATTCTCTAAGAAAATGGAGTTAAGGAAAACAGTTAATGGAGAAAGATTGCCAGTGCAGGCATGGACTACAGACCTATCTTATAATAGGGAGAGTGCCAATTTTCTGTAGTTTAATATTTTTTTTTCCTCTATATTGAGGGCTAGGTTGATGGTAAATGTACCTAGAATCCCTGAGGAGTTGCATGACTTCCTCATACCAAAGGGAAGGAAGCCTGAATTGAGAATTTTTCACAACTGGGTGACATTATCCCATACCCAATCAACATTGTCTTGAGAGTGTATGGTTTCCAAGGGACTCCACATATCCTACCATACAATGTGCCACCAATACTAGGATTTGTAGAGGTTATGTGGCAGATTGGTTGTATCCATGAGCACAACCTTATAGGGAAAGGTAAAGGAATCTTTCTCCCTAATTACACTGTGGTGTAAGACTTTGTGTTTTCTAAGGGAGTTTGGGTCCACTTTGGAAAATTTTTTGATGGTTACCATCTCAGGTGTGGTCCCAAGTGGCAGCATGATCCTATGGGCTTCTTTGCCTTTTTCAAACAATGAATAAAAGGTGGCAAGTTTGTGCATGAATTCAATTTTCCTGAGGATCTGATTAGGAATGAGTTTCATCTGAATAAGCAGGAATTGAGCAAGGAGAAATGGATAGCTTATGACAAGCTATTAACCATTGTGCACAAAATGGATCCCAAATATGATCCATTAATGGATTTTAGACCGTTTCACAAGAAAATTAACTTTTTTATGGACAACTTCAAGGAAACCATGGGCACCTTAATGACAAAAATGATAAACTTGGAGTTGGATCAAGGTACATAGGAGCCAGATGCTAGGCCTACTGAAATGAGGCCAACATACCAACCTACAGTGAAGTGGCCTCTCTATAAGAGAAAAATAAATGATAGCAGTGATGAGGAAGATGAAGATAAAAAGGAAAAAAAATCATGAAAGCATCAACACAACCAGGTCCAAAATTCAAAGCACCTGGAGGAATCAAAATCATTGATTTGGACTCATTGTTGAAGGATAGTTCTTCACCACCACCATCGGAGCCAAGACCTAAGAGGCAAAGGATTGAGAAAGTACAAGCGAATTTGATGGATGAAATTGTGGTCACATACCAAGATATGCAAGTTGGTATGCCTTCTCCTCCTAGGCCAACTGAATTGGTCTTGTCTGATTTGGATATGAAAGGGAAGTGTGTGTAAGATGCCAGGATGGAGGCATCTAAGGCATTTTTAGATGATGATGCATTTGTCAAGACTCTAGTCTTCTTACAATTGGTATGGAGAATGAGGCTAAAAGAATATCAAGACAAATTCAAGAGGAGAAGAGAGTTAAGACCTGAAAGGTCAAATTAGGAGAATGATGATGAAGTGAAAGTTGAATTGATGGAAGAGTTTAAGAACATCACTCCTAAGGAGGGGAGAAAACTAGTGACTCAGGCTGGTGTGTTGATTTTTCCTTAATGGGACATAGCAGATGCAGTAGCATTTAAAGTTGTTCGAAAGTCCAAGCATCCCCTATAGGATTCTGAGGAAGAGGTCAAGGCAGCATTGCAGGATTCTACTTTTAGTGAAGAATATGAGACTTTAGCAATTTGGGCTTTAGCTCATCAAGAAAGAAATCCTCATGTCACTGACATTAACCCAAACCTAAGGGGAGGGTTGTTAATAAAGAGAGCCTCAGACACCTCAACTACAAAGGCTACTAACTTAACTATGAATGTGGCCAAATTGGCCCAGAAGACTACTAAGAGAGAGGAGGCTGAAAAGAAGACCCTAGTGGAGAAGTATAATTTCATAATTGGAGAGTACAGCAAGGTGCAACAAAGGAATTTTAGGCTACAAACTAAGGTGGATAGGATGAAATATAGGTAGGTTGGAGAGACATCAAGTGCTCTAGGTATTATGACATTGCCTTCCACATTAGGATAAATGCCTCCTGCTTCTCTAATTGTTTCTACACCAGGGTCCCCTAGCCAAACTCCTTCCCTCAGTCCTGCATTAAAGCCAATTAGGAAAGAGATTTGATACTCTGTTGATCCCACAAAGAAGCAATTAATGCATAAGATTGCAGAGTTACAAGAAGCTTTGAAGGAAAGTGAGGAGGGACCACTTGTAAAATAGGGTGAGATTGTTAACACAATTTTGAGACATTTTGAATGAAAAGGTTGATGGTGGATTGCCATCAATGTATTCTTTATATTCTTTGTTATTAGATTCAATAAAGAATATTAACAAGGATCAGGAGGTATTATTACCCTTAATTGAGAAGTGGATCCCCAGAGCCAATTATTTAGACATAATGTACAAAGCCTCAAGGTTTGATACAAATAATAGGCCCCAATCATTGAGGCCTACTCAAGTGTTAGTTAAGTCACTACAAGGTTTTCAAGCCTTACCAGATGACTTGAGTAGGAAAATTAGAGAATTGGTAAAGGATTTTGATGATTGGAGTGATACCTCTTTACCTGATATAATTGATGAGCAAGGAAATGTTAAATCACTGCAATAGCAGTAGGATAGAGCAAATGAGGTCATCAATGCACAAATTAAATTAATTTGTGATGATTTAGATTATGACCTGTTGGTGAGCTATATGGACAAAATCATTAGTACGAGCTCTTTTCTGGAATCTTTTGAGAGAGAAGAAAACCAAGTGGAGGTTAAGTTCACACCTTATAGTGTTAAGGTGAATGAGGTAATTAATTTTGATTGGCCAACTGATGAAGAATACCAGAGATGGCTAAATGTATACTTAACCGAGGAAGAGTAAACCAGAGTTGGATATTGGTGGTTAACAACTCGGCTATTGCAGTAACAACAAATTCCAGTTTGTTTTGATGATAGTCTTGGCGTAGGATTCTTGAATTTTTTGTTGCTGCATCAACCATTCTCAACGAGCAGGATGAATAGGAAGATTCTTTGGGGATCAGCTATTATAACAAGTTTTTGAAATATCACAAGGTGGTCCAAGATGTTGGTTACATGTGTACTTCTGGCCCGATGCTTGTTTGCTCCTTCATTTTCTATAAGAAGGATTTCAAGGCCAGAAGTACGAGTTAGCAAGTTAGACATTTTTGGTTGAGTCTAGGTGAAGTTGCAGAGAAAATTGTAAAGTCTGATGGTTTTGGAGAAAATGCAATTTAGGTTTTGAGTCATTCTATAGTAGGTCTTGAATTCATGGGGATTTTGTGTTTTACGATAGTACTCGCATTTGAATTGAACTGATTTATTTTGAACTCATGTCTCTCCATTAAACAAGCATATCTGAATCTTGAATAAAATGATGAAGGGTTGTTTCGTTCATCTCACTGTTGTGGTGTGTATGATTCGCATTTTAGCTTTAATTTAAGGAATTAATTAAAATGCTTGAATAGAATTGTAGGTGGATATGTTTTTGTGTAAGGATTTGATAAGTAGTATTGGGTTAGAATGCACGTTGATGAGATTGTAAAGCAATGTTGTCAAGGATCTTACATGTTATGTGTTGAATCTATCATGAACCCTTAAATGCTCATGAATTTGACTCCTCCAATGGTATATGGCACTAGTCTAAGTTGTGCTTATTCATGAGGTTCAGTATTTGTTTGTCTTTACTTAAATCTTGCTACAAATTGCAAATCAATGACTATCTTATACTGTGAAATGTTATTGTAATTATCTCATGCTCCAAATAGTTGATAATATTGATGAATAACCAATTCTATCTGGTATTATCCTATTATGTTGAGCTATTAAATGAGATTATCTGTTGTTGCTAATGTTGTTTATAATAATGGTGTAGAGGTTGTAAACACATTAAGGGATCACCCTCTTAGGTCTTGCAAAGCCCAAAGTGTAGGAGGTTTTTTAAAATCCTCATCAGTTGGTCCAGGTCCTTTGAGTTGCCTTTGATTGGAATTGGCAATTATATAGGTAGATTAGAAGATCATCCTGGTTGCAGTAAAAACAACCAACAACTATGATGGATTATACTCAATTCAGGAAATCATCGACACATTTGGTAGTAATACTACCATTAATGCCCTAGCTTTGAACACAAGCATAGCTGATCTTCGAATTTACCCATTGTCACATCAAATGTTCTATCGACAAGACAATTGAAACTTTAGGTGATCCTTTTATTCAGGCTTAACTAACGTTCATTAAACATTCTTTTTGTCAGGGAGACATTACGTCGATATCACATAATCTATCCATTTGATTCATATAAATATTGCCAAGAGTCACCTCGACAACTATCTTGATCTATTTGTGTCTTCATTGGCAAGACATGGTGTATCGCTAAGACATTGAGTAATTTTTCTGATGTTATAAGTCTCCTTGATGATTATTTCTTCGATCTCAAGTATGTCGCCAAGACTCCTGTTGATGTAATCTTATCAAAGTGACATAGTGGGTCAGGAGGACATTTTGAACTCATTCTGATAGCGTTTGTCTTGGCACTAGTATGTTTCTTTATTTTTTTAGCAAGACAAGATGAGTGTTTCGGCGATGATATTTCATCGGCGAGACAAATGCACTCAGGCTGACTCAGGGATCTTACTCTAATGGCGTTGGTTTGGCCAATACAACTCCTTGTGCTTTGATCGGTGAGATAAGACAAGTTTCTTTCCGATGGAACTTCATCGGTGAGACCTATATGCTCGGTATGACCTTTTCATTTCACCCTGATGGAACTTGTCTTGCCAATGATATGGGTTATTTGAATACTAGATTTTTGAGGTTTTTCATGGTATCAAATGGTCAAGAATGATGTGATCATATGTGACTATGATGGATTATACTCAAGATAAGGTTTTCTTTAGGGAATCAACGAGTGCAAAATAATTGTAAAGGCTAGTTGCTTTGTGATGAATGTTCTACTATGGGCCTCTAGCCTATCCTAGGTCTTTGTAGTAGTTTTTTTTATTCTTTGTTATCAGTTTTTCAATTTTCTATACAATGGCCAAGTTTCTATTTGCAATCTTCTTTAAGTTGGTCATTAAAAAGAGATATATGGTTTGTTTCCTTATAGAAATAATGAATTTATAACATTCATGTGTTTTTCATTTAAAATAGTGGCATTTGGTAATAATAAAAAGGAAGTGTGAAGTTTTAAAAGTCATATTTTCAAATTTATATTTTTGTCTTTTTTGAAACAATTAAATAAGTTTGATGCATAAGAGGATTCAATAAGTTTTTTTGGAATAGTAAAATGGTGTCAATGTTTGTGATGAGGAAAAATGAATTGGAGAGTGGTTCAAAACTGGTTACAAGGTTTGAAAGGGATGTTTAAGTTGTACATTTCAGAGTGATAAGGTTGACATTAAACTTTTGAAATATTTTTAGTTCATATTTTTAAGATAATGATTCTTTTAAACAAAAAATTGTTTTAAATTTCATATTTGGAAAAAAAAATTGCAAATGTAATAACTGAATAATAGAGAATCATGCATGGGAACAAAACACCACTTACAAATGCAAATAATTTATTGGAATGACATAAAACAGATGATAAAGTCAAATATATTATTGGTCTTTCCCTTTCTGACATTAAATTTTATTATATAGATTTAGATAAATCATCATAGGAAATTTGGGATAATTTCAATAAAATATTTGGAGCAAAAATAGTTAACGTGAAGATTTTCCTAAAACTTCAACTATTTAGATTCAAAATGAGAGATATAATCACTATGTCTAATCACATAAGAAATTTGAGATCTCTCATTAGACAACTAGTAGAAGTCAAGGCTCTATTAGATGATGAAGATGCTAAGGATATTTTGTTAAATAGTTTGAAAATACAACAATGTTAGTTCTATGCTTAGTCCAATAACTTCTCAAACACAAGAAGATGTGATTTTGGCCCTATTAGGAGAAGAAAAAAGAACAATGGAAAAGATTTAAAAGTTGATTCTCAACATGAGAATGCATTATACTCATGAGATAATAATAATTAAAAAATAAAAATGAATGTTATTATTGTAAGAAAAAATATCACATAGTGTGGACTTGTATAACTTGAGCCAATGATGTTCTCGAGGGAGAACTTAAAGAAAAATCAAATGATGTTAGCTTAGCCTATATATATTTGTTTGTTTCAATCAACATGTTTTGTTGTGTGGAATGTAAAACTTAAGGGAGGTGTTGGAATATTAAGATTAATATTAATAAATTCACCTTACTAACTTGTTCATTTTTGTTATTAAATAATTAGTTATATTCTTATAAGATAGTAGTTCAAATGGGAAGGTATATTTGAAAGGCTTTGTAAAATCAATATTGTAATATATTCCCAAATGAACTCTATGATATAATTATTATTTTGAGTGTTTTTATGTATAGATATAAGTTCTCTTGACTTTTCCAATATATTTTGTATGCTCTATTAGCCATGATTTCATGATTAATTTTTCAATTTCGACACTACTTCTTACTAACTTTGTCATCTAAATTTGGCTCTTAGACTAAATATTTCATAAAGGTGCATTTTAATTTTCTTACTATCACCTTTGGCTGAATTTTTAAATTGGTTCAACCATGTAAAAAGTGTGGTTACTTTTAATTATTTCCACTTAAATGTTGGTTACAATTTTCTAATTTTATTTCCATTTAGCTAGTCACAATTTCATACTAGCATTAGTACTTGAAAATGGCAGTTTACTTCTACTTAAAACTTTGGGTAATTTCATTAATCTCTTGCTACCTCTAGTGGTTAATTGGACTAGTTATGTCATCTAGGATTTGTTCCTCAATTTTTTTTACTTTTTTCAAAAAAGAGTTATAATGGTTATACTTGTATTACCATGAATGGACATAAATTTGAGGATTTTTGGTGTTTTTCTTCATTTTTTCATGTTTTCCCCTTAGCTCCTACTTTATATGTGTTTTTTATGGAAGCCTTTGGATATCTTTTGGCTAATAGTATTTCATGGAACCTTATTAAAGTGCTACTTTTCCTAACTCTATAGCCCAACTATTCAATGGTCATTTTTCTAATGACTCCTTTCTCACTCTCTTGGAGGAAAAACGTGACATTATTTAGGATATTCAATGCCTATATATTTTCTAGAAAGATTTAAGGTCAAATATATAGTGGCATGAAACTCAATGTTATAGGAAATCCTTCTTAGCCAAGCCCAATTGGTTCAATACTTATGGATAGAAGGGGGTTAATCATAAGGAAGTGTTGAGATTCCTAAGCATCTCTTTTACCTTTTAGGTTTCTCCTTCCTCTTTAAGGAAACATATCATTTCTAGAGCTGAGAAAAATTATCATATTAAATTATGAAGCCCCTTTCTTTGGCAAGGAGATTCCATGTGTGTTCAAAAATTCTTGTTGTACACATTTCCATTACTCATCTTGCTAAGAACCTTGCAAATCCTCATATTTGAAGATTGAAAAAATCCAAAGGTATATTTTATGGACTCCCTTTAACGAAGGAAAATAACTTCACAAAGTATCCTAGGAGTTTTATTATTTCCCTCATAATAATAATAGGCTTGTCTTTCTTTATATCCACTACTCTAAATGGCGCCATAATTTTAAATTTAATTAACACACTCTAAAACCTAACGAAACCAAGTTGTAGCTCGTCAAATTGGAGAAGTGAAAGGTCAATTCCAGTGCTGAGGAAGAGTTTGGAGGATTGAAAACAAGGTCAATACTAGCATTGAGGAAGAGTTTGGAGTTAAAACAAGGTCAATACCGTGCCGACGAAGAGTTTGGTGGAGTGAAAACAAGGTCAATACCAGCACCGAGGAAGAGTATGGAGGAGTGAAAACAAGGTCAATACCAGTGTCGAGGATGAGGTTGACGGCACTTAGTGAAAATCGACGACCAAGGGACAATGAGTACTATAATTTTGGCACCCCCATTCTCTTTAACCTGCAATTTTCATGCCTAGTTTCCAAAGATCTTCTTGAACATTGGCACCCCCATTCTCGTAAAATGGTATAAGATGAGAGAGAAAAAATAAAATAGCTTAGTCTTTCACATTTTTATCAACCAACCTCAGGTCTTGGCAAAACTCCCATAATGTACCCACATCTTGGTTGTTGGTAGGAACATGTTATTCTTTTTTGTACAACCTACCTCAAATCTTATGTCCACAAAGTTGCTAAAAATATAAAACAATAAGAAAATTTTTGAAGGTACAACTAAAAAAGGGTTATTTCCTTTTGGCCTCATCCACCTCTTATATTTCAACATAGCATGGAAATACGCTTACATAACATAAACTCAAACAAATGGAAGTTTATAGGGGAAAAGGAGCCCAAGTATATGCTAGGCTAAGCTAGATCTAATGAATGGAAATAGAGGCATAAAATTCTTCTTTATTACCTCCACCACAAACATATGCAAGGAAAGGTCTCCTCCCTTCTTGGTAGTGATAACCTCCTCCACACACAACCCTTAAAAATTATGAATAGAGGAATATAATATTTGAATAACTCAAAGTTGATTCTCTCCTACCTGATGCAATTAGTAATTTTATCCTTACAAACATTTATAGTGATTACTAGAGGCACATAGACCAATTCTTCATAATAGAAGAATTTGATCATACTTTTCCAATGATGGAATTATGAGAAAACCTTAGGTTAAATAAATAATTCCTAGCTAAGTTCTTTAAATCATGTCCAACTGTATAAGAGAAGACCGCTGCTATGTGTACTTGGATACCATGGAGAAAGGCTCTTTGGGCTCCTTCATCAATCAAGGTATTGTTAAATTTTAACACCTAAAAGTGAGAATGAAGAATCTTTCCTAGGATGGTGGAAAACTATGCTTCTCAACACCTAGATTACAAAATCCTTGTTAATATCATTGCCATCACAATTAAACCTATTACTTGAGATATAGTCATACAGGTAAACAAATTGGCTTTCTTGATAGTAGATACATTATAGACAATTCAATCCTTGCATCAAAGATTGTTGAATGGGACCAACAAACTACTCATGATTCCCTTACTTTAAGTTAAAATTTTTACAAGGCATATGATTGCATAAAATGTCCTTTCATTTATAAAAGGTTCAAATTGATTTATTTTTAACCCTAAATTATTATCACACATTCAAAATTACAAAATACTAGTTGAATGAAGAACCTTCATTTGAAGGTGATGTCGTCATGACCTTTGAATGAAGAACCTTCATTCAAAAATGATGCCATGTCAAGACTTTCAAATGAAGGTATTTTTTATTTTAAATATTTCATGTCCAAAATGCTTTATAAAAGGAACCTTTGCATGAAGGACCTTCAAATGAAAACCTTAATTCAAAGGTCCTTCATTAGAAGATCCTTCATATGAAGGTTCCTTTAATGCCGTCTCATTATAGCTCTTAGAGCTATTATAGATATTTTTGTTTCAAAGTAGAGATTGGACCATCAAATAGTGTCACCATGACTCTACCAAGATATCCATCAAATTGATAAACCCTGACTTAACAACCACAAATTCACAAGAAAATTGCCCCTATCAGCCCTAGGGCATTAATTCAATGCCAAGTTTCTTGCTTTAACAAACCCCTAAACAAAATTAACCTCTATCATACCATGATGCACACCAATCCACCGAGTTATAGTTCCAAGATAGTGGGTGGATTGGTGGATGTCATTTCTATTTAGCCTCAAACACTTACATAGGCAAAACAGGGCAGTCCTTGTATTTGATTGTTTTCTCCCACAAAATAGTGATTGAGCACTTCAAAACAAATGAAAATGAAAGGGAACACATATATTTATCTACACCAATGATCTCATATCATTTCAAGCTTGTACGGATCCATACAACACAAAAGAACTTCAGAAAAATTGTAAAAACATAGAAAATTACTTCAAGAACATGGTATTTGATATGAAATTTTGGTATCAACTCCTCCAACAATTGTAATGGGATGGGAACACAATATGATATAAGTAGGATAATAAATGCATCGTTTGAAGCATCAAATCAATATACGAAGATGAAAGAAAGTGTTAACCCCTTAAACTGAAAAAGTTTCTTTTAACTTTAAGTTTGTTGGGTAGCCAATTCTTGTAAGTTATCAAATCCTACCATCATACATAATCAAAATGTTGTTGTTTCAAATGACTATGAGCACTAACTTTCACTATTTGAATATTTTGAAACCTTTTCATAGAGAATTAGAACATTGATGTGACCACTCATCCTACCTTAAAACATACCAAAAGTCTCCTAGCAATCAGACACAGGAAGATTTAAGATGACTTAAACAATTTGTATTGCCAAAGCATAAACTTATGATGACTTTAGCAGGCCTAGTACACACTCCCTCCCCATTAACCACTTAGACATATGGAAATTAAATGTAAATTTTCTGCTATTTTTAGTCATTAGGTGTCCAATAAACCACTTGTTGGTGTTTCCCTTCAAGTTTATTTACTTGAATGAAGAGAAAAAGTCCTTTGATTACAATTAGAGAATACATTTGAGGCCTTGGTTGTGTAACTGGTGGATCATAGTCACATTTAACACTTTTTACAAAGTTTGGGAGTTAAAACATTAAGTAAATTTGATTTGTGATGGACACATTTAGATGGTAGTAACAATAACTTGCAATTTATCAAGACTTGATTACCTTATAACCTGTCAAATTCTAGCAATGAAATGATAGATTAATCATAATGTCACATTGGGATCACATCACCATGAAATAACTTCATCTAACATCCTTATGAGTGCAAGTACCACCAAATAGGTATTTTTCATATTTATCTTCCTCGAGCGAGGGAAATTCAGGAAGAGAAGAGGACACCAAGTCATGTAGTAGGTCTAAAAGAGGGAAATCAACTAGAGGTCAAAAGATTAGAAGAAAATTCTGTAAACACGTGGAATTTTTTCTTATTGAAGGGGGGTCATGTTCTTATGATGATGAGAGCATAGGCGACATCGAGGTTCCCTTGAGGTACAAACATCTACGGAAACAATGGGTACCCAAGGAACTTCCTCCAATAAACATTCATTTTTGTGTCAACGAGAGGATATATCGCATAGCACCATCGTCATTACATGGTTTGGGCCTATTTTGCATGGAAGGCATAAAGCTATGTTACGAAAAAATTATTGAATTGATGGAGTATGTTGGACCCTATTACAATTACAAAGATTGGATGCAGTTGGTTGAATATACACGAAGTATGCGTAGGTATGCACTATTAGCAAATTATATATAGCTAAAAGATAAGGATCAAAATAAAGGAGTGGCTAGGTTCATTGACGAAAGGCCAAAATCATCAGGGAATATTGCAGGGTTTATAAATAGTACATGACCTCAGTCAAAAAATAAGCAACCCAATTGCATATTCGAGACGTGAAAGGGAAACCGTGTATTCGTATGTGCGATAAAATCAATAACTCCAGGGGAAGAGTTGCTAATCGATTATAATTTGAATTGCTTAGATACAAACATAGTTACTATGGGGGTGGTATGTACTATATACCATTTTACCCAACCTCCAATTAATGACTCCAATATACCATTTTATTATTATGTTTTTTTTGTAAGTCTATTGGTTTCATTTTGGTAATGTTTTTTATATTTAATTTTTGTCACAGTGGGACATTGATCATACGAGGAAGTCTCCGACCCAGAGCATAGATCATGATCCATCTTAAGGCACTTCTACCTGACAATTTTACCTCATTGTAATTATACAAATTAGATACGAGCAAAAAAATTTATTATTATGTTTTTTTCATGAGTTTATTGGGTTAATTTCGATAATGTTTTTAATATTCTTGTTGCAGTCGGTTGATTAGGGATAGGCACCAATAGTAGAGGAGACCATCCATATGGAGGTATAGTCACTATTATGCGATGATGACATAACATTTTCCACAAACCCTATGGATATGATGAGGAAGGCCCAAAAAAGTGCAATGAAGAAATCCTTAAGTTGGTATTCATAGTGCCTCAAACAGATGAGATAAGAGAAAGGGTTAAAATATTGTCTGAGAGAGCACAAAACTTGCAAGTAAGTTGTCATGAGATCTTTAATTATAACATAAGTTCATTCATGGTTTTATATTTTTTACTCTTTTATGTCATGAACTAAAATATGTGTTGTTTTTACAGGATTATTTGCATCCTCATCATGTTGCTGGTCATGATCAGGGTATTGCAAGTGTTGCCTGGGAAGTAGGGATCAGTACAAGTGTCAATCCTAATCTTCCTACGTATACATCACATCATTTGATCCCATCATCCATGCCTATATTGTCGACTGAAATTTCAGCAACACATACCATGTAGGCATTCAATAGTGCACCCTTTGGTAGTGAACACATGCCACTACATGTGTCAGGACATGTACCTGGGGATGCAGAGGCCACTAGTACTGGTGATGTTTTAGCAGCATTTCCTGGATCTTCCTGTATTACTAGTATGAGAACATTTCCCGTCACATTTGTGGTGACCAAGGATTTCATTCCCATAAAGATAGAGAAAGTCCCAAGTACTTTAAAATGTTTTAATTATTATTATATATAATTCAATTAAAATTTACTTATTGATCACTCTTTATAGACTAATGATCCCATGATCATTTTGTAGGAAATGATGTTTTTTATAAAAATCTAAGTGATTTTACATTGGAGCTCTTCAAGCCCACCATATGTACACTATGGAATGCCCAAAATCAAGATTTAAAAGATGAGCTCATTAATCATTTAGTTGTGTTGTTCAGTGATAAAACATTCAACCAAACGAAGGTCCTTAAGAAAGCTTGTACCTATCTAAAGTATGTGAGGGACCAATATAGGTCACATTTAGAAAGAACAGAAAGTATGAGTGTCCCCCCATGATTCTGGAGAGGGAGTGGAAGGACTTGGTGTCAGATGGAAAGGAGAAGGCTGAAAAGAAAAAAGGAAAGACACCACCGGGCCAAGGAAGGTATGTGATACTATCAACAATGTAATTATATACTGATTACTCTTTATTTTTACATAATCTAACGTATTTCAAATTTTTCATAGGCTGCCTGACACATCGAAGGAAACAAAGGCAAGACTAGAAAAACACGGTCAACACAAACTTGGCTCTGGTGGTTATATGAAATTAGCCACATGAATTGTAAGTATCAATAAATGAAATATTGCATCCAAATAATAAATTGCAAACAATTTTAGTTTTATCACACCATAGAAGAAAAATTCATGATCTTATGCAAAAATATAGGGCTCTGATTTCAACGGAGTGCCCACAAAAGAGGACCTGAAGATTGCTTTCCAGCAAGGCTATGGAGCCTTGGCTGAACACTTAAGAGTCTTGATTGGGAAAACACAATCTTCCACTGCATCCAAGCAATGGTAATACTGCACATGACATTGGAATGCAGCCCGGTGAGGGTGGAGCACAACCTGCAGATGAAGGCCATGTTGTGCATCCCAGTACTGGATGTATTCATGTGCTATACAAAACATAGTATGGATTAATACAATTAAACATCTTTAATTGCATTTGGTGTATTAATTAATGTAACCTTTCATGTTTCAACTTTAGAGCATGTAGAGCATGATCAACATGTTGAGCATGATCAGGCTAGACAAGATTAGGAACATGATGTGGCCCCATCAGGTAAAGAGGACCACTCTAATGTTCCTTTAAAAACATTTAATTGCAATTGGTGTATTAATTAATGTAACCTTTCGTGTTTCAACTCTAGATCATGTGACCCCATCAGGTAAAGAGCACCACTCGAATGTTCTTTTAATTAATGAAATACTTGTAACAATAATAATAAAACATATCAATTTAACATTTATTTGCTATTGCAGCAGACCTCCCCTTTTCAGTGGCATCCAAATTTTGAGTATAGACTAGGCATACATTAAGATCACGAGAAGAGCTCAGAACAATTGAAGGGGCGACAGATGATTTAGAAAACAATACTCCACTTCAACTTTTTTAGCTGCAAAAAAGAAACAAAAAAAATCATATTTTGACAACCATATTTTTGATAATATGTAGAAACTGAAAAAATAAATGCAATATGTTAATGAATGAATGTGAATATGTTAATGAATGAATGTTATATGTTAATGAATGAATGTTATATGTTATTAATGAATGAATGAATGAATTTTATATGTTATTAATGGATGAATGAATGAATGAATGTTATATGTTATTAATGAATGAATGAATGAATTTTATATGTTATTAATGGATGAATGAATGAATGAATGTTATATGTTATTAATGCAAGATGAATGAATGAATGTTATATGTTATTAATGGATGAATGAATGATTAATGTTATATGATCGAGTATGGGGAATTGAGAGTGATGTGAGGGGGTGAGGGGCCAAATGAGCTTCCACCTTCATGTGGTTGGCTCTATTAAGTAGATAATATTAAACTATTCTCAAAACAAAGAGAAGCTCAATAAGGTAATGCACTTTTCAATATAAGAAATGCATCGTTTGAAGCATCAAACCAATATGCAAAGATGAAAGAAAGTGCTAACTTTTCACTATGAACATTGTGTTGTCTGTGGATTTGGTTTCAAAGCTCTTTTTCTTTTGTTTTTAGTGGTCTATAAAATTTGACTTTTGTGCATAACAGGTTAGTGGAAAATTTGACAACTCTTAAGGGTTTAGAGGCTCGATTGAGATAGGTACACGGATATTTGGATCTTGTTGTTGATGGGAGGCTTCCACTTAACCATGAAATTTTTTACCATCTGCAGGTATGCAAAAATTTCTCTACTTACATTCATTCAACTTACTATAATATAATATCCGACAAAAATCTCCTTTTCATTATACTTAGATGGATTTTCATGCCCTCTTCCAAAGCACATGTTTTAGAACAGGAAAGAAGGATGTTGGAAAGGGTTAATGAATTTGGCTTTACACCTTCCAATTGCATAGTTTACTTCATTCATCTAGCATATTTCCAATGCATTTCACAATTGTTGGAATCATATCCTATAATTATAGAACTAGTAAAATTAAAATGTGTAAGTTTCAAATATGGCATTACATATCTTTCTATGAATTTTTGAAAGAAAATATCAAAATGGAGAAGTATTAACAAAATAATCTGCATAATTTCTAAGAGATCAGGGAATTTTTTTATAGAGTTATCTTGAATATATTTAAGACAAAAGTAACTTATAGAGATTGAAGCAGAATATCAGTAGTCTAAAATCACCAGTCAACACATCTTAGTAGTATCTCAATTCAAGATAACTAGGTCCACTATCCATTAGCCTGTAAAACAAATAAAATCAATTCATAAGATTATTTTGTTCTAGTAGGGTTGACTGGTTGCTTGTTTCTTTTTTATTGTTCTGGAAGTCATCAATATACACTTGGTTTTCCTGCTTCCTCTTACCTCGTGGACAAAGAGTTTCTGCAAAAGGCATCAAAGTAACCTTCAAGATTGACAATGGCAATGAGTACAAGGTCAGTATAACTTAATGCTAATTGGGTATGATTTTATTTGTTCAAGACAAATTTAGATTCATTTTCTGCTCACACTACTTTTATTTACATTTATGTTTTGCTAATATCCATTTTCCTTTACATTCATATTATTCTATACATATTGTGTTTACAATAATGTTTTCCTTAATTTAATCTAGGGGAGAGGACCCAGTACCTGAGCATGTTTCAATAGTTGTGATAGTAGTGGTTTATATAGTGCCCAACCCTAATTGTTTGATTCTTCTTACTGATCCAATTAATACTTTACAATTACTGTGATTGATTATAAGGATTTAATCTTTACTTGATTGTGATAAACTTATATTTTTGGACTTGTCTTATAGGTGCTTGTTTACATGGGTAAGGATTGTTTCTTGTGCTAAAAATATTTTTATTTGTTTATGCTAAACTTACATAGCTGAATCAAGGGGTAGAGGTTGTCCTCTTCAAATGGAATAAGAAGGAGAGTCAGAAGTGGAAGATCAGTCCCATCTATAAGTTTTGTGTGTAGCTACATTGTATGGAATTATTTTTCTTGGGTATTACTTAAATTTAAAATTTTGATTATCTAGTAAAAGTCATGTTTCCATATAGGGTTTGGAGGCTTTATCTCACAATTCAGATTGCTTGTGTCACTATTTTTTTCTATTCAATATGATATGTATCTCAAGGAGGATATGGATCTAGTTCTTCATACCATCAACTTAATGAAGAGGATCCTCAATGTCATGTTGTTAGGATTTACTATGAAGCTAATCCAAAGTTTTTCATTGCTGCTCGAGGCCATATTGTAGTGCTTTCTCTAGGGAGCCCACATGATCACCATCAGGTATCTTCTTTTTTTAGTCTCTAAATTTCTTAGAAGAAATCAACAACTAGTTTGTCTAAATGTGGCTCCTTGTTTACACATTAATATCTCTTTTGGCAAAAATGGATCAAAGTGGATTCATGGGGTCTTAAAGAGAAGGCTCTCAAACATGGAGATCAAGAGTGGGCCCAGGTAAAACCATTCATAATCATGCTCATATTGTTTTATTGACTATTTAAGAGCTAAGTATCTAGGATAACATTCTATATTTTTCTATTGAATTTCCAGAGTGAGAATAATTTTGGGTTTACAATCCTATTTTTTAGTACACTAGCTAAGTATCCAAGATGCACTGCAGGTACTTTTCTTAACCAAATTGCTCATTTTCCACAAAATTATATTCTAGTGTGTAGTTTAATATTCACTAGTTTGATTTTTTATTTTATAGCAAATTAGAATCCAGTTCATCGGTTGTGCTTGTTGTGCAAATTTGTAAGATGATTTTTTTGTATTCAGCTGCACAGTACTTTCCTTTTCCAATAAAATTTTATGCAATGGAGTTCAGATATTAGGATTAGGTTACTAGTTGCTCTTTGAGTAATAATTTAAAACCTTATTCATTGTCCTTATCAATGTATATGACTGTCTTGCAAATTGTCCTCTTATATTCATGACTTTCTTTTAAATTATCAAAGGATGACTGTGTCTTGATTAAAACCTTTGTTTGATGGTTGTCCTTCATATGAATGTCTCAATCTTCTCTTTCACAACTTTATGTTACTTCACTGTTCTGTCATACCTCTGATTTTTTGCAATAGTGTCTTCAACCTCTCTGTAATTCCCATGATGAATTGTGTGTTACTGTGTCAGCACTTCCTTGACCATGAGAATGGGAAACAAAGCAATTGAGATTCCATTTAGTAAATCTGTGTACATTTGCAGCAACTTTAGCCTTCAATACCTCATCACTATTACATTCTTGAAGGAACTCTCACAAATTTATACTATCTATCCAGCTTTGAGTCCTACATTATCCTCTGAATATTGTGCTTTCTACTTTCCATTATCAAAATTTGTCTTTAGAGCTTATTTAAGATTGTTCATTTGGCTTGACTTTGGCCTCCAGACTTGTCTATCATAGTGCTCAGACCATCATTATATATTGATTTCCCTCTTCATTGTAGTTGATTATCTTCAACAAAGTTTCATCCCACTGCCTTAGTATAGTCTGTCATTTTGATATGAAGTAAAGGGCACTGTGATATTCATCAAGACTACTGTCAAAACCTTTTCACTATCACTAATGGATATGATTGTACTCTTGATTGTATCCATGCAATTGTACTTCACTTGACATTAACCTTCTTCTCTTGCTTTGATGTCAACACAACATTATACTTTTAAGGGTTACCATCTCTATGCTCAATCCACTATTTAGCTATCATTCCTCTAGCACATGTCCAGGTTATATCTTTCATTGCTAAAATGATTGTACTTACACATTGGTATGACTATCTTTTAAAATTTGAGAATACATTATTTATGATAGTAAACCTTCCTATAGCATCATAAAGTCTATTCTTCATGTGCTCTATGGTGAATATTTTTTTGTCTTAACATCTATGATTCATCATTCACTATCCATGAAAGTCCCCTTGATCTCATGACTCATCATAGGTTTTATATTTTTCTCCAATTGTTGATCATCAACATCAAATGTGGCCATCAAAATATCTTCCATAGCCTCCATATTCTACAATTATTCATTGCTCATTTCTCATACATAGTAACCAAATAATGTAGACCTAGAGCTTGGACTGCAGATGTATGCAAAAAATGATAAATCCCTGCCTTTGTAAGCCTAATTAAACACAACAAATGACATGTCATTTGATATTTTAAAAATTCATATGACTATCCTTTTTCTACCTTGTAAACACTTACTCAATGCATGCAATAATTTATTGAAATGCAAAGTTGAATGGCCTCTTAACTCTTGACACTAATGTCATTGCATTTGTCAAAACAGGGTTAATCATATTATGATCTAAATTTTCATAATGAAGTCTTCCAATCTATCCTTTATATCTGAGCATTGATGACAATCCATCTTGTCTTTTATTACCCCTTTTAAATGTTCATGGTCTTGGCACATCAACTTTCTCTCTTTGATTGACCTATCCTTATGTCCTATCATTATCCCTATCGATGCACTTTGAAGCCTCCTACTACTTTTAAATATCGCCCAGAGTCACCCCGATAAGTATTTCAATCCATTTGTATCTTCATCAACAAGAGATCATGTATTGCTAAAATATTCTACAGTTTCCCCGATGATTATTCTTTTGATCTCAAATATGTTGCCAAGACTCTTGCTGATGTAATCTTATCGGCGTGACATAGCGGGATGGGTAGACATTCAAAACTTACTCCGATGGTATATGTCTTGACGATATGCTTCCCTCGTGCTTCATCGATGAGACAAGATGAGTATCTTGTCGATGAAACTTCATCGATGAGACCACAAGCCAGTCCTCCCAATATATCTTCTCAGGCAATTTTGATCATTGTAACAGTCTTGATCTTTCACCGATATGCCTACATTTGAATGAATAGTTTTTTTTTTTTAAAATTGCATTGTTTTGTCGAATTTTCGATGAACCTCCAAAAGTGTCCAATGAATTTGCAATACATCCAACAAAAATTTCATCGTAATGACTTGCCTATTTCATCTTGATTTTGACGAACTTATGTTGTTGTTCTTTCAATCTCAAGTATGTCGCCAAGACTCCTACTGATGTAATCTTATCGACGTGACATAGTGGGTCAAGTAGACATTCAGAACTTACTCAGATGGTATATGTCTTGCCAATATGCTTTCATCATGCTTCATCGATGACAAAAGATGAGTATCTCACTGATGAAACTTCATCACTGAGACCATAGGTCAGTCCTCCTAATATATCTTCTCAAGTAATTTTGATGATTGTAACAATCTTGATCTTTCACTAATATGCCTACATTTGAATAAATGGTTTTTTTTTTTAAATAATGCATTGTTTCGTCGAATTTTCAACAAACCTCCAAAAGCATTTGACGAATTTGCAATACATTCGACAAAACTTTCGTCATAATGACTAGCCTATTTTTCCATGATTTCGATGAACTGTTGTCATTGTTCTTTCAATCTCAATTATGTCACCAAGACTCCTACCGATGTAATCTTATCGGCATGACATAGCGGGTCAGGTAGACATTCAAAACTTACTCTGATGGTATATGTCTTTTTGGTATGCTTCCCTTGTGCTTCATCAATGAGACATGATGAGTATCTTGCTGATGAAACTTCATCGCTGAGACCATAGGCCAGTCCTCTCGATATATCTTTTCAGGCAATTTTGATCATTGTAATAGTCTTGATCTCTCACAGATATTTGCAATATGTTGAAACTTTCATCGTAATTGTGACGAACTTCTGTTGTTGATCTGACGCTTTGGCAAAAGCATGCCGCTTGTGTTCTAGCTATTGTTCATCACTAGATCGACGAAATCGTTGTTGTTGTTTTGATGAATTTGCGTCATGATTTCAACGTTTTAAAGTTCATCAAAATATCGACAAAAATTGAGCAACAAAAATTATTTCAGTGATTCATCGGTATTCCGACAATAGATTGTCAAAATTCCAACAAACTTTCTATAGAAATTGGAGTCAAATATAGTATTGGTAGAAAAATCTATGATCAGGGGCTCATTCACCCATGGGTGAATGGGTCTTGCTTCAGGGTTTTTGAAAATTAATTTATAGATTTTTAAGTTGATTTTTATGCTTTTCAGATTTTGGGTTCAAATAGGTGGTTACAGTTTCAAATTTCTAGAAAATTAGGTTTAAATGCAAGTGTAAAATGATGTTAAATGATGAGAAAAAATGCCTAATTTGAGATACAATTTTGATTCAATTTTCTAATGTGAATGACTAATCATACAATATTATGTAAATACTCTGCAAACTGATTGAGATTTTTGAATTTTCAAAATTTAAAAGAATGTGAAAATGTAAACCTAAAACCCTAAATGAGATGCAAACTAATGGAAGTAAATAACCCTATATGAGATGAGAATAAATGAAATGCAATGCAAAGTAATGAAAATCCTAGATCTGGGTTGAATATGGACTCCAAAATCAGAAAGTTATGATTCTCAAATATCAGGTTCACCAAAATGAAAAATAGAAAACTAGGGTTAGTGATTTGGATTGATGAACAAGGGGGTATGATGGACCCTATCTTCCTATTTTAATTAGGAAATGAGATCCCCACAAATAATTGACTAACAACCATCGCGTGAATCAATAAAATGTGAGAAGATTTAGATTTGTTTATGCTTGAAGATGGAGGTCAAGTTCAAACAACTCTTTTGGGACAAAAACTAAAATATCAAATCAACCTAATGAGACATAGAAATATTAGGTTCACCAAAAGGGAATAATGGAAATAGGATTATGTTGAACCTATTCTTCTATTTTCTTTCAAGGAAATGAGATCCACACAAAGAACTAACTATCAAACCTTAGGTGAGTCAACTCATTGTATGAATCAACAAATTTCATATCTATGCAAGTACAGGGGTATGAGCTAAATTGAACATTGGAAAGAAAGATTAAAACCATCAAATGAACTCCAAATTACAGGTTATAAAGTGAATTTAGAAGCTTAAACATAATACTAATGGAACCTATAGACTTTAGGGAGTGTTTGAAAGGGATAAATGCTACATAAATCTCACAAAAAGTACTTTTTCATGGCTCACTAAGGACTCATTCGCCCTATGGAAAATGTATCCTAGCTAGGGCTCTAGAAAATCAGTTTTTGGGTTTTGTTCCTCTCAGTTTGCACTCCCAGATTCTAGTCAAGCACTATCAAAAAGTCAAAAAATAAATCTTATAGCTTTGTTTTTACGGTTTTGCAAGAAAGGTGACAACTTCACACCTTTCTCCAATTTTTTTCTCCAAATGATCTTCAACCTAAAACTTGCAATCACACATCAAAAGGAGAAAGTTTTGGTTTGTTAGGGAATAGGGGTTTTCTTGGTCAAACCCTTATTTGGTAATTAAACCTTTAAATTAAATATAAAAGAATGAAGGAATAATGAATGAAAAAATCTATGTAACAACTTACCAAACCTCAATTGAATCCTTGGGAAACAAATCTGCAAACTAGCATGAAGTGGCGTCAATTAATGTAGATCTTGATCTTGAACCTTTGATGTGAAAAAATGCATTTGAAATGTTTGATTTGATCTTGAACACTACATCAATATATTAGCTCAATAGCATGCATGATGCAATCCATCTTTGACATGACAAATGGAATTTTGATTGCTGCAATAATCTTCTTCAAATCTACCCTTGAATGCCTTAGAAATTCTCTTGAATTCTCTTGATCTCATAAAATTTCTATTAGGAATTTCTCATAAGAATTTTCTTAGGTGAAACTAAGTGAAATAGCCTTGTATCTATACATATCTTAAGATTAATTCATAAAATTTAAATATCACAAGCCATCAACATCAAATCATGGATTTGAAATCATTAAAATACTACTAAAAAAATATTTCAAAGAGGGGTCCTATGTCTAAGTGAGGACCCATTCACCCTGTGGTGAATAGGTCCTAGGCCACTTACCTAGAACACACTTCGGGAAAGGTGAAATGTTATGTAAAAATAGGATCTTAGGACCTAGTGAGGACCAATTTACCATGTGGCAAATGGCCCCTCGATCACCTACCTAGGACACACACCCTGAAAAATTAAGTTTCGTGTAATAGAAGCTATGAATGTCAAGTTTTATCCCTCAGAATTTGCAATTAATTAGGCTTGGATTTGAATTAAAGGCACCAATTAAGGAAAATTAACCTCAAACAATTAATAAAGCCCTAGATCAATGTTAAAGTGTAAAGATACAATTTACATCACCCTAACTAAGGCACAATTAAGTACATTTAGTTAAAAAGGGTTGTAAACTTAATGTGAATGTGTAAAACACATTACAACACTAAATCAATGCAACATTAAACTTATTTTAATATTAATTATTCTTGAATTAAGGAAAAAGGGATACTTTTTTTCTGTTACTACAATTTTCCCCCACATTAGTGAGAGTATGACCCCATGTCAAACTCACACGAAAGTAGACATTCAACACACTTATGTTAGCAACAATGACAAAGATACACAATCATTCAACATCAAAGACCAAGAATATCAAGCCTAGACTGTCCAACATGATGTGGTACACATCTAAGCTATTTCTTTTGCACTCACTCTAAGCTAGGGGAGCTCTAGGCTATCTACTAGGTCAGTCTTCCAATAAAGGGTGGCAAATGAGAGAATTATATAAGGCTCCCATACCATATCAAACCTATCCTCCTGAAAACTTCAGTAAGGCACCACAATGCTAGTCAAGGCTCCATAGGCAAGCAAGGTGTGTTATGTTAGGTGGCCTTGAATTCAAGGTTTGAGATTCATAGGGATTAACAAGTGGCATTATGCTAAACACCTATGAGCATGGGGAAGGCTCCACATGAAAGCAAGGTGTGTTGTTATTGGTGGCCTTTATTAGGGTTCGAGCTTCGAAAGGTTAGCAAACTGTGTTATGCCAAACACTAATGAACATTAATACTAGTAAAAGTTTTTTATTCAAAGGGATATTTGCTTAATTTGTGTAAGGTCTCCTCTTAGGGAACATCATGCCTAATGTCTCCAAGAGAAGAAAAGTCAAGAGTAAAAGATTCACAACTTAGAGAATGTAATGTGTCGCATCACCACTAAGAGGAAAGTCGTATGCTAAGAAATATCACACTCTTGGAGGACATAAAAACTAATGAAACCACCATGAAAAGGACACATCACAAGAAAAAGAAAATTGCACTATGAAACATACAGAATATAGAAAGATATCATTGATGTATGCCCCCATTTTAAACTACTTGCTAACACCTTTTTTGTGAGAAATTGCTCTAAAGTAGCCAATTTTTACTCCTAAGACATGAGAGTTTCCTCAGAAACCCCTATGCCAACTCATATGTTCTCGACTAAAAATAAATCATGAATAAGGAGTTTCCTCCAAAATGCAATACTAAAGATAACTTAGTACATCACATGAGAGCCAACTTAAGGCATTTCATCCACATCCCAAGCTTGCTCTTATATATACATGGAAGGGAATCAACTAGATAAAAGAGACAATGAGAAGTGTCACATGAGAATAAGGCTAACCGAACCCCCTTGCCCCCACTTAGTGCAAGACAAGGATGCAATAGATGATTGATGAGAAACATAATAGAATAAAAATCAGTATCAATTATAGGAACTAGGTACTTCAACACAAGGAAGAGCACCACAATCCTTAAGATATTAAATTTTATTACCCGAAGCCTTACATTCACTAGTAGAATGACCATGATTTCTATGGTATTCACAAAATGAACTCATGTAGTAAATTTTATTTCGTTTTCTTGGAGGGAGAGATATCAAATGATCTTGGAGGAGTCTCAACAAGATACTTTCTTGATCAATAGTAGATGTTCATTTATTTTACAAAGATATCTCCTGCTTAGTACATGGTGTCATACTTACACAAGACTCTTTAGATTGTGGTATTTTGTTCTCTCCTTGAAAGTAGGCTGTAAAATATAATAAATTCCAATCGTTAGTGTTTTGTGTGATGACATTGATATTAAGCGAAGATTTTTTTAATTATTTCATTTCTTTTGAAGTATAATAATCAAGAAGACTAGTTTATATCAGTTTAGGATGCACTAATGTTTAAATTTTCTTAGAAGAATCTTTTATAATAGTGTTGCTATTGAGTGAATGCTTGTTTGATGTTTTTGTCTCTTTTGAAGGATAATAACCAAGATCATTAGTTGTTTTTTGTGTGTTACACTCTATAGGGATATATTAGTGGGTATATTCTTAATTTGTTCAATAATATCATACTCCTTTCCATTATTCGAAGGCAAACAAGGAGCACTAGGCAAGATAGATTGAGGCAAAGTTTGTCAAACATGAGTTTTTTTGTTGGCTATTGTTACTTGTATTGTAAGTGTGAGCTATGGTATTGTAACCAATTTTTTGTAAAGCCTTTTTATCATCAAGTGAAGGCTTATTTTTAGGTGGTTCTAGGATGAGCATGGGTTTTCTTTGAACTTGAGGTTATTGTGAGGGTGGATAAATGATAAGTTGAGGCTTAGGTGGTCTAATAATTAAAGGATTTTTAGGAGGTCTAAGAATTAGATGACTCGAGGAAGTCCTAATTTTCATAACCTCAACACACTTATCCTTATTTTCATGGTTTCTTATTGAAGGGTAGTCTAATGCCACTTCATCATCTTCATGTAAGGAAGCCTCTTTACTATTCTTTGAAAGACATGTGCCAATGTTCTCATTTTATTGCACCATGATATCCTCCCTAGTTGGAGAGCTTTTGGGACAACTACAAACTAGATGTTCATGACATTCAAAGGTTGGTTCTTTTAAAATGACTTCATCACAAGTAAGGGAATTATCAATGGTTGTATTTTCTTTCTTTTAAATTATGGCATTATCTTGTTTAATATTGTTTTCCCTAGTAGGGGAAGAGAGAAAAATAAGACTCTCATTGTTTACTCGCTATGGGTATAATGAAGTATGAAGTAAATGGAGATATACAATAACATTGAAAAAATATAATAATCACATGGAAATCGTACAAAATATAGATATACTTCTTTATTAAGTGTTCAACAATTACATCATAATGTCTTCAGATAGAACATAGCATAGCATAGTAGAACCATAATGTTTCTTGACTACATGACTCATGTACATATAGTATGCTGGCAGTGGTTGAGGTACCAACCATCACGTCCCTTCATTATAGCTAATTGCTTCATCAGGAACTTAATTCCTGAGACAACTAACCAACATGAAACGTACATAAGTACATGGATTAATAATATTAACTAATGTCTTATCTACTTATGGCTCACAACTGACCAAGTACACTCTCGGCCGACTACATCGACTCATGGCCAACTACATCATCCCCCCCATGAAGTAGTCATCTTCCAGATGATTGAAACCCAAGAATGCCAATTGATCCTTCTTTGCCAATGGATTGTCACTCTCACCCAATACTCCATCTCTCTCTGCCAACTTCTCCTTGAGAGCTGCAACTCTCATCTACTCGGCAGCCAACTGGTCCTGTACTATGATGGTTGGTGGCACTCAATTTGGAAATTCCAATAAATATGATGGGGGTCTAGGGGCAATTCCCCCAGCAGGGTCGAGGGGCAGCGCCCCTCGCAGGGGTCTCAGGGTAGCACCCCCAACAGGGTCTCAGGGCAGCACCCCTCGTGGGGTCTGGGGGCAATGATTTTGTATTGTTTTTCTTAGACTTTACTTCGATACTTGGTACGGTCTTTATTTTCTTGTTATGTACGATTTTCTCCTTTTTAACTGGTACAACCCTCCTGATGATGATGTGTACGGCTGGGAGATTAATATGTGGTATGACCTATTGTTTCATCTATATGACCTCCGTCCAATTCACGCGTATGGCTTTTCCCGGTCTCAACCGTATGAGCTTCTTCAGGTTTATTCGTACGAAATTCATACTTGCACAACGTACGGACTCAATGTTCTATCATACGGTCTCCTTCCCATGGCATACAGGTTCCTTTTAATTTTTCAATATGGCCTCCTTTAGCATCCAACATACGGTGCAACCTCTTAGTCGTGCGAATGTGTCATGCTTGGGTCGTACACAGCCACCTACTAGCCGTACACCTAATAAGGGCCATACAATTTGAAATTTTATGGAGGGTCGTACAAACTGTGGGATGGATGGATTTCATATGAGTTGCTATGGTGATGTCTTTCTCAACTTTCTTTTTGTTCGTATGATGGTTCTTCTTTTTTGTATTTTACATTTGTTCTATTGTATGATGGTCTTGCCTAGTCATACTATCACTCTCTTGCCAAGTCATACGAAGTGCCTTCTACCAAGTCGTATAGATTCCTCCCTTCTTCCAGGTCGTACGAATTTCTCCCTTCTGCCAGGTCGTACGGCGTGATCTCCCTTGTCAATCTATATGGCGTGATCTTCTTTTTCTTTGTGAGGTCGTACATGCTCTCCTATGCCTTTCTCAGGTCGTACGCCTTGCTTTCATGTCATCTTGCCAGGTTGTATGTGTTCTCTCTCTTCTCTTATTTCCTCCTCAGGCCATATGATGTATCCTCCTGACTTGTTTCCAAGTCGTACAATGTGGCCTCCTGTGCTTCTGCCAACCCGTACATGCTTACTTAACTCTTCACTAGAGAGTATTTCATCTTTTGATTTCTTTCCAATTGGTACATTTGTTGTGACTTCTCTGGTTTCTCCTCCCATCTATACAACATACGGACCAACTTCGACTCTCCCTTCCTCAGGTCGTACGATGTACAGATCACACTTCAACCTACTCTGCTAGGGTTTCTCTCTTTTCTTCTAGGGTTTCTCTCTTTTTTCCAATCTCTCCTTCTGCTTTTTATGTCATATGGTCCTTGTGGCCCAACCTTCTATTTTGAATTCTTTTAATTTCCCTTTCACCTTATTTTTATTTTCTCTCTCCTCTCTCTTCATTTTTTGCTTTTCATTTTGTTCTTCATCTTTTTCGTCTCTTTTTTTCTCTTTGTCTATTTTCTCTCTCCTTTGTCTCTTTTTTCTCTTTCTTCATTTTTAACATTTTCTAATTCCTCTACTTTATTTTTTCCATTTTTTGGCTCCAACACAATTTTTCTATCTCGTACCTATTTGGATTTGGGGGTTGCATATCATCCAGTTCTGATATTCTTTCTTTGTACTCTTCGTACTTGATTGAAAGTGTCTGGCTAAATGTGTCATTCTCTTTCTTGATTTCCCTGATCTGTAGCATGTTACACTCTCGGTGGAACACTTCATAGTCTTCCATCTACCAATGAAATAAGCCATTCAACAAACTTGTCTCATCTTCTGAGCAACTCTCGATTTCAAGTACACCCTCCTCATTAGTTTCCATTGCTTTCCTATCTTCGTCCATGTCCAACTCTCCCCCATTGGATTCTGATTCAAAAGATGCCAGTTCTTCACTGATAGCCTAATTCTTCAAGTCGATCACGTACTTCCTCCTATCACTCTCTATGGATAGTGTATTTCTTTTCCAATTATGATTCACCTTGGTTTCCACTAACCACCCTCATCCAAGCAATGCATTGTATGCCTTCCTCTGCAAGGGGATGATGACAAAATTTAGCAAAAACTGTTTTCCCTAGTAGGGGAAGAGAGAAAAATAAGACTCTCATGACTCTCATTGGTTTGATCTTCTAAAACCATGATATATTCTTCACAAATAGGAGAGATATTGGGAGAAGACCACATTTAATTGTCATGAGTATCCACCATTGTATTCTATTTCAGTAAAGCATTCTCATAAGCCTGAGGGATGAAATTTTTCTTCACATGCTTAGAAATATATGATACTAAAATTGTGTGACCAAAAATGAAAAGTACTTCTAACCATCTTATGCAATGCTGCAAGAATGTAAACAATGTATAGCCAAAGATGAAAATTACTTTTATCCAATTTATGCAAAGCTTCAAAAATTTCAACAATGTGTAGCCAAAAATAAAAAACACTTTTATCAAACTTATACAAAGCCTCATGAATGTAAACATTGTGTATGCAAAAGTGAAAAGTAATTTTATCCATATTATGCAAAGCTTCAGGAATGTAAACATTTTCAAATTTGATGTTTTTTCTACTAAATTGTTTTTGTAATGATTTTAAAAATGACTACACTAAATGGATGATTTCACCTAGATACATAAAATAGAAATTCTTGAAATTTTCTAAAATGATATAGTAGGTTACCAGTAGGCCTAGGAAGTACAAAAAACCACAAAAAAAACTCAAATAAGTTGGTTTTGTAGGCCTCCAAAGACTCATTCACCTAGTTGCAAATGGGTCCTAGTACAGGTTTTTTTTAAATTGAAAACTGCAATTTCTGAGTGATGAGATGTGTTCTTTGTTTCAAGTTTCAAACCTTAACTTTTGTAGTAGAATTTTCTAGAATTTGATGTTGAAATGCAAGTGCAACTAATGACAAATGATGACCTATATACCACTTTTTTAAATTCAATTTTGATGCAATTTTTGAATATGAATGATGAAAAGAACACTAATATGCAAACGCTATGCAAAATTAATGTAATATTATGATTTTTATTTTTATTTTTCAGACTTAAAATGAATACAAAATACAGTTTTACAACTAAAATGCAATGCAAAGTAATGCAATTTTCAAAAACCCTAGATGAAATTTAAACTAATACAATGCAATGCAAACTAATGCAAATCCTAGATCTAGAGTGTGAATGCTCTTCAAATCATAAAATTTATAGTGTAATATTATTGGGTTCACCATAATGAGACATAGAAAAATGAGGTTCACCACAAGGGAATAATGGAAATGGGGTTATGATGAACCTATTCTTCTATTTTCATTCAAGAAAATGAGATCCACACCAAGAATTGACTATCAACCCTTAGGTAGGTCAACTCAATGAATGATTCATCAAATTTCCTATCTATGCAAGGATGGTGGTATGAGCTAAATTGCACTTTGGCTTGGAGAAAGATTAAAACCATCAAATAAATTCAAAATTACAAGTTGTAAAGTGCATTTAGAAGCTTCAACACAATACTGATTGAACTTATAGACTTTAGGGTTGTTTTGAAGGGATAAATACTACATACCTCTCACAAAAAGATCTTTTCATCGCTCAATAAGGACTCATTTTCCCTATGGCAAATGGGTCCTGCTAGGGCTCTAGAAAATCAATTTTTGGGTTTTGTTTCTCTCAGTATACACTCCTAGATTCTAGTCAAACACTGTTAAAAAGCAAAAAATAAATCCTACATTCCAGTTTTTGTGACTTTGCAAGAAAGGTGACAACTTTGACAACTTTGCAACTTTATCCATTTTTCTCTCCAAATGATCTTCAACCTAAAACCTGCAATCACACATCAAAGAGGAGAAAAATTTTGTTTGTTAGGGAATAGGGTTTTTCCTTCGTCAAACCTCATTTTGATAATTAAACATTCAAATGAAATAGAAAATCATGAAATAATTATGAATGAACGAATCTATGTAACAAATCACCAAACCTCAATTGAAACCTTGGGATACAAATCTGAAAAACTAGCATGAAGTGGCCTCAATGAATGTAGATCTTGATTTTGATCCTTTTATGTGAAATAATTCCTTCAAAATTCTTGATTTTGATCTTGAACACTATATCAATATATTAGGTCAACAACATGCATGATGGAGTCCATCTTTTACATGAAAAATGGAATCTTGATTGTTGTAATAATCTTCTTCAAATCTGTCATTGAATGCTTTAGAAATGCTCTTGAATGATCTTGATCTCGTAAAATTTCTATTAGGACTTTCTCATAAGAATTTTGTAAGTGAAAATAAGTTAAATGGCCTTGTATTTATACATATCTTAAGATTAACTCCTGAAATTCAAATATCACAAGCCAAGATCAAATCATGGATTTAAAATCATTAAAATACCACCAAAAAAATATTTTAAAGAGGGGTCTTAGGTCTAAGTGAGGACCCATTCACCATTTGTTGAATGGGTCCTAGGCCACTTAGCTAGGGCACACTTTAGACAATGTGAAATGTTATGTAAAAATAGGGTCCTAGAACCTAGTGAGGACATATTCGCCATGTGGCGAATGGGTCCAAGGTCACCTAGCTAGGACACATACCCTCAAGAACTAAGTTTTGTGTAATGGAATTTATGAATTTTAGGTTTTATCCCTTATAATTTATAATTAATTAGGCTTGGATTTTAATTAAATGGGGCAATTAAGGAAAATTAACCTCAATTAAAAAATAAATCCCTAGATCAATGTGAAAGTGTAAAGATACACTTTACAACACCATTTAAATAAGGAACAATTAAGTCCATTTAGTTAAAAAGGGCCCTAAACTTAATGTGAATGTGTAAAACACATTACAACACTAAATCAAGGCAACATTAGGCTTATTTTAATATTAATTATTCCCAAATTTAGGAAAAAGGAATATTTTTTTCCATTACGACACCTAATTATTCCAACTCAAACTTGAAAAAACAATATAAAGCTCAATATTGATAGAAACAAAAAACTAATTGAAGATCTGAGAAGGGAAGAATGATGTTTATCAGTCACCAAAAGTCACTTTCAGGGTGTTGTCAATGACTCATTCGCCCATGGGAAAATGGGTCTTTTGTTAGGGTTTTTTAGCATCTTTCAGGAGCCTCTAATGTTGGTTTGTAGCTTTTGATTTTTCTAGGTTTCAGTGTGGAAAAGTTAGAAATTAGATCTATAGGTGAGATTTTATGATTTGACAACTATAACACCCTACCACATAACCCTAGAGGAAGATGCAAAAACAACAGAAGCGTAACCAATTTTTTTTTTAAGTGTAATTAATAACAAGTAAAGTGCACTACACTTAACTCATACATATTCTAAGGTATGTGACAATGCTTACATCTGAATCCCATAAGATATACAAAAATAACTAAACCATAGCATATAAATAATACTCGTGAAATATAGAACATACATCCAAAAGCATTAAACACACTCCATAAGATAACAAAGCATATAATAGAACCATACAAATATTACATTCATTTCGTAAATCAGTTACAAAGATCCAAAATAAGGTAGTTCATACAATAGTGTTACAGTTACAAAGATACAAGATTCCTCCTCGAATATAAATGATTAATACATATACATAAGTATCCAACTGATCCAATAGTATACAAGAGATGGTACAAATAACTGTAACATGTGACCTCCCTATTCTGGAAGATCTCACCATCACTAACATAAAAAGGAAAGCCAATGGTGAAAGGTGCATGTTCCACCCAACCAAGTGGTACCCGGAGGCCCACCCCTCATGCTAGGAGATAGTAAAAGGGCTTCCTAGGAAAAACCAACAATCTCTAGACACAGGCAATTACAAGACTAACTAAATAAATATAATACTTAATATAAAGGTTACATTGCTTCCAAAGTAAAATAATCAAGTACACCAACTAACCCATACAAACTGTTGTCATAGGAGGAGTATCATCAAAAAGTAGCCTGGGTTACCTTGGAAAATCTTCCTAGGCCCCAGCTCTCATCGAGAGCCACTCCCCTACTGATAACACAAGGATCTAATCCAATACCCAAGGGTAAACATAGTGCACAAAACTAGATAATAAATCCCAATACAAAATATAAGAGGCAACACAACCCCGTTCATTGTAATCGGGTGTTTAATTGAATACAACCAACTACGCTACCCATGGGAAATCAAAGGGTTGAACCATAAAATATAACAATCCCCTCAAAAAATAACATCATTTGGAAGACTTACATACACAACTAACCAATTTCCCAAACTGACGTGAACAAAAGAAATCACAATTATAAAGGCAATTCAGGCAAAAATAAAACTACAATTAGGATTTCCTAAATCCAATTTTCATCGCAAGAAAATGCAATAACACATTGTTCACAATAATCTAATTTAATACCATGTCATTTACAGGCAATATAGAAATTAAATCAAATTGTTTATTTCAATTTTCCAATTACATCAATATCCTCTTTAAAATCTTTCCAATTAAAATCATCTAGCTTGTGCATTTACATGCACCATAATAAAATATTCATTATATATATATATATTAATATATATACATGATTATATATATATTATTTAAATAATTAAAAACCAAATTTCAATTTTCCAAAGACAACTTATTAAATATATATATATATAAAGATATATTATAGATATTACCAATTAAAAACCATTTATTAATATCAAATGAAATATTTGAATTGAGAGGAAGCAACAGAAGTTTCAAAGCTTAAATAATAAACAAGGGGGGTTGTTGAATGCCCGACTCCCATTTAAAGGGGTGCAGACTGTGGAGGCTCCACCGTCTGCCTCCCTTTGGGATAGCGGTGGTGGGATATTCCCCAATGCCCCACTCCCCCTCCATAAACTTGTTTCGTATAATTTTTTTCAAAAGGACTGTGGTTCAATTAAAAATCGGTACGGGGATTTTCAAGGTTCTATCTATAAAAAATAAACAAATCTTTTCAAAAATAAAAATAAAAATATGTATATATGTTTATATATATATATATATGTATGTATATATATATGTATGTATGTATATATATATGTATGTATATATATATATATATATATGTATATATGTGTATGTATAACATATCAATATAAATATATATACATAAATATCAAAAGATGGTTTCAAATGAACTATTTTATTTTCACAAAAATTTCAATAGGAAGTATAAACAAAATTTTCCTAGAGAAACTAGTTGTACAAAAAATATCTAGAGAAGAATGTTTTCAAATTTTATGCAGAGGTTCACAATTTCTCAACCAAATTAAACCTATTGGAGGTAAACAAAACAAAACAAGAATATTCTATAGGAATATCTTTTCCCATTCAAACAAGATTTTCCCCAGGTTTTGACAAGAAGATTTTAAATCCATTCCTATAGAGATTTTCCAAATCTCCTATTGTTTTCCCTCTAGGATTTCTATTGCTTAAAAATAATTTCCAATAGAGGCTCTAAATATTTTATGAAAATTTTCCAATTCCAAACAAATCAGAGCTTAAAACAACTTCTACATAAGCTCTAAGCTTTTACGGTAATTTTCTAGACACGGTAATCTTTCAAACTTTCAAAATATTTTAAAGCTTCTAAGCAAGTATAATATTCTTCTTTGTATAGGAAATCTTTTCCAAAACAATAAATCATTCTAATAGCCTTTCCAATTTTAAATTAAATAAAACAATTAAAGAACCTATTTCCAGACGCTTGAGGAAATGATGTTCGAGGTAGAGCTTCACCTTCAAATTCCAACTTACCAAAGCTTCTTCCAAAAAAATCAAAACTTCTTCCAAATTATTCACTTTTTCAGAAAGATGAAAAGAAAACCATAGCCAAATTTTCCCGAGAACTCTTTCCCCAATTTTCCAACAGCCATTTTATAACAACAACTACAACCATTTCAACCCCCATTTTCATCAACCTCCTCAAATTTTCAACAACCTCTCAAAATATCATTTCTCATTGTTGTGAAGTGGCCTCTTCCTTTTTTAGTTAAAGAAAATATTCTCTCCAAGAATTAATTCCCAACAACAATGTTTAATATTTCTAACACATGTCACAAATAAAATATCTTCTCAACCAACTCACAAATAATTCATCTAGATATTTTCTAACATATTTATGTCTTTAATAATTCAAAATTCACTTATTAATTTCTAATTAAATTTAATCTAATTAATTTAATTACTTTATAAAATAAATTTAATCACAAAGATTAAATCACTTTACAAAATAAATCAAATTCAATTATTTAAATCAAATACAAAGCTTCTAACACAATAATCAAGATTAATTAAATAATCACTTAAAAACATTAAAACATTAATTTCCCATAAATCATACCTTGCAACATAAATAAACAACAAGGCAAAAGGGGACAACATGACACCAAAGCATGACCAACAAAGACTGACAATGCACTATGACTAGGGTTGTGGTTTGACAAGGAAAACCTGTTACTATCTCTCAATCAACTAATTTGTTGGGCAATGGACACACTCAAACATGTGTATCCAGGTGGATTCGATATCCTGTACCTACAATACTGCAATCAAAACATATGTCACTTATATATATAAATATATATATATATCATGAACAATCACACTGCGAAGAGAAAATCGTGGAATCGCAAGGCGCTCGCAAGCGAGTGATGCAATCCCATTCCCTTCACCAATATAGTCTCACAAAAAAACTGACAAAACTAAACATCAACTATCTACATATGAGCATATATCAATATCAACTCAAATAAACAACTATGCTAATCAAAAATCATGTCATAAACCATAAACATCAATATAGTGTATCATCACATCTAAATATAATTACCATCATCACTCCAATGTTAGCGATCAAATAACAACATAGTATCATGGTCTATCAAAGTAAAAGCATTGTCTGAGACATAAGCAAATCAGAATAAAACACTGTCTAAAAATATGAGAAAATTAGAGGGGTACTACATCCTCCCCCCTAGGATCAGGCTTACTACTGGAAGCCTACAAACACACATAATACAAAATCCATATGATGACACATAATCAAATTATTCCAAACCTAAATAACTCCATACATCCACATAAAAACCATAGTAACCAAAGTCATAATCATCCAAGCCAAATAAATTGTCAATCCATACAAACCAATATGGGAAACAACCACCAACAAAGTCTCAAAAACATATAACTTATCATAAAAAGCATCAATGAAGATTAAACAACACTAAAGGCACTTCCTCAGTCTCTTGTACCCCAAGATTTCCATGGGCTCCTAAATCAACTGCCTGACCACTACCAGTAATCTTCACATTTGTGTCCTGATGCTCTACATGGTGATGATTGACCACTGCACTCATCCTAAGGGTTCTTCCTTCATCATTCCTTGCTAGCTTCATGGCCGCTGACCTCTGACTGAATTCAAGTGTGTTCCACTAGGACATTGTCTAGCTATGTGGTCAGGTCAGCCGCAAGTGAAACATCATGTACCCCTACTTGTTGCAACCTATGTGCTCTGAGTTGACTGGCTAGGATGATGGAGTTGGGATCACAACCAAATCTAGATCCTTCTATATGAAAGACGATCACCCCACAGCCTAAAACCTATTGGGGATGCCCTACCAAAATGAACACCAATCATCCAATTCTAAAACTCCAAACCTCCACAAGAACGATTGATGAGTGGGGGACATGCCCTCAAAAGGCCCATCATAAGTTCCGCTAAAGCTGAAACATATCTCCACCTAGGAAACCTTTCTCTTTCCCTAAAAACCTATCAACCACCCTCCTATCTAGGACCTAACCAGGTAAGAATATCCTCAAGAAAATAAGATATCTAAGGACCCAAGTGCTCCTCATGATCATTCTTAGGGGGGACTTAGAAAAGAAGTATTTAGACGATTGACTCCACGACCACCTCCCAGGCATCCTACACACACACCCAAGAAAAGAGTCACATAAAATTAGGCGAGGGTAACAAAAATTAAAATACAAAAAATCATAAGTCAAGCACCATATTCATGATTTAACATACATTCTTCACATACACACAAATGCACATCACTGGAAATCACATCACAAGGCCACACATGGGTCCATCTGGACACCGAAAAGTAGCATACTAATCCATGATACATAATCCATCAGCCAAGAGCCAATATCCATCTCACATAATCCATACCTCACACTCAATGGCTTGATGGTGTTAGGCCACACACATGGTGAGACCATCCAATCAAGACCATAATGACCCATCTCTTGTTGTATAAGGTGATTAACCTCCAAGAGATAGTCATCACACATAGGTGGGAAATGGGTCCTAACTGAGTAACAACCTCACATACCCCCATCCTCAAGGTTCCCTTTGTCTGCTTCCTCATATACACTCACCAATTCTGCCTCATACGTCCTTGGAGAGGATTCCCAATATGACATATTACCGACATTGAAAACAATAAGGATAAACTAGTTTAGCCACAAAGGTCATAAAGAAGAGCAAATTAAAATTCAACTTCAACAATAAGGCAATAAATGCACACAATCTCAATACTAAATCAAATATAACCATGAGGGTTACAAGAAAATAAGATCACAAGGTGTGTCTAAACCATCACAATCAAATATAACAAGGTGTCAACCTTCACAATCAATAGAAAACCATCAATAACCATAAAGAAAGTCCACAATATTTTAAATTACACTATCCAACACTGTGTGACTAGATACTAGCCACCAAACGAGGAAGGAGAGAACAACATCGGGCTATAATAGTATCCCTCATGTGGTGCAGAGTGAGCAAGCATTCCACATGATTTAGAGTGTACTCCATGGCTACACCCTACATCGCATCATCACACGACATGGTCATACGCCAGCCGAGGAAGGCACACATTGGTCATATGTTGCATGACAGTGTGTTTATGGCTCCATGGAATTAGGCATGTGTAGAACACACCTCACATAGGGATACCTCATGGGGAAGGCACACGTATGTACTCGTCGTAGCCAATGATATACATGGCTAGGACATACCCATACGCTAACCGACCCAACACTGTCAAAAGCAAACATGAGTATCCCTCTACAAGTTTGCAAGGCCGCATCACACTCATCACACAACTAAGCTATCATAACACAATAGCATAGTTCACCTTCACGTTTCTAAGCACATGGCATCATGTCCTCAAGCCCAGCTCGCTACCACCAGCAACATGGCGTCATCACTAGCACTATGTCAGAACATCAGTGGGGTGTGGCATCATATCTATTACAGCATGTCAGAACACATGTAGATACAATATATATAATGCATATATAATTATATCAATATGGGGCTACTCGAGCTTCACCTCTCATACGGATGAGGTTGACTCGCTAGTGCTAGCTCAATGTCTCTATGGATAGCCATGTATATACTAACAAACCAATTTTGTTGTACTCAAATCTATGGGGATTGGGCTAGCACATATGGATCAAGTATCTTGATCCATCATAAGGGAAAGTAGTGGGTACATTTCCTCAAGATTGGTTGAGCTAAGACCACTTTGTGCCACAATATACATATGTTGCACACTCCACCCAAGGAACTTTATGGCTACTACTACCCCTTCATAGATTGAGGAGCTAGAAAACCAAAAGAAAAGAATCTATGAAACTAACTTTTGGTTACTCTTATATATAATTTTCAACCACACATGGGTTGGCCCTCAATCAGGTAACAAACATGCAAACACACATAATGGTATGGTTAATCCCACCCCAAAATACAACTTTTTTCCCATGTATGGGTACCCAGTATCACCATCCCATGGACACACAAAGCAAGTATGGGGTATTCACAACACTCAACAAATGTGCAGTTACCGGTTCCTCACATTTACAGGGGGGTACAATTACATACATAATTCCATAAGTAGATCTACTTCCATAACCCATGTGATACCTATCATTACTTTTCATCCATAACCTTTTATCAATTTTCTTACACTCTACTCTTTTCCATAGAGCACATGATGCTAAATCTCAATTCCATGAACACCATGATCACTTAACAACTCCACTAATAGATTCAAAAGGACAACATAATGGGCTCATATGTACCTAGAGTACCCAGTGTATGAACCTAGGCTCTCATACCATGTGTAACGCCCCACCACATAACCCTAGAGGAAGATGCAACTACAATGAAATCGTAGAATTTTTTTTAAAGTGTAATTAATAACAAGTAAAGTGCACTACACTTAACTCATACATCCTCTAAGATACATGACAATGCTTACATCTGAATCCCATAACATATACACAAATAAACTAAACCATAACATATAAATAATACTCATGAAATAAAGAACATACATCCAAAAGCATTAAACACACTCCATAAGATAACAAAGAATATAATAAAACCATCCAAAGATTGCATTCATTCCATAAAGTAGTTACAAAGCTCATTTCCAAAATGAGGTAGTTCATACAATAGTGTTACAATTACAAAGATACAAGATTCCTCCTCAAATACAAATGAGGAGTAATACATATACATAAGTATCCAACTGATCCAATAGTATACAAGAGATGGTACAAATAATTGGAACATGTAAGCTCCCTAATCTAGAAGATCCCGCCATCCCAAACATAAAAATGAAACCCAATGGTGAAAGGTGCACATTCCACCCAACCAAGTGGTACCCAAAGGCCCACCCCTCATGCTAGGAGATAGTAAAAGGGCTTCCTAAGAAAAACCAACAATCTCTAGACACGGGAAATCACAAGAATAACTAAAAAAATATAATACTTAACATAAAGGTTACATTGCTTCCAGAACATAAAATAATCAAGTACACCAACTAAACCATACAAACTACTATCATAGGAGGAGTGTCATCACAAAGTAGCATGGGTTACCCTGGAAGATCTTTCTAGACCCTAGCCCTCATCAAGAGCCACTCCTCTACTGATAACACAAGGATCTAATCCAATACCCAAGGGTAAACATAGTGCACAAAACCATATAATAAATCCCAATCCAAAATATAAGAGACAACACATCCTCATTCGTAGTAACTGGATATTTAACTAAATACAACCAAGTGCACTACCCAAGGGAAATCAAAGCGTTGAACCATAAAATATAACAACCCCCTCACAAAATAACATCATCTAGAAGACTTACATACATAACTAACCAATTTCCCCAACTGACGTTTACAAAAGAAATCAAAATTATAAAGACAATTCAGGCAAGAATAAAACTACAATTAAGATTTCCTAAATCCAATTTTCATCTCAAGAAAATACAATAACACATTGTTCACAATAATCTAATTTAATGCCATTTCATTTATAGGCAATATAGAAATTTATCAAATTGTTTATTTCAATTTCCTAATTACATCAATTTAATAATCAATTTCCTCTTTAAAATATTTCCAATTAGAATCATCTAGCTTGTCCATTTGCATACACCATAATAAAATATTGATTTAAAATATATATCTATATATTTTAATATATATATATATATATAATTATATATACATATCTATATTTATATATATATTATTTAAATAATTAAAAACCAATTTTTAATTTTCCAAACACAACTTATTAAATATATATTTCAATATATATTATATATATTACCAATTAAAAACCATTTATTAATATCAAATGAAATATCGGAATTGAGAGAAAGCGGTGGAATTTTAAAAGCTTAAATAATAAACAAGGGGGGTTGTTGAAAGCCTGACTCCCATTGAAAGGAGTGTAGATTGTGGAGGCTCCACATCTGCCTCCCTTTGGGGTAGCGGCAGTAGGGTATTCCCCAATGCCCCCCTCCATAAACTTGTTTCGTATTTTTTTTCAAAAGGACTTTGGTTCAATTAAAAATGGCGTACGGGGATTTTCAAGGTTTTATCTATAAAAAACAAATAAATTTCTTCAGAAATGTAAATAAAAATATGTATATATGTTTATATATATATATATATATATATGTATGTATAATATATCAATATATATATATATACAAAAATATCAAAAGATGGTTTCAGATGAGTTATTTTATTTTCACAAAATTTTCAATAGGAAGTATAAACAAAATTTTCCCAGATAAGCTAGTTGTACAAAAAAATTCTATAGAGGGATATTTTCAAATTTTAGCTAGAAGTTCGCAATTTCCTAGCTAGATTAAACTAATTAGAGGAAAACAAAACAAAACAAGAATCTTCTATAGGAAGATCTTTTCCCATTCAAACAAGATTTTCCCCAAATTTTGATAGGAAGATGTTAAATCCATTCCTACAGAGATTTTCCAAATCTCCTATCGTTTTCCCTCTAGGATTTCTATTGCTTAAAAACAATTTCTAACAGAGGCTCTAAATATTTTATAACAATTTTTCAATTTGAAACAAATCAAAGCTTAAAGCAATTTCTACATAAGCTCTAAGCTTTTATGACAATTTTGCAGACACGACAATCTTTCAAACTTTCAAAATATTTTAAAGCTTCTAAACAAGTATAATATTTTTCTTTGTGCAAGCAATCTTTTCCAAAACAACAAATTATTCTAATAGCCTTTCCAATTTGAAATTAAATAAAACAATTAAAGAATCTATTTCCAAATGCTTGAGGAAATGATGTTCAATGTAGAGCTTCGCCTTTAGATTCCAAATTACCAAAGCTTCTTCCAAATTATTTACTTTTCTGAAAAGATGAAAACAAAACCATAGCCAAATTTTCTGGAGAACTCTTTCCCCAATTTTCCAACAACCATTTCAACCCCCATTTTCAACAACCTCTCAAAATATCTTTTCTCAGTGCCATGAAGTAGCCTCTTTCATCTTTTAGTTAAAGCAAATATTCTCTCCAAGGATTAATTCCCAACAATAGTTTTTAATATTTCTAGCACATGTCACAAATAAAATATCTTCTCAACCAATTCATAGATAATTCCTCTAGATATTTTCTAACATATTTATTTCTTTAATAATTCAAAATTCACATATTAATTTCTAATTAAATTTAATCTAATTAATTTAATCACCTTATAAAATAAATTTAATCACAAAGATTAAATCACTTTACAAAATAAATTAAATTTAATTAATTAAATCAAATACAAAGCTTCTAACACAATAATCGAGATTAATTAAATAATCACTTAAAAACATTAAAACATTAATTTCCCATAAAGCATACCTTGCAACATAAATAAACAACAAGGCAAAAAGGAACAACATGACATCAAAGCATGACCAACAAAGACTTACAAAGCACTGTGACTAGGGTTGTGGTTTGACAAGGAAAACTTGTTACTATCTCCCAATCAACTAATATGTTGGGCAATGGACACACTCAAACCCATGTATCTAGGTGGAGTCAATGTCCTATAGTTGCAATCCTATAATCAAAACATGTGTTGCACATATATATATCATGAACAATCACATCGTGAAGAGAAAATCACAGAATCATAAGGCACTCACAAGCAAGTGATGCAATCCCATTCCCTTCACCAATATAGTGTCACAAAAAAAATGACAAAACTAAACATAAACTATCTATAGATTAGCATATATCAATATCAACTCAAATAAACAACTATGCTAATCAGAAAGCTTGTCATAAACCATAAACATCAATATGGTGTATCATCACATCTAAATATAAAAACCATCATTGCTCCAATGTCAGCGTTCAAATAACAAAAAAATAGTATCATGGTCTATCAAAGTAAAAGCATTGTCTGAGACATAAGCAAATCAGAATAAAACACTATCTGAAAATATGAGCAAATCAGAGGGGTGGTACAACAACTTTGACAACTTTTGTAACTTTGACAACTTTTCCAATCTTGCACTTCAAAAGGTCTTCAATCCTTTTTCAACCTAAACCTCCAACACACATACAAGAGGACATAAAATTATTATTTTTGGTGAATGGGGGTTTACCTTGGTCAAACCCCATCTTGGTAATCAAACCTTGAATTGGAATAAAGCATGAAAGAAGGAATGATGAATGAACAATGCTATATGACCACTCAACAAAACCTTGTATAAACCTTTTAATGGAGATACTAGAAGGTCTAAAACTTGCATGAAATGTCTTCAATGGATTGGAATTTTATGCTTGAGATAATGGTTTGATTTCTTGAACCTACAACACAATGTTATCTCTAAAACATGCATGATGCAAGAAGACTTTGACATGATGATTATATCTTGAATGCTACAATAAATCTGTGATAATTCTACTCTTGAATGATCTTCAAAGTGCTCTTGATGATCAAATTTACTCTTGTAAACTTGCTCTTGAAATGTCATAAAATTTCTAGGTGAAACTTAGTTAAATAACCTTGTATTTATAAGTATGTATCCTTATTTTCCCAAAATTTAAATATTACAAATCGACATTGAAATAGGGATTTGGCGAGCTTAAAATACCGCAAAAAATATATTTTAAATTTAGGTTCAAAAGCCTAGGGAGGACCCATTGGCCCATAGTTGAATGGTTCCTAGGTCCCTATTCCTAGAACATAGATTGCTCAAGTTAAACTTTTATGAGTTGGCATTAATTATTGTTGGGTTTCTCGTTTAGAAAATGTAATTTATTAGTCTTGTAAATGAATAATAGGGCTTGTTAAGGCAAAATTAAGTCCAATTTTAATTAAGAGGGCCCCAACAAGTGTAAAAATGTAAAGGTATACATTTTTCAACACTACATTAAGGCATTATTAAGTTCATTTTTATTAGGATTTACCAAATAAGTGTGAAAATGTAAAGGGATACATTTTTCTACACTGTAGTTATTTCAACATTTTGAACATGGTAAGTCTTTTAATTAGTAATGTAATAACAAAAATAATAGTTTAATTGTTTCCTAAGTGTTATTTTTTGTGTATGACAATTTGGTATCAGAGCCTAGGTTGCAATATTTGGAATACTCTAGGCATGTATGAGCTATGGGTTTAGCTAGTTATCAATTATGTATGCTTATAGGAAGAACATGACTAGGTTCCAATTATGTATTCTATGGTGTCATAAAATACCCCATCAAAGATGTCTAGGAATCTTGCTATTGTCTAGTAGCCTTCATGCAGAGTTTTATTCCTTAAGCACATGAAGAGTGTGTTGCATTGCATAAAATATTTTATTACCTTGTAAATCATAGACACATTGGCATAAGTAACCATTTAAGAGTTATATTTGAAAAAATTTAGAGGAAAGGATATAGTTATTTTTAAATGGTATAAATCCTCACATTAACTCCTAGAAATTATATTTAGTAATTTTTTGATATAGTCATTTTTTACCTTAAGATTTAGTTCTAAGAAATATGATACCCAAAGAAACCCTAGCTAGTAAAGAACCTTGCAAAAATTACACTTTAAATGCATGTGTTACAAGTGCATGAGAGGATACTCGTACATTTACTTTCTTTGGTAAGTTGAGTAAGGTATATTTTCTCATGTAGGTAAGACTACACTAAAATGATACATCTATTGGATTCTTGACTTATGTGTCCTACTTCAATTTAAACCCACCGTGGTATGTACTAGATAACCTTTGTAAAATAAGACTTAGCATACTTCTTTTGAGTAAGACCTTGTTGAGATTCTCAAATGTTGATGATCTATATTATGTGCATTGTGATCATCTTACCCTTGATATAGGTACAATTTGAAATGGTATTTATGTTTATTAGTGCATAAATACATTTTAAGTGGTGTAAGCATTATAAGTATAAGTTAAAGGACTTCATTTGAGAGATATATCTATAACTCAAGGACAGACTAGAAGCACACTATTGCATGTGCATTGGACACCCTATAATATTTGAGTTTATATATCTAAATTTGATTGAAGTATAAGTATTGAGAATTATTTTCTATGCAAAGAACTCTATATAACACATCTTGTGGTTGGTAGACCAAATGTTGTATAATGAAGAAAATTGACTTAGAACACCTTTCTTATCATATATAAAAATTAATTTAGATAAGTGGGTGATTTCCTTTAATTTGGTTAAATAATATAAACTATATATGGTTTCTTAAAATGTTGTAGGTTTAAAAATATATTGCAAAATATTCACCCCTTTTTTATTTTGTTCCAAGAATAAAGAAATAAAGTTGTGGGACATGGTTTTTGTAGTTCAAGTTAGACCATGCATAAGGGAAGGACTGATATGTGTTATAAAATGTGATTAACATTGAAATTAAATATATCCCTTGTTAGTATCTAAATTATGGAAACCCATTTGTGTATGGATAGTGTATGACCTGAAAATCAATGAGCAAACAAAAATTATCTAAGAAATTTCATTCTTTGAGTATTTTCTTTTATCTTTATAAATTGAAGAAATTTAGATTTAAAAAGGTAGAGGTAAAATATGTCAAATTATTAAATGATAATAAATAGAATTGTGAAACCATCGTAGATATTAAAGAGCTAATGGATTGTAAAGGAGGATATGTAATAAACTATGATAGGATAAAGGAATTAATTTAAATCTTCCCATACATTTACTATTCAAGTTATGAGATCTATTATAGTTCACCATTATTATAACTTGCAATGCATCATTAAAGCTTAATGTTGAATGAGGGATCAACCAAAATGAAAAGAAAATCTAGTCATCCTAGGAAGAAGGAAAAGAAAATAGGGTTGGAGGGGGAACATAATATGTCATGTATTAATTTTTTATATATAAATGAAATTAGTGATGAATCAAATGGTTAAGAAATAGAGCCACAACATAGAGTTGATAGTGTAGTGCATAATATAAAGTCATTTTTTCTATAGAGATAATCAGTGATTACATATGGCATAGAATGAGGTAAGAGTTGAAATATGAGTAATTATAGTGAGAATTATATTTATTCTAAAATAGTGGAATAAAATATATAAGATTAATAGAAACTTTTGTGTCTCTTAATTACGAGGTACAATTTGATAAAGTGCATAAGTATTCAAGAAAATATGACTCATGGAAACTAGTAAATGTTGTGTTCATACCTCAAGTGTGTGATATAGAGTATCCAACTTGTGATAAGGGTGAGATAGACATAATGTGTTCTCTAACTATGTGCACCATTTATAAATTATATATGGGAGTAAACAACTATGCCATATATTCTTGAGCATAGGAATATGATAGTTGCATTCTAATGTGTTCCTTTTGAAGAAAAATGTGTAAGTCATGTTTTTATGTATTTAATGTTGTTGTTGTCCTCCCTAGCATCAATGTGCATAACTGGATGTAAATATGCTAATGTAATTATGGGTTGAGAGATGGATGACCTCCATCAAAATATTATTACTTTCAATGGACATTAATTCCAATTGATTCCACCACACTAATGGGCCACACTAGTTGGTTCATCATGCAAGCCTAATTAACTATTACTTATCCCATGGCACAAGGGTGGACCCTAATTTACTTTGAGTTAATATCATTCCAAGGTTTATAGAGACATTACATTGCATTTTGTATCAACACTTAGGACAATTATCTATTTTGGGTGGTTACTATCATCATAGATCACTAGAATATGGGAACTACTATCAATTATAAAACGTTAATATCCCCTTTAAATATAGTTATTGTTAAACTAATTGATTAATATAAATTGAGACTACTTATGAGCCATGTGGATTTTTTTATTTAGCTCAACATATGATACCCATTTTCAATAAAAATTATCAACTCTAGTGAGATATTATGAGTGTATTGACAACTTCACTAAGTAGAAAGTATTTTTTAGATATGTAGTATTGATGACTCTTTATTATTTTATACATGGAAAGAACATAATTCATATCTTGAGGTGGAACAAAAAGATTATAATCCTTTGATAATTATGGTATTTGACATATGGCATTCTATGGTATAACATGTCTTAAGTTATTCAAAACTCTAACTAGTGTGATTTGATAGAGAATCTAGTAATTCTTATGTCATTTGAGACTAGCATGTTACTATTATTATGTGGTTTGATACCACCGTATTACTATTTATATGTGGTTTGATACCACCATGTTATTGCATACTACTAAGTTATTTGAGACCACCATTACCTTCCTTCCATTAGGTGGCTTTAGAAAATGCACATGGTGTGTGTAATGTTTAAATTTATGATCATATTGGATTTGTTTTATTTATTTTATCTGATTTCTTATTGATTTATTCTTTAATATGAAACTAGTGTGTTGAAATATTACTTATTTATTTTAGGCTAGTTACCTATTTGATTTTGTATTGGTCTTCTTCGTCTGAAGGACTTGTATTATTTTATTTATTTTAAGTTGAATTTAGAACTTTCTTTAGTGGCCACTTTGAATTTTTTTACTTTCTTTATTGATATTTTATTATATATTTATCTTATGATTTTACGTTATCAACATTCTTGATGCTACAACTATTGGTATGTGTGTATTAATGTAATTTTATAAACTAACCCATCTAAGAGGGGTCCCTAGTAGGTTATGTTGAGGATTATATGTCTTGGGGAATTATATTTTGAGCATAAGAGTTGTAAATGAGACTAGTATGGGATGGTCGTAACTAATTTCTCCCTAGCTTTATGTGTGGGATATCTGAGTACCTTCCTCTTGGAGGTTGAAACCCTTAAATAAACAAGAGAAAGTTACTAGGAAATGTATGGATGGGTCCTCAAGGAGGGATTTGAGACAATATTTCCTTTTAGTTACATGGAGCATGATACTATTATACTTGTGATGTTACCTCTTTAGGAGATGTGACTATATGGTTATGACAATCATTTAGATATTGCTTCATTAAGTTTAACAATTGCATGGTTATTCAACTATTTAGATATATGGCTTATGGTTTTATGGTTATATAATAAGTACATTGACACTATCCCTAATTATAAATCAATTATATGATACTTGTGATGTGAGTCATGTGGCTATGTTGGTTTAGTAGTATGTATGAGCAAATAGTATTAGAGAATAATAATCATTTGTGGAAATTAAATGTAAGGTCTATTTTTGGAATCATTTTTTAGATATTAGTGGTTAGATAATTGGTAAGCTTGTCGGTGATAACAAATTGATAAAGTAAAATTATAACCCTTTTAGGATGAAATGTTTATCTTGTATGTACCAAGAATTTGTGACCTACATGGGTCATGTTGACCTCAACCTATTATTAATTATTTTTTATGAATAACTATTATTTTTAATTTTGTGTTGCTCATGTTGGTAAGAACTCACATATAGTATTTTACTTAGTGTTGACCATCATAGTTAACTATGTTTTGTTTATCTTACTATTTGTTTAAGGATGAATTTTTAACTGCTTCACCATGCTAGGTTGGCTTGAGTTTGGTTGTCTTTATTGTTGAATTCTAGGAGGAAGTTTAGTCTTAAGGGGTGATGTGAGGCCCATGCTAGTGTGTTAGAATTATAAGTTCTTTTCGGAAAATAATCACTTTAATTATGTAATTCCTAGTTAGTTAGGTAGAGGCTTATAACTCTATAGATATACTAAATCAAAAAATGGTGGATGATTTAAAATAAATTAGATTAATGCAAAGAAGGATGACAATTGACATATGTGGAATATATCATAATTATGAATTAATTATGTAAGTGCATGAAAGGTTAATTAGGCATTCTTAAATTTTAGGTTCTTAACATGAGATTGATCAATTAAGTACCATGTTTATCTATGATGACTTAAGTCATCCTATGTGCTTTATCTATCAATTCTTTGCTAAATAAATGACTCTGAATAATTTATATTCTTGATAATCATATGTATTATGATCAAAATAAATGACTAAAATGTTATGGTTATTTTTTATTACTTTTGGATGAGATTGATTAGGGATTGTATACATTATTATGAATATTTTTAACTATGTTGATTCAACTATACTTATTACATGAATATATTATTTCATGAATTCAAGTGTATAGGATTATTCCATGGCCAATAAAATAGAGGTATTTGGAGAAACCATGATGTTGTAAAACTATGAAAATAAATTATAGTCCATTTTGCAAGGACCATATAGTCTCATTTATAATGTGAACACGAATTATTCTTTAAAATTATAAATTTAATAAGGCCACTAGGTTGTATTTTAGGGTTGTGTTGGCATCCTTGTTGTCAAATTTTGGATTAGGTCCTCTAGGATTTTTTAAAAGGTTGTAAATATCTTTATTTTTGTATTTTTATGGGTTTTGATACCTTAAGTTGAATACCAGATAAGTTAGTTTTTTTTTTATGCCTTTATTTTAGAATTGGGTCAAGATGTGACCCTTCTCAAATTATCATTTTAAATAATGGAAAACTTAAAGAATAGCATTATGAATTTTGTCATGTATTTTTTGAAATGAGCGGCGATGTGTAGGTTGATGGTGTTGGGCGAGAATTTCCCAGCTCCCATCCTCTGGTGTGAGATGATCCAATGGCACTCACAGGCCTTTTGTGTCTCCTCTTGTCCCCTCTACCCAAGAAAAGGTACCCAAACCACTTGACTAGAAATAAATTTTTCCTAAAAAAGGCTAGTGAGGTCAAGGATGGGGTCCAAATTCTTCATTCAGAGGAGGGTACCATTATAAAAATCAAAGACCCCTCTCTGGATCGTTCGATAGCTAAGACATGGAAAATTTTCTTATTGGTAAATTTTTGGGAAGGAGGCCTAATATTGAGAGTATTCATAAGTGGGCTTCTTCTCAGTGGGCGATCAAGGGCTCCTTCACTTCATTGGCCCTTCTGAAAGGTTTATTCTACTTCAGCTTCTCTCTTCATGAGGACTGCATGTCTACCCTCATAGGTGGCCCTTGGTTCTTTTGAAAATAGAGTCTCGCTTTATGCAAATGGTGATCGAGCTTTGATCTAGCTACCCATTTGGTGGCTATCCTCCCAACTTGGGTTTAGTTTCCTGACCTCCCTCTAGAGTTTTAGGATGAATAAATTATTGCGGGAGTGACCAACTCTTTTGGCAACTCCCTTTCTCTGGACTCTGTTACTAAGGAATTTAACAAAATGGTGTTTTCTTAGCTTTTTGTCAACATTGAACTAAATAAGGTGCTCCTAAACTTGGTTTTACTGGAATCCAAGCTTGCTAAGTGGTCTCAAGCCATTGAATATGAAAACTCTATATTATTTTGTCAAAAAATTTCTTTTGTTGGCCATCTACGTAATGCTTTCCCAAAAGGCTTAGTTAAAACCCCTTTAGGTAAAGCCAAGTTTGTGACTCCCTCTTCTCCTCATCTTGATGTTGGTTGCTCTGTTTTGATGCCTCTAGTTCCCCCACTGACACCACAATCACCCCATATGCTACTCATTCCTGCATCCTGTGAGATTTCTCTCCTTGAGTCACTGCCTCCCCCCCTCCTTTGATTCTTGTGCACGTTGATGTAGATCTTTCTGCCTAGGTCTCAGTGTCTCCTTTCCTCACTCAATATTTATTGGTATAATAGGGTTTCCATATGGACTCCCCTGTGCTTGATGTTTATCCAGAGGATGTTTCTTTTCTTTCATCCACACTACCGAGTGTTGACCTTCGGTTGAATTCGATGGTTTCTTCTGAGGAGACTACTAATATAGTGTCTCTATTTATCCCTTAAGTTGTTCCACCTTCTCTTGTCACTGTAGGAAAGGTGGTTCTGCTTAGTCCTTCCAAGTTGACTAGCCCTCATAAGTCGGTTGATGTGGGGGTTGTTGCTAAAACTAGGAGGCATGGTAATGTCACCAGACAAAAGAACACAACAACAAACATTGTGAATGTCAATCGACCACTTTGGAGTAGGTTGGCTCTAGACATAGTAAAAAATATTGATCCTCTCTTGGAATATTTGAGGGCTCAATAACCTTCACAAGAAGCATATTGTTATAGATTTCATAAGAGAGTTCAAGTCAAACATTATCCTTTTACAAGAAACTAAAATGACTGCTAATGAGTTTGATAATCCTTACAAGTTCATTTTCCCAAATGCTCAGTATTTTGTGGTGGATATGATTGGGGCCTTTGGTGGGATGGTCACAATGTGGAAACCCTTTCTCAAAGGATCCCTAATTTCTAAGGATAAAATTTTTCTTAATGTTAGGTTCTCTCATTTCTTTGGCCTTCTTGACTAGGTTCTATCCAATGTTTATGCACCTAATAATGTAGTTGTAAGAAGGAAAACTTGGAAAAACTTGTTGGGATGCAGGAATACTTTTCTACATAATAACTGGATGGTTTTGGGAGAATTGAATACCCCCCTTTTTCCCTTTGAGAAGTGGGGGGTATTATGGACCTATCAGGTAGCATGCTGGACCTCAACTCTTTCCTGTATGACACCGGTTTGACTGATCTAGACCTTGAGGGTAGTTGTTTCACTTAGTCTAATAAACATGTGGGGGGAAATATTATCCAAGTCAAACTTGATCATTGTTTAGTGTCTTCCAGTTGAGATTTCTCCCCGCTTTCCTTGTCATCTCTTATTAGGATTGGATTTGACCATACTCTTTTGCTTTTGCGCTAGAATACCCCTCCTCCTAAGGTCAAGAGGCCTTTTTATTTTTAACTAATATGGACTTACCAGGTCCTTAATTTAATGACCTTCTCAACACATGGTGAAATGGTTTGGTATGTGGTTTTTCTATGTTCAAACTTACTTTCAAACTCAATCTTAAGGAATGGAGTAGGAGCTATTTTGGTAATATCTTTGAGAAAAAAAGTCTCTCAAAGATCAAATTAGATAGGTTCAAAAATATATGGAATCCAGTGCTCAAGCTGATTTCATTGTCAAGGAAAAGACTTTGCTAAGGGAACTCCATAATATCATCGAAAAAGAAGAGGTTTGCTAGAAATAGAGATCCAAGAACTAATGTCTCTAGGAAGGGGATAAAAACTCTAGGTTATTTCACATAATGGATTCAAGACACAGGAAGAGGAATACAATTGATGAGTTGGTCCTTGAGAATGGCTCTGTGGTGACTACTGAGGATGATTTCATCAGTACTAGTGTTTCCTTCATTGATAGCCTTCTTAATCCTCCCTTGATGGATAATTTCATGGGTAGTATCTTGGATGTTATTCCCCTCTCAATTTCTTAGCAAGAGGTTCGGTTTATAGAAAGAGGTGCTTTAGATGAGGAGATCTAGGAGGTTGTGTTTTCCCTAATCCCTTTCAAAGGTCCTAGCCCTGATGACTCCCCACCTTTCTTCTTTCAGAAGTTTTGGGATATTGTTTTTAAATATATCTCTGCTACAGTCACTGACTTCCTTTCTATTTGTAGTATTCTCAAAGAAATCTACAACACCTTTATTATTCTCATTCTCAAGCATTCGAGGGCCAAAAAACTATCTAAATTTTTTCCTATAAGCCTATGTAACATGTTCTATAAAATATGCTCCAAATTATTGGTCAACCGCATTAAAACTTTCTCGAATAAATTGATCCATCCTACTCAAAAAAGTATTTTTTCCAAGGTGGAAAATTACTAATACTATCATGTTGGTGCATGAAACTCTTCACTCTATGAGTAAAATTAAAAAAGAAAGTATGGATCTTAAGCTGCATATTTCTAAAGCCTATGAAAAAGTGTCTTGGAATTCCCTATTTGAAGTAGTTTGCAAGTTTTACTTCTTAGGTAAATTCTTTAAAATAATTCAAGGTTTTGTCACCTCCCCTAGGTTCTCTATGATTATCAATGGTACCACATAGGGTTTTTTCTCAGCTTCTGGTGGTATCCACAAAAGGGACCCTTTGTCTCCCTATCTTTTTATTATGATGGCCAAAGTTCTTGGACATAATTTTGAATGCAATTTTTTTAATGGTTCTTGTTTGGTTTTTCCCCTTCCTCTATTTCTCAACCGATTTCTCATCAACAATTTTTTGATGAAACATTTTTGTTGGGGGTTTCCATGCTGGTGAAGGCCAACGGTTGGATTGACATCCTTTAAAATTTTGCTACAACTTTTGGGAACTGCATCAATTTCACCAAAAGTGTCATATTTTTTCTAAATGTTGACCCTAATCTTCAAGCTAGGATATCTAGAGTCCCCAATTCTCATATTCTCCCCCTTTCCTTTACGTATCTAGGAATGTCACTTATTGTTTGTAAGGTGGATAATTCTATGTTGTCCACTCTTCTTGAAAGATTCCAAAGAAATCTTACTCCTTGGAAGGGGACTCTTCTCAGTAATATTGGTAAACTCTTCCTCCTCAAGACTACCCTTCAAAGTTCAGTGGTGTATTTTATGTCTAAATTTTCTATGAATGTCATGTGCTTGTAAAAACATGAAAAATTTCATTAGAGATTTCTTTGGTTGAGGAACAAAGAGAGGATCCGGATCTCTTTGATGAATTGGGACACTGTGTTCTCTAAGAAATGTTATGGTGGTCTAGACTTGAGAAAAACAAGACAAATTAACATGGTCCTTGTAAAAAAAAGTTTAGAAGCTCTTGAATAACTAGGAGGAATGGATTTCCATCCTCAAGGATAAGTATTTGCAGGGTCAGGATTTCCTTTCTCTACTGAATGATGGTGCCCTCCCTCCTGGCTCAATCATCTAGAATAATCTTTTGAAATCCATGAATCTGCTCTCTTTAGGCTCCTCTTGGTACGTTAGTTTTGGCACTTTGGTATCTTTTTGGAGAGATAAATGGCTTTCATCTCTAGATCTTGGTCTTCATCTGGTTTATTCTATAGTGAATATTGATCTTTGTGCTCGATTGGGGTCTAAGGTTTCTGATTTCCTAGATACCTCTGTTGTTCTGCCCAGTTGGAAGATTGATCCTAATTGGTTTGACCCCCCCTCCATTTGGCTGTTGAAGAGCTTCTTAGGATGGTTAAGAACCATAAATTATTTAACTTCAATTTTCTAGAATCTTTGGTCTAGATGGCTTCTAAGGATGGAAATTACTCTATTAATATTGGATATAATATTATTTCTTGTACCTAGGATTCCCCACTTGACTAGACATAGATTTGGCATAGGAATTCCCTCCCCCCAAGGTCAAATCCTTTTGGTGGACTATTTTTCATAAAACATTTCTCAAATTGGATAATTTACAAAAGAAAGTGTTACATCTTGGCAACTGATGTTTCTTATGTGAGAATGAAGTGGATTCAATCTCCCACATGCTCTTTCATTGCCCTTACTCTTGGTAATTTAGAAAAAGAAATCCAATCACTTTTCAAAGTTTGTTAGGTCTAGCAGAGGGATGTTAAAGGTATTTTAGATAGTTGGTGCCCATCGGTCTCCCATTCAATTCTGGTGGAGCTCTGGTGGAAATCTATTTTCTTCACTGGTTGAGTGCTATGTAAGGAGTGTACTAACAAGATTTTTAGAGACAAAAAGTCCCCTTGGTTAGTGGCTTCTAATAAGGTTATTAGTTAAGTTGTTGAGAATATTTATTAAACTAATTGTGAGCCCAAACGTAATGCTAATAACTTGGAGGTGTCTAATGCACTAGCTTGGAATCTATTTGATATTTTGAATGCCCTTTTCTCTCACATTCCATAGGATAGGAGTAGTACTACATGTTCCCCCAAACCTCCCTATCTGAAGCTTAACTTTGACGGCTCAGCCAAACTTAACTCGGGTTGGGTGGGTGGGGTGGTGCCATTTGTGATCACAAGGTAATTTAATCTTAGGTTATGCAGTGAACATGGGGGTCCAATCATCTAGTTTTGTTGAGCTGGCGGCAACCTTTCATGGTATTTAGATTGCCACACAAGTTGGATTTTCCAATTTTATTATTAAGGGGATTCTAAAAATACTATCATGATGTTGATGGGTAAAGCTAAACCTTGTTGGACTCTTTGGGACCCTGTGTCATCAACTCAAAATATAATGATGGCCCTCAAAAATAGTAGGGTTATTCATGTGTCTAGAAATGGAAATAAAGTTATCAATGCAGTTGCTAACATTGGTGCCTTCACACCAAACTTAGTAATATGGGATAATATTTTGTAACCCCTGGTCATGTGTGTGAATTAATAAATCATGATGCCAAAGTACTACCAAATTGAGATCGAGCTAGATCTATTGTGAGCTCTCTTGTATATTTTCCATTAGTTTCACTTACAAAAAATTAATCCCTTTTCTTTTCATAAGTTTATTTATAGGTGGCTATGGTATTCGTATTGGCAGTTTTACAAACTATATTCTTTAGCTCTGTATTTTTCAAAACTCTAGTATGGGAGGTGAGTTGATGCAGGAGGAACCTATTATTTACAAAATGTGGAAATAAGACAAGGAGATTTGGCCTATCATGCAACAGGGCAAGTTGGCCTCTTATGTGGAAGGAATGTTGGGGCATGACCACAAGATCTCTATGGCATTCACTACCTCCTAGGAGGATGGCATTGTGACTCTTAATGGGTATTCCTTCACAGTGATGGGGCTCTTATTGGAGGGTGTTTGCATCCCTCGTAAACCAAAGGCCAGCTATCAGAAAGATATGGAGCATTTTTTGAAAGAGGGTTAAAAAGTTAATAGACTCCAAAAGGGATTCAACCATGCTAATATTCATGTCATTTGGAGGAAGGTGGTTGAAGTCCTTATGAGGTATGTTATGCTCAAAGGCTAGTTCCATTGCATTCATGCTCACTTGTTTCCTATGCTTAATCACCTTCAGTATAATTGTGAACCCCAATCCTATACCTGCATAAACACAACAAACAAACACATAGTTAGGTTCATATGCAAGTTAAAACAAGGATTCCCCATGAAATCCATTAACAATGGTCAATAATAGAAATGAAATGAAGAACAATACAAGAAACTAAATCAAATCTATTTAAGAAAAGCAAACTCTTGATCCCATGGGGGAATTGGTGTCAATTGATGTGTCGAAATTGGCCCTTTCCCAACTCCTTTGTAAGCTTTGTGATGTTTTGATGAGTGATCCACTTTGATGAAGATTCAATAAAGCTCCATGATTAAAAACTTGCATAACCTAGCTAAGAACTTGATGAAAATAAGAGTGCTTGAGGATGAAGTTGAGTATAGTAAGTTTACTCAAGTTGTGGATGATAGAATGAGATGAAGAGTCTCTCGTTTATAGATTTCAAAATTGGAAGATTGAAGGATTTGGGTGAATATGGGAAAAAAGACCAACCAATGAGAGAAGGCCACTTGTCCACATGTGATTGGATGAGGAATGAGCACATTTTGGTCAATGTGCATGATAAATGCTATGAGATTCAAATTTGAAATTTGAATGTGACATGTTGGAGGGAGAAAGAAATGGAGTTAATGTCACTTGGCTCAATGCACAAGGACATGTAAGAGGAGTGAATGTTTTGCTGGAAGTACAAATTCACTTGGATTTTGAATTCAAATTTGAGGGAATATTCCCCTTTATTCCATGTTGAGAGAAAATAGGCCATTTAATAAATCAAAGTGATTGATTTATTATGCAAGTTGCATTCTCTAGAGGATGTGACATAGATTAAGATTAAATTAATCATAAGTTAATTAATTTAATGAGAGATTAGGATATGTGACAACTTTGACTTGAATTTATGAGTTAATTTAAATCAAGAACTGTGAAGAAATATTTAATTAAATAAATGATTTGATTTATTTAACTAAAGGGGACAATGTTAGATTAAATTAAATAAAGTTTAATTTATCCAATTTAATAAGAAGACTTTAGGGATTTAATCAAATAAGACGAATTATTTAATTAAAGAGGGATATGAGGGTTAATTAAACAAAATGATTTGTTTAATTAATAGAGGAGAATGACTTAATCAGATAAATTTGATTCATTTAATTAAGGGAGGGAATATGATGAATTTAATCAAAAAAAGATTATTTAATTAAACTGATTAGTAAAGGAGATGATTTAGGACAAACTAATGTTAGTAAGATCAGGATCAAGTGCATGTATATTTTCCATGTCTACAATAATATAAAAATGTACTTCCCATTTTCTATTTTATCCTCTCTAGGGTAAAAGTAGAAATTCACCCATTCACCAATGTCTCATATTTCATCTTTACGAGTACCAAGCTACTGTGTTACCCTCCCCTACTTTTGTAAAAAAGAAAACCCTAGCTATTTGTGACCCCGTGATGGACGCTAGTCCCTCCATTACTCTAGAAAAAACCCCTCCTATTGCTCGTCATTTCACACATGCCCATGACAAAACCCTTGCTAATGAGGAAACCCCTCCGGACCCCATAAAATTTGCTCCCCTTATTGAGCCCATGCCTATTTCTACTTCTAGGTCCAGTGAGTCAAACATCTCAAATGATGAGTCATGGAATCCCACTCTTGCCAATTCCCCCATGCATCCCTGTTAATGCATAGGTCTTTGACATCCCCAACACCCCCTTGTAATTAACCATAGCCATCAAAATTCCCCCAATTTTTGCATCAATTTGAAGGGGACTCATGTTGAACCTAGGGTTTCTTTTGACACTCATGTTCCTGGAGACCCCCTTTGTACAAAAAATTATAAAATTTTAGAGATGGTTAATGTCCAAAATGACATCCTTAAATGGATCCTAGGTTAGTTGGTTACCGCTATAGAGATAATTTAGATTATGGAGAATAAGGTGTTTCTACAACAGGTTCCTTGGCCAAGGGAGGTGGAGGGAAAAGGCCATTCAGAAATGATAGTCTCTTAAGCTAAGTCATTTGAGCACTGGGCTAGATGAGATAAGGAGCTGAAAGAGTTGTGTGATATTGTTAGCATGGATGAGGAAAAAAAGAATTTATAGATGGAGATTGAAGCCATACATAGGAACTAGGGAAAAACCACTCAATACCTCCAGGTTATAACAAATTACAGTAAGGCAATCGTGAATAAAACTACCCTTACCATTCAACTCTTCCAACAAGAGATTAGGAAGGGCCAGGGCAAATGGGTGGCTGAGGAAGGGCGTAAGGATGGTCATAAGTAGAAGAAAGGGAAGGTGGTGGATACTTAGATAGTGCAGAAAGGTCCTTTGTCTTTTGAGGAGAAGCTCCACTTTCTAGCTCAAAAGTGGAAGGTGATTAGTGGTCTCCAACTATTGGGAGACCTGTAGGTGTTATGTTGTCATGTTCTCATCCTTTTTGGTATTGTCTTTGTTCATGTTTACTGGTTGAACTGTTTAAGTTTTTGTTTTATGTTTTTGCTTTAGTTCGCTAAGTGTTTCACTTCTTGCCAGCCCCTCGTTTTCCTTAATAGTTGTTTTCTAATGGGTAATAGGCCTTCCAGTCTTAATCTAATCAAAAATTAAAGAGTGGCATCTTTGAAAAGTATTTTTTCACTTTCTAATCCACTCTCCAAAGTTCATTCATGAACTTGGGAAAAGATACAAGGATTTGACATATGTGAGACACCTTGTAAGGCTTTAGTGGGATGAGCGTACAAGTATACTCCACTCTCCCCAAGGTCTCAAACATGTGTGAGAACTTATGGGGAGGTGCACATTTAGAAAAAATGGGAGAGTGACATGTGTCACTCTCCATTCAAGGAATTTAATCTTTGAGTTCATATGTATCACCCATTTGAGGATGAATAAATGGTTCTATTTTTTTTTTTGATCTTGGTTTTTTTGAGAGGAGTATAAAAAGATGGAGAATTGAGATGGGTAGTTGGGAGAAAATCTTAAATCTCATTACAACATCTCTTCAATGCTTTGATATCTTCTAGAGGTAGACCCTAAGAATTTCTCTTAGTTCTTGTATTGTGTATGTTTATATGGAAAGAGAAATAAAGTAAATGTGTCTATGTGATGTGAGCTTTCTTATGGTATTTTGAAATTTTGCATAGGGGAGGGTTTTCTTCCCCATTGTGTGACCTGATCTTGGAGAATATTTATTTGTAATTTTATCTATTGGGTATCTGAGCGTGTCATTTTTTGTTTGGGTATTAATTAAATTATTGTTGTATAGTTATGTGTTGCTCCATGTAACTTAGTTTCTTTGAAGGCCTTCAATCTTAGGGGTGGCTTGTAAGCAAGCCAATGGTTGGGAGACGAGAAAATCCATGACCATTGGAGAAGAACATATATTTTGTTGTTTCTTTCATTTGATGTTGTTATGTCTCAATAGAACATAAATATTTACAAATAAAATTCTAGGTGCATCATCCTCATCATTTATAGAAGTATATTTTATTTTATATATTTAATATGATATACTTCTATTTTTTAGGGTGAGAGTTAAAGGATTAAATGATTAGAAGATACATTACATTATAGTTTTAAAATGACATTCCATATTTAGTATGGTAAATGGGTATTTTATTTGTTGTTTTAATAAAATGTTACACATTTCATTCTATTTCAAAATGGTATTCTATAACTAAAACAATACAATTGTAGTTTATATACTATGATAGCTAAATGTTGAAATGATAGAAAGATACATTTCGTTATTGATTTAAAATAGCATTTTGTATTTAATATAGTAAATTTGTACATTATTTGTTGTAGAAAGAAAATTTTACACATATCATTCAATTTAAAAGTGGAAATCTATATTTAATATGGTAAAACTATAGCTTGTGGTTGTGGAAGTAAATTAATTAAATAATAATCAGATACATGATATTGTTATTTTTAGTTGCATTTTGTGGTAATATGGTGAATATTTATTTTATACATTATAGAAGATAATATAATTAAATGATATATAGTTAATATGCATTATTGTTGGGAGGGAATGAGTATGAGTGAATCAGATAAATTTTATCTCCGCAATGCTTAGCATGACCCCCTTCCTCTACCCAATAGCCATGTTCTCACATATTTGTCTTAAACAACAAAAATTATGAATATAGTTAAAATAAAAATAGGGCTTGTAGGGTACTTGAATAGTTGGCAATTGGAAACCTAAAATTCCTTCAATAATTCTAACACCACACCTTACGGTTAGGGTGCTACATTTCTTAAATCAGTTCCAAACCCTAAAATGCATTATGTGGCACTACACTTACACATTTGGGTAATTATGGAGTTTATTCATAAGTTTAAAATTTGAGTGCCCCTATTACAAGTTAGGTATTTTGAGTTGCTAATCATGATTTATTTAAATTATAAGGAGGAAGTTCTTAAGAGTAGGTTTGCTTCTTTTACTTTTTCTATTATCTGTTTGCATTTCTAGATAAAGAGCTAATTTAAGTGGATAATAGTTAATTTATTTAAAGTATGAAATATAAAGGATAAAGTTACACATTTCAATAGTGCATTGAAATTATAAGTTAGGATATTCTTATTTGACCATTTATCTATATCTAGAAATTTTTTAATTATAATGTTTTATTTATAAGTTAAGAAAATTATAAGGATAATGCTAAGACACTTTATTCATAAATAAGAATTTAAAATTTGATTAATATCATTCGTTATTTAAAAGTTGGTAATTTTAAGTCAATTGGATTAATTTTGAATAAGATAACTATATATTATATCCCTTCATCCATATTGTTTTTCCATGTTAGTTGATAATGTTGCAAAACTGTGATAGTATAATAAATTATTCAAGTTGTGAGAGAATATCTATATTCATAAATGCTTAATTCCATAATGAAATAATCATTAGTAGGTATATTGTTTGTTTAATTGACCAACATACCTACCCTTATTTTTAACTAATTGTCTTATTCGGGTAATTGAAATCTTACTATAATTAAAGAGATAGGTTAGTTTAATTACCACAAATTCTTGTTCAATTGGTGGAATACAGTTGATTGAATGCATCAATTATTCTCTAAGGATGGTTATTTAAATTAATGATTTCCAATATACAAAATCTTAAATACTAACTCCTTAGTATATTAATTCAATTTTAGCAATTAATAATTGTGATACATTTTTGTTAAGATTGATATAGATAATTGTGATTTAATTTAGTAAGGTTATCTATTTTAGGCATGACCCACTTCATTCTCATCAAGTGAGAGCAAAGAGATTGTTCTAGGGAAGTTTTATTTTTGAGGTATCTTATATGGTCACCTATCTCCGAACTTGATTACCCCTTATTGAAAGCTTAGTTGAATGGGTTCCATCTCTACTTGATATTTTCTAGTTCCTATCTCTTTTCTAGATTGTGCACCAAAATTATGTTGCACATACAATTTAAAAAGGTGTGTAAATGTTACTTCAATGTGTTGAACATGGAAAGTGCCTTAGTAATATATAAGAAAATATTTTTCTTGTTTCCTAAGCATTAATTTTTGGGCATGCCACCTTCAAACCTACCCATTCTCTCAATGAAAATCCCTTTAACCTATCATCTAATACAATCCAAAATTTAAATTCTATTCCCAGAATTAATGAATATTTTGAATTCAATATCAATCAATCAATTAATCCTCATGTTGTTCTCACCATTTACAACACAATCCTTCCATTTTATTTATCATCAAAAAATTTATTAATGTTGGAAAAATGTGTCTTAACCTTACAATTATATAAGATTTATTGTTGATAGGATATGTTTTTGATATATATGTCAGTTACATTGAGGGGCTTAACCTACAGTGGCAACATGAGATGGAGCAAAATGTGAGTTTATTAAAAAAGAATTAAAATATGTTAAATTGTGGACATACATTATACTAATGATATATTATAAATCAAGATCATTCATCATTAGGTCTTAGATCTGACAATAGATATTAATTGTTGGTTTGTCTTTTTGTCAAAGGAAACTGTGTTTTATGAGGGTTTTGTATTACAACTTGTATTGTGATGTAATATGAGATTCTAATAGTGGTTGTGTTTCCTCTCAATCTCTTGTTAGTGATACACCTATGAGAATATTTCTTTGAATTAATATTGTAATCTTCATGATTTTTGAATAATATATTGGGTGGCTTTTAGAGTATGGAGTTTTTCTCCCAAAAGGGGTTTTCACACATAAATCATTGTGTTCTGGTATGTATGATATTTATATTTTTGTAAATTTTGAAAAGATATGTAAATTTTTACATTATTATCCTCTCACTATTAATCTAGGAAGTTGTTCTACTACCTTAACTTCCTTACAAGTGGTATTAGAGGTTGATCACCTTTCATTCCCTTGTGGGTTGAGATTTTTTAACTAATCCAAATTTTAGTGGGATCTTTTGCAAAAGATACTTTGTGATCTTGTGGTAGGAATTTTTAGATGGAAAGTTCATGAGGGAGAATAGAGGTGGATAATTTTTCTATAAATAGTTTTTTAAATATGGAAGTTGAAAACAGATTAGTTGTTGATAGATCAAAATATGTGGGATGTTGTTGATGAGAATGTTTCATGGCTTGTAGATCCTACTTTGGTTGTTCAATATGATGTCATGTACCATAAAACCAAGGGTTTAATTAGATTGTTCTTGGTAAATTCTATGTTAATCAGTATCCATGAAGAAATCATTGGAAAAAAATATGGAAGAAGCTTGGTGAGATGTATCAAGCCAAGTCTTTAGAGAACAAGACTTTTTTGAGGAAGAAATTGTATTCCTTGAGAATGGAAGAGGTTGGAAGACTTACAGATGGTCTAAAATCATTCAATATGTTGGTGGATCAATTGGAATTAGTTGGTGTCCAAATGGATGGGAATGAGAAATGTCAGATCAGTGTTGCCACAATAGTGGTTTACACTTTCTTGGAGATCCTTTTTTTTTTTTAAATCACATATTTTTAGAAAATATAATGATTTAAGCCTTGAAAAGATTCATTTAAAAGATTCGAATTGAAGATGGTTTGATCAAACCACCTTAGACCAAGCCCTCTTGGATAGAACCCCGCTAGTTTTAAACCATACCTATAACAGAGTCTCCTTTACACCTATCAAAATGGTGATAAAAAATCACTTTTGATTTACCTTTTGGGGGATCAAATGAATTGATTTAAAATTTATTTTTTGTAAGTATGTAGTCCCTATTATAAGCTTCCAAAAAATTATAATTTTAATTAAATTAAATTTTATTATTATATTTATTTTTATTTCTTATTAATGAAATTTTTTCACCAAAAATCAAGATCTTTGTTCTGTACATGTGGAAAAATAAAAGATTATAAAAAAAAATATTTAAACATATGTTCAGGCTGGGTACTGATGTCCTTGATCCATTAAAAAAAAATTGAATTTTGATACATACAGAAAAAGTTATGTTGTATACAGTCCACCTATGTCTTAATTGTAATTGGTTTGACTATGAAACTTGATTAAGGAAAAAATATTTAATAAAACACTATGAAAAAAAATGAACTGGTTAGATATCATAGTTACAAATCTAAATTCAAAAAAATTAGAATTTTATCCTTCATACAAAAAAATTTATGTTGTATACGATGAGCATCACTCCTTAAAAATGTTGTTTATTGATAAAAACTAGTTTTTGAAGGAGATGGAAAAAAAAGTGCAATCTAATTCCAAAAATTTTGAAAAAAATATATTTAGAATCTATAGACAAAACTTCACAAATCACTAGTTTGCATCATCTTCAAATTTCTCATGATTTAGTCGCTATAGGAGCCCGAAAGTGAAGATTTAGTTAAAGAAAATCAGTTCAATGTCCAGTTTGCCCAAAAATTGTAAACCAGTATTGTGGGATCACCCAGATCTTTCTTTGTTCTCCATATGATTCATGGTATTATATTTTTATGGCTATTGAGATTACTTATTTTAACTTGAAGATTGGAGATGTGGTGGGTTCTTCGCTTTCTAAATAGATGATGAGGAAGGTATCCATCAATGCCAAGGAGGCCCTAAATATTCATGGAAGACCTAAGGAAAAAATGAAGAAGAATAAGAAGCATGATAAATCCAAGTCTAAGAGGTTGTCCAAATCTCCTAGATAGTCCAAAGTTATTTGTTGGAACTATGGTAGGCCTAGACATATTCATCCAGACTATAAAGAAGAAAAGAAGAATCCAAATCTCCTAGAAAGTTATTTTTTGGAACGAAGAAGAGATTTGATTATAATTTTGAGTTGGAGAAGTAAGATGATGATGTATTAATTATAGCTTTAGCAACTCGTGTTGTTAATGATGCATGGTTAGTTGACTCAGGTGCATCTTTCAATATGATATCTAATAGAGATTGGTTTTCTAAATATGAAGAATTTGATGGAGGTAAGGTGTACTTGGGTGATGATTCTTTTTAAAATATTGTTGGTCATGACAAAGTGACAATCAAGTTTCCTGATAGTAGATTAAAAAGGATTAATGGTGTGTTGCATATCCCTAGATTAGCATGAAATTTTCTATCTATGAGAAAACTAAGAGATGCAAATATGTAGGTAGAATTGTATAATGTAGGATGCAAGATGGTGAGAGGTGCTATGGGGATTGTTAGAGGGGTTAAATATGGCACATTGTATAACCTTGATTTATGCACTATTGAGTGCAATATTAATTCTACGGATTACAAGTTTGTGACTACTTCATTGGAAGAAGTGAGGGCTTCAACTTCAATAGGTCATCAAATGTTATTCTTGGAACCCAAGGGTGCTCTTGTTGGAAGAATAAGGAGTATTTCATTGATGTATTTGTTGGAAACGTGAGCATGTGGGATGAGAAAAATGTGTACAGTTATACATTGTAATGTTTTCATTGATGTCAAAATTGTATTCCAATATGAATACCATTGTGTAGATCAGTTTGGATGGCTTAAACATGTTTGAGGATGATTATGAAAGGAAATTTTGCAAGAGGGATTGATCTATTGTAGTTGATTGATATGAAAATTGACTATGGCAATACATGTATTATGGTATACAGTAAATTTTATTTTTGAGTCTACATTGATCAGATATTTAAGTTCTTACTTTGTGCTTCTAATGTAATTTTTTATGGTTGTTAGAAGAGACCAAATCTAGAATTTCATCGTATTTTGGCTCTCAGTGTGGAATTTATGAGTAACAGAAGTTTAAATTAGCAGTTACAAGCATTTTTGAGTTCAGTGCATATGTTTTGATGAATCCACACTTCTCCATGGATTGGATTTTTTATTTGTGGTTCTATGGGAATGTTGACAGGTGTCAATAGTGTGTATATTCTAAATGGCATAGATTTTAGAGGTCTACGTGTCTGAATGTGGGTTTATAATTTTCAAATTTTATTATTAGGTCATTAATGGTGTCGATCTTATTATTTTTATGTATTGTAGAGTTTAATTATGTGTTGATCCATTATGTGTGTTCTATTTTGAGTGCATGCTAACCTATTTTGAGTTCTTATGAGTTTTGAATCTTAGCACAAAGCATGCATATTTGGATTTTGAGCAGACAAGTTATGCTTTGTATTATATCTAATTAGGCCAACGTAATTAATGTTGTAGATGAAATAGATATATATGAAGGATTTTTTTGATGTTTTTGAGTAGTTGTTACATGTGATAAGTGTAAGTGGATGTGAATTGTGTGAATATAGAGAAAATTCAAAGAAGAGCAAAGTATTAATTTACATCAATATGAAGTGTGTAAAGTCTATATTTTGAGCTTCAATGAAATTGTAATTCATCCATATGTTAGATGCAATGGTAAGAATTCAAAATTTGGCTATGTGCCAAAATCTATTCTAAATATTTCTTCTTTTAGTGGGTAGTGAGTCCATTTAGACAATGAGTCCAACTATAGTGAGCAGTTTTATAATACTATAACCAATTATAATATATTATGAGCTAATCCTCATCATAGTTTTTCCCATTTTGGCTTTTCCACATAAAAAATATAATGTTCACATGTTATGTGATGTTTTTGGATGGTTACATTCTCTTATTTATCACTCCTAGTTGAATTTTCTATGAGTATTTGATGTTTAAATGTTTAAATGGTTTAATAGAATACTGATTCACACCCCTTCTCAATATTTTGGGTGTTCAACAATTGGTATCAAAGCTTGGCTCCTTGGAAGGAGATTAACCACTTGGGGAAGATCTTAGAGGTTAAACACATGGATGTTAGAAGATTTTCTAATCCTCCAGAAGAGATAGATACTATTGGTTTTATAGAAGAAGAGTGTATGGTTGATATGAATTGAGAACTTAGAATATCTTTTAAAGATCTAGAAAGAACTTAAGGTGAGAACAATGTTCTAAAAGAAAATATCAAAGAAGAAAATTAATGTATCAAAAATTTATGAAAATCAAGAAGTTTAGAGAAAGACATAAGTAAGTTAATGAGCAATTGAAGAAAGTCAATGAGTCAACTTCCAGTCTAAAGGTGCAAATTGAAAAAGGAAAAATAATTGAGGAATGTTTGAATTCATTGATGAAAATAAATTCTAAGGAATGTCTAAAACTTTAGCAAGAAGTTAAAAATTTGAGATTAGATCTTGAAAAAGAAAGTATTCATGAAGACAAATTCAAAAGGAGCTCTTCAAATATTGCTGAAATGAATACAAATTAGAAAGGATCTAAATATAAAGGTGGATTAGGGTTTGAGATAAGATAAATCTCAAAGATAGATCAAATAGTAAACCTGCCTAAAAAGAAGACTGAAGACAAGAAGGATAATGGCAAGTAGATCAAAAATCAATGGAATTAATCTAGAAGGCAACTAGTTAGATAACCAAATGCATAAAGGTACCCATATTTTAATAGTTTTTGTTATTCTTGTAATAAATTTAGACATAATTCTAAGGAATGTAGAAGTAGAATGAATCAGAATGTTCAAAATTTTCTCGTTCAGTGCTTTACATGCAAAATATTTGGTCATAGAGCTAATGAATGCATAAGTCTAATGATGAATGGTTATAACAATGGTATAATGGTTCAATCTTTCAATGGCTACAGTTATATATGCAATAGATTTGGGAATAATACTAATCAATGTAGATCTAGAATGAATGGAAGTAAGATTAGTCAAAAGAATATCATATGCTACAATTGCAATAGACCTAGACATATTAAGTTCTAAAAAAGAAGAAATATGAAGAAGGATAATCCTATAAAGAAGAATGATATAGTACAAAAGATTTATCTAGTAGAGACTAAGAAAGAGATGGGGAAGATTAGAAAAATAAGGAAGAGACGAAGGTTAAGGATTAGTCTATACCAACATCTGGTGTAAATGTTTCCTCCAAAAACTAAGAAGAGAGCTCTAGCTCAAGGGAGATTTAATGGAAATCTTTCATCCCCTATCGAATAAATGGTGTTGATGCTTTATCATGTGGATATGAGGTGTAAATCAATGTGGTTGATTTGTTGTAGAAGATCTTGGTAGAAAATATCTTAATACAAAATATTGTGGAGCATTTGAAATTGACTGTGCATATAATTAAGGGTTTGAAAACTTTTATTAATGGTGAATTAGGTCATGAAAATGGTTTAGAAGTGATTACACTTAATCAAATTTCATTTTCAATTGATATTTCAAGAGGAAAAGAGTAGACAAAGAGCAGCACTATGCATTTGAAGTGATTGAGTGGCGGTGCAATTGAAACCCTAGCAGAAGACCGAAGTAAAAGTTATTTTATAGTTTCTTCAATTGCCCTAGTTTTTTTGAAAGCTATTTGGAAACAATTTGAGATGGCTACTCTAAGGGTTTTTGATGTGGCTAATCTTCTCCAACCTAAATTTAAGAAACATAATAAAGGACATAATAATATAAATTCATGGAAAATTAGAAGAGTATGATCATTTGAAGCTTGGTGATGTGTGGGTAAAGGAGATCATTGGTGATGATTTGACACTCAATCCATAGTATTAGAATTTAGTTACAAAGAAGCTTGATGTTTGGCAAGGGTTTCCCAGCTTTTGCTTCCATGATGCTTCGGTGAGAATTACATTGAGAAAAATTCATGATAAGTTTTTGTGGACAGATATGCCCGGGATGATCACAAAGGAAGTGATTAAGGAGGTTACAATTTTATGTTCAACTAGACCCATTCTAGTGCTCAAGTCACTAAAGAATGATTTTGTGATGAAACCCACTACTATGACACATGACAAGAGGGCATTGGCATTAAAGAACATTTGGAATCCTATGGTCAAGTATGTCATAATGATGATTTGGTATAAAATATAATTTTCAAATAATAAAACTTTGTTTCAACTATCACCATCAATAATTCCTATGAAATGATGGAGAATGGAGCTAACTATGACTTGTGTGAGCTCTTGAGATAACAACTAGTGGAGAAAATGACTATAACACTTGCAGGAGAAACAGGCATTACACCAAAATAATTTAAGGTAGGTAAGCCTAAGTTTGGTGCTTCAAGAAGTTCATCAAGTCCAATAAGTTCTAGTATAAAAATTGCCACTCAACTGGTTGCTCAAAAGTCCTCTGGAGCTAGACCTACTTTAGGAGATGAGATAAAAGTACTAGAGAGTGCTCTGGTGAAGGAAAAAGGCTTCCCTAGTAAAACAAAAAATAAGGCCTGAGAAGGAAAAGGCTACTCTAGCTACATAACCAATTGGCCTTGTGAAGTTGAAAGTAAAGAAAAAAGCTACTAGGGAGTAGTATGTGGGAGTGAATGTTGAGGAGGAGGGAAAAGAAGAGGGACCACAATTGGTCCACAAGAGGAAAGATGAAACTTCATAGAGTGAAGAAAGTTCAAAGAAGTGGAAGGCTAATATTGTGGATACTAATGAAGAGGTTGAGGTGGAAAATGAAAATAAGCCTTTGTGATCCACATGTGAGAGAAGAAGGTACAATTCAACAAGAAGAAGACACCAGATGAGAATAAAAAGTGAAAGAAGAAACCTCTAGTAAGAACTAATAGTCTTATGAGACTAGATGCACTTTTCAATGCTATTATCCAGCATGAAATGTTAGAGGAAACTAATACTTTGTATACTAAGGTAGATGAAGTGGACAAGGCCACCATAGTTGAAGCCATTATTGTTCTTGAAGTTGATATGAGGAATATAAAAAAATAATTTCCTATACAATTTTGGAATGTTTTTATTGAGAGAAGATAATGATAAATAGAGGAAGAGGCTAAATTGAAAGCCTATGTATTAGAAAAGATTATTGATCCTCTTTTTGAGGAAAATAAATTTATATTGGCTATGTTGTTCAAAAGGGAACTTAGAACGAAGTGAAGGGTGACAACCCTCATGAGCAAAGATATAAATGATCTCAAGAGGCTCTAAAAAGAGTCTATAGAAGAGGCTTTAAGATGATATAGAAAAGGATGATAAGAAAAGTAATGAAGATGCATCTGGTGATGCAAAGAAAGAAGCGGTGACACTAGTTACAACTTGTGAGAAGAAGGAATTAAAAGAGAATTCTAAGGATGAGATATTGAAGGCCATTGGTGAATCCTCCACAACCTATAGAGATTCTTTAAAGAATATGATCAAAATGAAATTATAGTTCCAGTCCATAATGTCCATGGAACTGCTACAACTACCCATACAACAAGAGAATGTGTACTTAGATAAAATATCATCCCTCCACAAGCTTCAACTATGATATGTCTTTCACACATCTGCCCGAAAGGAAATAATTGAGATACATCAAAAGAGTGGAGAATTTATTGATGAGTCTATGAAGGATTTGCAAGAAGGCATACCAAGTACAAGCATTGAAATTTCACTATCCAGTGAAGAAAACTTGAAATTTTTGATTCAATCTTTTAAGAAATATGCCTCTGAATTAAAAGAAAATTTGGAAAAATAACTAGATAAGAAAATGGATGAAAAGAGGTTGTTGATATAACAAATAAGTGTTCCCATGTACACAAAAAATTTCAAGGAAGTCTCAAAGGTGCACAAGCTTGTGTAGCAAAGGTTAAAACCTTGTTTTAGTTTTGTATGAAGTCCCTTAAAGCCACAAAGAACATAAAGAATTAAGTGGACTCAATTGAGTCCTAGATTAGTAAATCTTCGGGTGCTTATGAACTGGCACATGGTTTGGATGAAGCACAAGGTCCGCTATAGAAGATTCACATGAGAAGTTCTTGTAATTTCAAGAATAGAAAGAGAAGATCAATATGTAGTTGGGAAACCACAGGCATCTAGTGAACTCAAAGTTCATATCTATTTCTAGTTCCTTATTGAGTTCTAGTAGGGATACAAAGCTTAATCTGACACCCAACACTCTGGAAGAAGGTGAAGAATTGTTGATGGAGTTGGAGACACAATTTAGAATTCTTATCATATCCAAGAGGATTTGAGAAGAAGGAAAGAAAGAGTGGCAAACCCCACCTTGAGAAGCTACAAGGATCAACTTCTTCTCATTAATAGTATTTCTTTTTCTTTTATGAATTTTAGTTAAGTTTTTTTATTCCAATGTACTATGCAAATGGTATAAGTAAGATTTCCAATTCAATTTTTTGTTGGATAGCACTCCTAGGGGGAATCAGTTTAGTTTTACAATTTGTATACATGTATATGTTTTCCAGAGGGAGATCCAATACATAAGTAAGTATATTGTTGTATGCACCCTTTTCCCTTGATTTCAAAGAGGGATATTAATTTTGGAGATGGTTAAGGCATGTTTCCATCAATGAAAAATGGGGAGATTATTGGAATAATAAGTATTTTTTCATTGATGCATTTTTTGGCAACATGAGCATGTAAGATGAGCACAAATTGTACAGTTATACATTGTGGTGTTTTCATTGATGTCAACATTGAATTCTAGTATGAATACGACTATGTAGATCTTTTTTGATTGTTTGAACATGTTTGAGGATGATTATTAAAGGAAATTTTTCAAGAAGGTTTGATCTGGTGTAGTTGATTGATATGAAAATTGACTATGTTATATAGGTATTATGGTATATAGGACACTCGGTTTTTGGGTCTATATTGGTCTGTTGTATAAGTTCTTTCTCTAGGATTCTAATACAATTTTGATGGTTGTTAGAATAGTCTAAATATATAATTTCATCTTTCTTTGGCTCCTAGCGTGGAAGTTATGAGTAACAGAAGTTCAGAGTGGTAGTTACAATTGTTTTCTAGTTTAGTGCATATGTTTTGATGAATCTGCACTTCTCTACAGATTGCAAATTGGATTTTTGGTTTTCTGGAAGGTTGATAGGTTTCATTATTTTGTATATTATATATGGCATAGATTTGGGAGGTACGCATGTCTGAATGTGGGTGTATAGTTGGTGAAATTTTTTATTAGGTCATTAACGATGCCAGCCTAATGAGTTTTATATATTGTAGAGTTTATTTATGTGTTGATATCTTATGTGAGTGCTATTTTGAACCCATTCCAACATATTTTAAGTATCTATGATTTTTTAATCTTGTTGTGAAGCATGTGTGTATGGATTTTGAGCTAACAAGTTACACTTTGAATTATTACAAATAATTAGGGTGACCTAAATGATGTTGCAAATGAAGAAAATATATATGAAGGATTTTTTTATTTCTTGAGTTGTTGTGAAATGTGATAAGTGTAGGTGGATGTGAATTGTGTGAATATAGAGCGAATGTAAAGCAGAGAAAAGTATTAATTCAGATCAGTATGAAGTGTGTAAAGTCTAAATTTTGAGCTTCAATGGAACTATAATTCATGCTTATATTAGAAACAATTGTAAAAGTTAAAAATTTAGTTGTGTGCAATAATATCTTCTATATATTTCTTCTTTTAGTTGGCAATGAGCCCACTAGGAAAGTAAGTCCACCTGTAGTGAGCACTTTTTTAATATACTATAACTAGTTATAATATATTGCGACCTAATCCTCACTGTGGTTTTTCCCATTTTGGATTTTCCACATAAAAATATGGTGTTCATGTGTTATGTGATGTTGTTGGATGGTTACATGCTTTCATTCATTACTGCAAGTTGAGTATGCTATGAGTATTGGATTTTTGAATGTTTAAATGGTTTAATAGAATATTGGTTCACCCCCCTCTCAGTATTATGAGTATTTAATAGCTGTTTCTTTTAAACAAAATTTACCTATAGAGAAAACTATGTTATAGCACCAGAGACTTGGCCACATTGGAGAAAATGGTCTAAGGACCTTGAAAAATAAAAAAATTGTTGAAGGGTTGTTTGATTGTAATCATTACTTCAATTTTTGTGATCATTGCATTTATGGAAATAAACCATATTTATTTTCACTCAAGTTCTCATTAATCTTGTGGTGTATTGGATCATATTCATTGTATTGTGTTTGGTCCTATAGATTTTTATTTTATTGGAAAATACAAATATTATGTTTCTTTTATTAATGATCATATAAGAAGGACATGGGTATATTTTCTAAAGAGTAAATCTGAATTTTTTAGTCAATTTAGAGAATTTAAAGAAATGGTTGAGTTGTAGATTGGAAAGAAAATAAATATTTTAAGGACTCGTAATGGTAGTGAATTTTTCTCCAATGATTTTAAGATATTCTATAGAGATTATGGTATTCATAGCTAAAAGAAAACTTTGTATTCTCCACAATTGAATAGATTTGTAGAAATAATGAATGAGACACTAATGGAGAATGCTAGGAGCATGTTGAGTGGTGCTAGTATGGAAAAAAAATTTGGTTTAAAGCTATTTTCTTTGCTTGTTACTGATTAATAAATCTCCTATATCAGTTCTTATTGATAAGATGCCTATAGAGGCATGGTCAAGTCACAATCCTTCATTAAGATATCTTAAAGTTTTTGTTTGGGAGGAACATGCACATGTGCCAAAGGACAAGTGCACAAAATAAAAAAAAAAGGTTATGAAATGTATCTTCATTGGATATAGTTATGGTGTGAAAAGATACAAGCTTTGGGATCCTATTGCATAGAAGGTAATATATAATAGAAGTGTTTATTTTATAGAAACTAATCCTTCTTCTATTATATTGTAGCCAAAACAAACCAAATAGGAAGATGTGATTCAACTTCCTTCTGCACTTGAGACATTTTAATCAAGACCCCTGGATAGACATGTTGAGGAGAGCTCACCTAGGTCTGAATCTTTAAAAGAGGAGTAAGAATCTCCAACTCAACTTGTTTCTAGGTTTACAAGGAATAGACAACAACTTTGAAGGTATTCACCTAATGACTCGAGATATATTTCTTACTTTGAATACTAACATTGATGAACCTAGATTTGTATAAGAGGCATTAGGTATGAATGATTCCAAATGATAGAAGATTGCTATAGAAAAATAAATGGTAACTTTCAAAAAGAATGATACATGATATCTTGTACCATTTCCTAAAGGATAAAAACATATTGGGTGAAAATGGGTGTTCAAGAAAAATATTTGTTTAGATGGAGGTATTGAGAAGTACAAGCAAGGTTTCATATAAAAGGTTACTCTCAAGTTGACGGTGTTGAATATGGTGAGATATTTTCTCATGTTACAAAAATGGCATCCATTACATTTTTTTTTCTATTGATGTTTCTTATGATTTAGAGGTTGAGCAATTGGATTTGAAAAATACTTTCCTTCATGCTTACTTGGAGGATATTTATATGACACTATACTGTAGAAAAATGTATCCCTTTACATCTCCACACTTGTTTGGGCCCTCCCTATTAACATTTGGTTCATTTATGACTTAACTGGTCCTATTTTCCATTCACAAGCCTAATTAAATTCATTTTTCTAAGGAAAATCTCAACATTTAACAAATGGAAAATCATAATTTAATGTTTTTGGTTGTGTTCTAGATCTAGGGATATGGGACTCATACACCCCTTTAGGTGTATGGGTCCCACCTAGGTCTTAGGACTTGATTTCAAATATTACATTGAATTTAATGCTTCTCAAAATCAATGTCCTAAGTTTAAACCACTGGGACTCACATGCCCAACCTAGCATATGAGTCTCGCTTCAACCTACACATATTTTAATTTAAATTCTTAGTGTTATTTTATTATCCTAGATCTGATGTCAGCTTGTAGTGTTGTAATTTTGGGAAATTAAGCATAAAAAAGTATAAATACAAGGTTATTTCACATAATTTCTCCTAGAAAGTTTCAAGTCATCTAAGCTTTAAAGTGTTCAAGTCCTAATAGAAATTTTATGAGATCAAGAGTTCACAACAGCATTCAAGAGTTGATTATCAAGCATTTTGGATCATCAATTCAATATTCAAACATCATGTCAAGGTCTTAAATGCATCATGTGTGTTTGTGAGGTAACATTTTGATGTAGCATTTGTGATCCAAGTTCAAGAATTCAAAGCCATATCAAGTTTTATGATCAAGATCTACATCCATTGAATCCAATTCATACAAGTTGCAAATCTACACTCCAAGGATTCAACAAGGTTTGGTGTGTTGTTACATTCATTTGTTCATTCATCATTCCTTCATGTTATTTCAATTCATTTCAAAGCTTAATTACTCAAATGGGGTATGATAGAGGCAGACCCCCATCCACTAACAAAACAATATTTTCTCTCTCTCTCTCTCTTTTGATGTGTGTTTTGCAGATTTATGTGAATGGGACTCATTCACCCAACCTATAAATTAGTCCCTAATATAGACTTTTGATAGCACCCAATAGTGTTGGATCTAGGTTTAGAAGATTCAGAAAGATCCTGAAAAAAATGCTATAACAAGACACATATTCCCAACCTAGCATATTAGTCCTATTGTAGTTTTTATCACCGTTCAGCAGATCCTGATCAACTCTCAAGGAATCTCAGATCTTGCCCTTAAAACCCTTGAGTGGGACTAAATTTCCCAACCTAGTGAATTAGTCTTGATGTAATCTAAGGTAACAATTTCCAAGGTTTACAGACCTTGTTTTGGCCTCTCAATTCCTCCAAGTACTTTTTTATTTCATTTTGTTTGATAACCTGATTTCATGTTTTCAATTTTCTAGGGTTTTGTGCATAAGTATTTGAATTTCTCCTTTGAAGCTTCATTTAATGGTGAAATCCCATCCAATTTCAATAGTAACCATCTAACTCCTTCCTCAATCAAGTCACTTGGTTGAGTAATCTAGGTTTCTAATGAACTAAAGTGTGAATTATGTCCAAAAGTTCCATCTAAAAGGTGGACACATATTTCCCTTCCATTCATTTTTGTGAACCCAACCTTTGGATCCTTGAATTTCTAATTTGGAAAACATTATAGTCCTAGATCTAGATTGTATTAACTTTTCATTAGATTTGCATTAGTTTAATTGCATTTAGATCTTCTAAAAATTGCATTAGTGAAAAGTGAATTTAAGTTGCATTTTTGTATTTTGAATCATTCAATTTCATTGGAAATCTGTAATTGCAAACATTTAGTTGAGCATACAAGATAGAAAAATTAAAATCAACTTAAAATTTACTAATTCACACTTAGAAACTCTAATTTGGGACTCATTTTTTGACTTGGGTGATTTAGTTCCAATATAGGTCTTTTTTCTAGATTTCTCGGTATTTTATGTTCTTTATTTTTCATTATCTAAAACTATCAAAAACCCTAATTGAGACTCATTTCCCACTTAGGCATATTAGTCACGGTACAGGTCCTTGTCGCTAATTTTTGGGTATTCTCTACTCTATGTTTTTCATTGTTTAAATCCTTTAGAAACCTTAATTTGGACTCATACACCCTTCTTGGAATAATAGTCTTGAATCAAGTCTAAAACTAAATTTTACAACATTAAAATCTTGTAATCTATGCTTTTGGTTTCTATCTTTAGATTATTGTTTCAGTTTGCAAAATTTCTATCATTGGCAATCTTTTCAAAATTGGTTTCATTTCAAGTGCATATGTAAACATAAGAATTGGAATTAAAGCATATCATTTATCTCATGTTCATTGCAAAACCTATTTCAGTAGTGAAAATTATCAGATCTATTTGCATCCTGAAGCATTACATAAGTTGGATGGATTACTTTTAATTTTAGGCACATGCTCACAATGTTAGTATCTTTCCTTTCCAACTATACCAAGAAAAATCTCATCAACAAGAATGCTAGTCATTCCTCCAATATATTTCCTAGTTACGAGAGTCTCTTAGCACAAGAGAGTGAAAATTTTGACACATTCCTTAACTCCACAACCCCTCATATCTCTCCTATTTGTAGGAATGATTTAGATGCATGCATAGAAAATCATCATAATCATAGTTTCTATTCTCCCAATATCTCCCCTACTTGTGGTGCTATATGATACACCCATTGAGAATAATGACAATGTTGAAAGATCCTCTTTGATAAAATCTCCTACATTGGAAGATATTAAGGCACAAGAGAATGAGATTATAGATACATTTCTAAACATTACCTTAACTAGTCTCCATTCAAATCTTACTTGTGAGAATTTTTTAGTGAAAGAGGATGAAATCATAGATAAACATAAGAATCACATTTATTCTTCTTCTAATATCTCTCCTATTTTTGAAGAAGATATTTTGGTGTTAGAAGATACACCCATTGAGAGTAATGAGAGACTTGTTTCTCCCTCTCCTAATGCTTCTCCCACTTGGAAACATCTAATTGAACAAAAGGATCCAATCAATTATAATAGTTCTTCTCTTGATTCCTCCCCTACTTGTCATGAAGTTACCTTACAAAACCTAACCATGGAATGTGATCAACATATTGTTTGCTCCTCTCCTAAAAGCTCTCCTACTAGGGCACATATCATGGTACAAGAGAATAATAGAATTTATACATGTCTTTTAAAAAATATTAATGTGGCTTCATTTGATGGAAATGATTGGGTAACCTTAAACTCTTCGCTAAAAGATCATCACAATAAGGATGAGTCTTTTGAGGTTATGCACATTAGATATCCCTTGAAGTTATCTCCTAAGCTAGTTCTTATCCTTTGTTCACTCTCACAACAACCACAAGTTCAAAATAAACCTGTGCTTATCTTAGAACAACCTAATGATAATGTGTCATGACATCTGAGTTAGAATATCGTTTCTCACATATAAAATACAAGGAACAATAGGCCACAACACACCACTCTCATTTCATTACAATTTCCTCAACCTATCTCACCTACTGCTCATCGTTTTCCTTTAAAAAGTGGAAAGCAATATGACCTTGTTGAACAACTTAGGAAAACTCTAGCTAAGATATCATTATGGGACCTTATTCAAGCCTCCCCATATTATCATAATATGATTCAAAGTGACTTACAACAAGTTCCTACCCATCCTAATGTGTAATCAAATGAAGTAGCATCCCAAATTCAATCTATAACTCTAGTCAACTTAGACATTACTTTCCATCAAGATTGAGTTACCTTCATTAGAAGAGAAAAAAAAAATGAAGCTTTCCTGATAATAGCTCAACATAATCGGACTGGGATAAAAAGAACTCTTGTTGACAATGGTTCATCCCTTAATATATCTAGCATAAATATTTTGGACAAGATTGAAGCAGAAAAAATCCAAATCCAACCGTATTCTTTATCTATTCATGGGTTAGATAAAGTAGGAAAACAACCACTTGGTGTGATTACACTACCTATTAAAGTTGGAAAGGTTACATTACAAAATAATATCCATGTTATGCCTCATGATATTTCATACAATATTCTTTTAGGAATTCCATGGATTCATGGAATGAATGGGGTGCCTTCTACCCTTCATGATAAAATTAAGTATGTTACAACAATAAAGTATATACAATCAAAGCCGGACCTAAATCAAACAATTGTTTGACCATTGAAAAATGCAAGGGAAATACTTTTAAGACATTGACACCAACTACACAAGTGGAACCCGTGCAAGAGAAAGAAAAATAAAAGCATATTGAAAAATTCATGAATTTATTAGAATATGATTGGGGTTCCTTAGATTTCACAACAACATTCATGGGTGAATACAAGATCATAACAAAGAGTCTGAAAAGAAGAAGAAAATTACACAACAAACTTTCATGAAGTTGATTATGAGCAACCACCAAATTTGAAAGAAATGAAAAAGATTTATGGAAGAAGTTATGAACTTATGAAACAACTTAGGTATATAGTGGAAAAGGATGTGGTGCTATAGAACAAGGTATTCATGTCCCTATAGAGCCTAACACACAAGAAATGACTAATGGTATTTGTTAATGTCCCTCAAAACAAACAAACAAGCCCGAACACTTAATATTAACACTCTTACAAAAGATTCTTCTAAGCCAACTTTAACATTAGTGCATCCTGAATCAATAGAAACTAGTGGTCTTGGTTATTATTCTTCAAAAGAAATGAAAGAAACAAAGAATTATTTTGTTAACATTAATTTCATCACACAATGCACTCCTAGGACATGTCATAGTAACAATTGGAGTTCATTAGATTTTACACCCTCCCTTCAAGGAGAGAACAAAATCTCACAATCTAAAGAGTCTTGTGTAAGTATGACACATAGTACTAAGCAAGAGATATCTTTGTCACAAAATAAAGGAGCGTCTTCTATTGACCAAGAGAATATCTTGTCGAGACTCCTTCAAGATTGTTTGATATTCATCCCTCTAAGAACATGAAATAAATTTTATATCACAAGTTCATTTTGTGCATATCATACAATTCATGATCATTATACTAATGAATCTAAGACTTTGGGTAATAAAATTCAACATCTTAAGGATTCTGGTGCTCTTTCTTGTGTTGTAGTACATAGTTCCTCTAATTGATACTTTTTTCATGTTTCTCATCATTCATCTCGGCTCATGCTTGTATTGCACTCAATGGGGGCAAGGGATTAGGTTAGCATTGTCCTCATATGGCACTTATTGTTTTCTATATTGGATAGTTGACCATTTTACATGTATATATAAGAGCAAGCTTGGGATGCATATGGTATGCCTTAAGTTGGCTCACATGTGAAGTAATTTTCTTTCTATGTTTAGCATTAAATTTTTGGGGCAACCCTTTATGCATGATGTAGTTTCATTCAGAACAGGGTCTTTCAAATAAGCTATCATGTCTTCTCCTACTTTAAAGAAATTTCTCATAGCAATGGTGTTAGCAACCACTTTAAAGTGGGGGCTTACATTAACACTCATGTTTCATTGTTTGATTTTCCTTATTCTTGTGATGTGTCATTTTATTAGTGGTACCATTGGGTTTGATTTCCTCTAAGAGTGTGATATTTTTTTTACTTGTCCTCTCTTGGAGACATTAGGCACGATGTTCCCTAAGAAGATATCTTACATGAACTAAGCAAAATCCCTTGAAAAATATAAAATCCTTTACATGCATAAATGTTCATAAGTGCTTAACACAATGTGTTAGGCCTTGGGAAGCTTGAAGTTTCATTTTTTGGTGCACTATTGAAGTTATTAGAGGGATAGATTCGGTATGTTTAGTATGATGAGAATCCTAAACGAGTGAATGAATTTCTCATTATATGGTGAGAAGCCAATATAGAGGCATGAATTTCTCACTAAGCCACCCTTTTTGGATACTCACCCAGTGGATAGTCTGAAGTTCCATTATCTTAGAGTGACCATGTGTTTTCTAGACAAACAGTTGAGGCTTGATCCACATCAAGTTAGAAAAATAGTTGATTCTTGATCCACCCCTTTTTTTTTTGTTTTTACTTGTTTTCTATTTTCTTTATTTTAGTCTTTGACATTGTATGTTTGTGTATCTTATCTTGCTATTACAAATTGTTGGTTGTTTTTTGAAACAACAAACCAAGCAGGTCTCAAAAGATACCTATAAGCTTGTCGGGCTCAATTCTTGAGCATCTGCTAGACAAGTGGCCAACTAACGAGACAAGGCATCAATTGCTCTACCTATTGCACTTCGAGCTCTACTAAACCTAGGAGGGTAATCCAACAATGTATACTATTCTTTGAAAGTCCTTATGTATGCATCAAACATTTAATCAGATGTATTCTCCTTCCTCTCTAATGAGATAGAACTTATCAAGAAGTTGGAAGTTCCTTGAAAAAGATACACACCTTAAGCTAAGAATACCAAGACATACAAATACGAAAAAACTCAAGATAGATAAATGATATTTTAAAAGATTCTTCTAAGGTTGGAAAACTGGGAGTGTGAAGACATTGAAATGGTTTATGATCAGTGCCATTATCTACGGGTAGGGAGTCTAAGGAAATTGAAATATAAGGACATTTAATCCCAGACACAAAAGATCTATGTGATCACTTAGTAATTCACAAATCAGTAACTAGATTCTAAAGACTACTTATCATATCCGAGATCATGCATGAGAATTCATGGTCTGATTCAAGCAATTTAACTTCTTCATTGAATAAGAGCTAAAACCAAAACACAACTCAAAGTATAAAATGATGACAATTAATGAAATGGTCTTCAATCAATATTTTCATTAATGATTCATACACACAATCAAGATGGAGAGACTATAGAATGGAAAATCTCTACTATCATTCAGACATGCCCAAAAACCATACATTTGACAAAATATGCTACCTAGAATCAGAATTTTCAATAATGGCTATACATGTTCGCTTTGCATTCTCAAATCTCACAAAACTAGCCCCAATCTTCAACCAAAGACCCATATCAATGGCCCTGAATTCCCTTTTAAAGAACAAGGGAGCAAAACTAGCTTCCGACCATGATGTACACATCACCAGCCAATTGGACTGCAAGAAAGCAGATTCCTGATTCAGTTGCAACTGATATTCCATTCGGAGAATCTTCTTGTAATCAACAACTTCAAAATATCTTCCCGTACAAAACATTCACTTTTTCTCTTTACTTTAGCTACGGTTTTATATTAAAGTTTCATAACTTTAATATTTTTGCTCTTTAATTCCTAGCATACATTGGCCTTTAAATTATAAAGTGAATATTAAATTCACTTTACCCATATTCTTTGTTTATTGACAGGAATGTCGTGCCCTCGTCCTCATCGTCAATATCCATGTCATCATAATTGGGTCCCACTATGAAATGTTACCTTCTCATCGTTGTGTCAGGTGAACAAGCTCTCAAATTCTGTCGATGATGTTCACTCACACCGATAATGCCTCATAATTTTGGAGAATCAAAGAGGGAATCAACAATTATTAACACTAATCTTTCGGAAAGGCGTCTGATCAAAGCCACACGACAAGCTTCAGTTAATTAATCATGGTGTGGGCTCCATGTAAGACCCCTCCATTTTGCTCTTTTGAGGTATTTTGATGTAGTGGTATATTATTCAGATGTTATCATTATGGAATGCTTTAGATTAGCATAAGTGAATATTTGAATTAATGATGCTTTATGTTGTTGATTAAATTATTGATGTAAGATTCGTCAGTTGGTACTATTGTATTGGTGAAGGGGACGGATTGCATCACTCACTTGCGAGCGCCCTGCAATTCTAAGATTCCCTCTTCATGGTGTGTTTTCTATGATGCAAATATACATGTGTGATATTCTATTGTTCACAGGTTGACAGGTACAAGACACTGACTCCACTTGGTTTCATAGGTTTGAGCATGTCCATTGCCAATGGCATTTGATTGGGAGATAGTATCTAGGTTTCTCGTGTCGAGCCATCACCCTAGTCTTGCGTATGTCGTCGGTTGTTGTCAGGTTCAGTTGGTTGTTATTGTTCTCTTGCTTTGATTGTATTTAATTACAAGTTAGAAAAGTTAATAAATGGCTTATTGTATTTAGTGGTGGATTAAATGAATCTGATTATAATGTTAGAAATGTTATTTTATTTATTGATTAATTTAATTTAATTGATAATATAATTAAATCTTGGATTAGATTTATTTTATTAATTAATTAAATTAGTTATGTTGAAATGAAGTTAATTATGCATTTTGGAAATTATAGATATTCTTGAATTGAAATTAAGTTGGAAAATTTGAAAAAAGGTTTAAATTGTATTTTTGAAAATGAGAAAATTAAAAAATTAAAAAATTACAGATATGTTTTATTTTTGTTTTGAAAATTAATTATGGTTGTTGAATGGATATTTTCCATTTTTTGGCTATTATTGAAATTTTTGGGGGTTGATTTGGGAGGATGAAAAATTGGGAAAAAGGAAGGAGGAAGTTTTTGGAAAATTGGAAATGGAGGAGAGAATGAATGGTTTTCTTTTTTTGGGTTTTGCTTGGAGTTGTGAAATTTGGTGGAGCTGAAGCGGGAAGCTGAGAACCATTCTGGATCTTCTCAAGCTTCAGAAAATTAGGTTCTAGCTTATAAGTTTAGTTGTTTTGAAATTATATTTATATTAGTATTGTGATGGAAAATCTCTATTTAGAAATGAATTGTTTCAAGAAAAATATGAGTGTTCTTGGCTGGAAATATGATATTCCAAATTGTTTGTTCAAATGAATTTTGTAAATTAGTATGTGGGTATTTAAATATATGTTTATATGCTCTTCTTCTAAGCATGAAAATTTGGAGGTTATGCTACTGGGTTAAATTTTGGAAATACCCAGATTCAGGCACGGATTTCTAATAAAATCCGTAGGCTAGTTCTTTTTTTGGAAAAAAAAAAATTTTAAAATGTTTTTTGGAGGGTTTGTGGAGAGGTTGGGGGCTTGACCCATAGTCGCCCCCATGGGAGGCACTATGGGGAGTCGTGCCCAGCGTTTCCCACGTGTCCCCACTCCCCCTACCGCCTACCCTTTCCACGCCCTCCTACGCCGACCGCACCAAGGCTCGGCTATGTGTAACACAGTCGGTGCCCTTAAGGGGAGCCGACTGTGTTACCCATAGTCAGCCCTTTTGGGGTTTGCCTATGGGATGCATGGCCGCCACCCCAGCACAAAACAAATCCACTGCTGGTGGGTGAAGCATGGTCATCGCCCGGAGGAAAAACCACGTCCGCCGCCTAGAAAACGCAGACCCTAAAACACGGCACGGAATCCAAAATACGTGCCCTAAATACAATTGTGGTCTTTTAAAATAAACAAAAATATAATATTTTAATATTATATTTTATGATATTAAATATTGAGTAATAATATTTGATATTATATTTTAAAATGTTAAAATATTATTATTTATTGTTAATATTAAATATTATCATTTATTTTATTTTATTTTTAAATGATAATTTTAATTAATGGCATGTGTAATTTAATTGAGAAAATTTTATATCTAAATGTTATAATCAAGTTATGAAATTTATTTTTTTAGAAAAATATATTTGGGAAAGAACAATTATTTGATTTACAGATAATTTGTTTAATAGAGAAATTAATTAATGTTTAAATCTTTTATTTTGAAAATGGTATGCTTTAATTCGATGAAGTAAATAATTATTTTATTAATTACAAGTAATTGAGGAATTTAAGTTAGTGTGTTCATAAGCAAATGATTGATTTTATTTTAAAATGACATATTTTAAGAGTACGAACTATTGGATGTAAAAGTAATAGGATTTGATAGAGAAATTAATTGATTTTAAAATAATATGTTTAAAGCGAAGAAGAAACTGCATTATTTGATTAATATTTACAAGCAGTTAAGGATTAAACATTTGGTTTAAGTTTTATCAAGTATGAAATAGATAATATTAAAATAGTTTAATTAAGTCAATAGACTATTGAATTTTATAAAGGAAGTGGATTTAAGGTATCCAAAATTAGTTTATTCCTCGCAAATGTTTGTGTGATTGATTCCTCTATGTTCATGTTTGAGGAAGTGGGTTAAGTGTCGCTAATTGTAAGTCTTCCAGTGGACCCTTGAGGTTGGGAGTTGTCACCTTGTGAGGTCGACGTTTGTTACTCCCTTGGTTAGTGCTTGAGTTGTGATAATGTTATTGCCCAGTTTCCACGAATGGGGATGTTTGGTACCTCATGTGGAAGGAGTAGATTTTGCGGGTTGTGACTCCTTGTAAGGAGTGGTTTTGTTATGTGTGGTTTTCTTAACACACTTGAGTTGTTATTTCTAGAAGCAATGTAACCCTAGTTTGTGTTGTACGTACGTTGAGTTTGAGATGTACTTGTGTGGTTCATATGATTGGTTTTGTCAGTTTGGTTCAGGTATGATTCATCATGTGTCTAGAGGTAGATGGTCTTGTCTAGGATCCCTTGTTACTATCTCCTAGCACGAGGGAGTGGACCTTTTGGTTCCATGTGGTTGGGTGGCATGCACCTTACTTCGTTGGTTTTCTTCTTGTTCATGATGACGGGATTTCCAGTTGGAGAGCTCGTGGGATCCAGTTCTTTTAATGCTTTATTCATTTTAGGTAATCTTGTAATCTATTACCCCTCTTTGTAATCGAGGTGGAAGTTGTAATATGTAATCCTATTTTCAGATTTACCTCATTCAGGGAATGAGAGATGTAATCTCCTTTTTAGATTGTTGTACTTGGGATCCATATAGATATCTTATTCTTTTATGTTGTAATTTACCTTGTATGGAATGTATGTGTTTAGAATTTCTTAAGTAATTAAATGTTGTGGTTTCATTTCATTAATGTTATTCATGGGTTGTTATGTAATCTCAATCTCGTAACCTTAGGGGTTATTGGCAACATGTAGTGAACTTGCATATTAATTATACTTGTTAAAAAAAAAAAAAGTTCATTTGTGTAGTTAATTGCAACTTGCCCTAGGGTTGTGTGGCAGGGCATTACACTCCATCTACTCGTAAAGCAGGTCAAGGCAACGTGTCAAGCAGACGTGGCTCGACAAAAAGAAGTAGGAGAGATTCGAAGAGAAGCTCCGAGATGACACCACATGGCAGCTCCTCACAAAGTAAAACAATTAGAATAGGTACCCGTCGCATGGGCAACTGCCGACAAAAGACAGCCATTAGCAAAAGCAATTGCCACAAACGAAATCACAGGAAAAAGAAACTATTGCATGGGCCCCAAAAAAGGAAGGCAAGATGAAGCAAGAAACACGTGGCAGCCTCCCACAATATCATGATCCATAAAGTCCACTCATCTTCCATTAGCAATACGGCGGGGAATGGTGGTGATGACTTTCCATGGTTTAATCATCACTATTGATCTTCAAGCTTTGTTCGTTGGGATAGAACATAGTAGGTGGGCCCTCTCTTGGCATTGATGTCCACGTGTTAGCATTCCACACTCCACTCGGCCATTTTGGGAAAACCTTGCGAAGTCATCCCAGAATGGCCCAGATTTGACTTATCTCATCTTCATCCGACAGTCAAAAATCCTGCACATGCAAGCAAAGTTATTCATAAAAAGGGACCCAAACTCGGCTGACGAGAGGACACCCTCATGAGTCAATGAATTAGAATTAATTCATTCATAAATCAAAAATTAAAAACAAATGTGAGGGTAAACCAAAATGACCGATGATCACAAAAGCTTGGGGTTAGTAATGGACATATGTTGATGGCTTGAGAAGGTGACTAATAGGACTGGAAACTGGGACAACTAGTCAACACATAATTAGAACATCAAAGGATAAGACCCAAAATTCCAAGCATTTTGAGGGCACTAATAGTGGCTCATACTCAGGGACGCATACCCCTAGTAGGTATAGCCAGAAATATATCTCATGGTGGAGAAGACCAAATAACAGAGGAACCAAAAGCCAGGAGCTTGCCCGAACAAGGCAAATAGACACAGAAAAAAACAAACACACCAAACCCTATATACAAAATTTAAAGGACTATACAATGTACATGGATATAGCCTATTTTAAGAAAAATAGGGTTTTAGGAACTATCCATGTACTGTAAGTTCTAGACATTCACCTACAACTAGCTCCTTTATTCAACTTCACTTGGTGACACCTAGGCCACCAAAATGAAAAATGTGAAGTTAGTGTTTACCCCTATCAAACACTCAGTTATCTGTTGTCTGCCATAGGCCAAATCTAAGAACACTATCATAGACCACCCACAAACTAGCTCAGTCATTAACATGTCCCACTGTAGCACTATGCCTTTCAATGTCACTAACAATTCTATTAGACTACATCATGCAATTAGACACTGTCTGAAATTCATCATCATTGTAACATTTGACCTTGGCTAGTTTATCATCATGTTCCACTAAATGCTCATTCTCCTGGATTGAGAAATAGAAGCATTCATAGTCAGTTTGATCTTTGACACCACAAGCCTTGGCATCAAAATTAGTTTGCACATCAAAATCAGTTTGTAGATCAAACTAAAAGCTCTCATAAAAAAATTGGTGTGTGTCATGCAAATTATCTTCAAATATGTCAAAGAAAAAAGATGCATATTCTGGAGCATCCTTCGATTGATCACCACAACATGGGCATGTATTTTGACATGTCAATTCAGGTACATCAGAAAATACCTTGGCATCATGAAGATGGGGATCATATGCAACATTAACATCCAAGGACTAAGTAAATACATTCATCTCAGGTTCAACAACATGTTCTAATTCAACATACTAATCACACATATGTTTTTCTTCAAACTCCGAATCACTCTCACAATGAATATGCTCCATTGATTGTGAATTTGAATTACATTCGATGTATTCATAACATGTAATTTTTTCCTTCACTTGTGGACAAGTGGCTTCACTAGCATCTACATCATTGCATTCTTTAGGTGAAGAATATGCTTCCATATCATCATCAAAAAAGCAATCACAATTGTCAGAGAAGCAATCAGAACTATCAACCTCATCCTGATTTTCATCACAAGAAAAAACCTCACTACATAAAACATGTTCAAAATTTTTATAATGAATGCTTGAGGCTGCCCTTTCAAATTCATCGTCACTATTTTCTAATGAAATATCAGCAACTCATACCTTATGATTGTTGGTCACAACATGACATGGAATATCACTTTGTATCTTATTTACTCCTTCCTCATCTGATACATCACAAGAGAAGCATTCTTGCATATCTACTATGTTATCATCCCATGTGTCATCATCTTCCTCACTTCTGCAAGGATCTGCACATGTACTGATTGTAAGTTGATCACAATGTTCATCCTCATCCATACATGGAACTTCATTTTTTGACATATTCTCTTCATTTGTTTGCATTGTTGTATGATTTCTTTCAAGAGGATAGTTGTTATCTTCATTTTGAGAATCCACATTTTGTGCATAACCACACTTGGCTGATTCTACACTCCTTATCCAATCAGGTACTTGATCAAAGTTGTGGGGCTTCAATTCCTCTAGCAAAGTACTCAATCCGTATTCATAGATCTCACAAAATAAATCAATGCACATGGAATCCTCAGGTCTAAAATGATTGGGAACTTCTATCAAAGCATCCAAAAATCTCAAAAACAACTTATATGGTGATTATCCCTCTTGTCTCTTCATTTCATACAATTCTTGTACAAAATACTTTTGATCAACAGTGCTCACATTTTGTTGACATTCAACTTGGAGCTCACTATGATCTTCATATGGTGATGATGGAGAAATCAAAAAAACAAAAGCATTGCCATCTTGACAATCATTTCCATTATCTATTGCATAAATTTTATTTGCACAAGCTGTGCTGGAATAACATACACTTGCAGCCAAGTACCCTTTCATCATTGAGTATTTCAAATTGTTCTCAATATCCATGGCATTCTAATATGCCTGATGTAATGTGGCAGGCTCTTTATCCCTTAACAAGAATCCCATCTTACTGTCAAATGCTCCTAAATATATGACCAAGCATTCAACATCATCTGGCCTTATGTATTCAGGTATCTCTCTCATTTCCTTTGCAAATCGAAGATTGAAAATAGGGACCAACACATCTTAACTTATATGGATCTCCATAAAGTTTTTCCTCACCACACTTGGATTTCCCCTTTCACCAAATTTCTCAGCAAAGGCTGTCATAAACTGACTCCATGCAGCTATAGAACATGACTGTAAATATGAGAACCAATCTCTGGCATCATCCTTCAAGGATTGAACAAACAATTTCATAACAACATCCTTATGATTTACCTCATAATCCCCCATCACATCCATGAATGTTTGCAAATGCTTAGAGGATGATTTTGAACTTTGCCCTATGAATTTGGGCAAATAATTCCTAACATTTTTAGGGATCAGGTTCAGGAAACCTCTAATACCACTGAAAACCAATGGCATATACCTTTCAATAGAAAAATCCCTTTGAGGGCTTGGGACAACTTGTTTGCCCTGCATAATTTTACTTTCCACTTCACAAGGAAACCCTCTTGTCTACAAATTCAATCATTATCAACTTCATACATGGTTATCAATTGCATCATTTACTAATCCAACCATGACTCTAAAACATAGATTGAATCTTAATGCTTTAAGCTTTCTCATAGGCATAATTCAAAATAAACATACTTTTCAAATCATATTACACATTACATTTTAGAAGTACAAAAAGAACTACTACTGTTGTTCCCTTTCTTAATGCAAATTCACCTAATAGGGAATCATTTATGATCTAAGGTCTTGAAAATTTCTCATAAACCTCTTTCAAAAAAAAAAAATACTTGCTTTAGATTTATGACAATACCTGGAAACTTTGTAGCAACTGTTAATCTGTCTTCCTGACTGCAAATTCTACAAATCTAGAAATCTTCTACACAATTCAATTGGTTCTTAAGACAGAGTCACCACCTCCTTTCATAGAGGAATAATCTTCAAGAGTAAATCTCATCTTGGTTCTTCTCCAACAGCGGAGTCACACTCATATCCTTCGATCTATGCTACAATAAATCTTCTCCAGGTTCAAGAACTTCTCAATTATCTGAACAAAGATGTTCAGATCCACCAAATACTTGACTCAATGTAAATGGATTTTTATCTGCTTCTCCCCAATAGAGTCTCCATCCTGTTGGTTGTTTTTTGAAACAACAAACCAAGTAGGTCTCAACAGATACCTATGAGCTTGTTGGGCTCAATTCTCAAGCATCTGCTAGATGAGTGGCCAACTAACAAGATAAGGCATCAGTTGCTCTATCTCCTGCACTTCGGGCTCTGCTAAACCTGGGAGGGTAATCCCATAATGTATACTATTCTTTGAAAGTCCTTATGTATGCATCATACATTTAAGTAGATGTATTCTCCCTCCTTGCTAATGAGATAGAACTTCTCAAGAAGCTGGCAGTTCCTTGAAAAATCTACACACCTTAAGCTGAGAATACCAAGACACACAAATACCACAAAATCAAGATAGATCAATAATATTTTAAAAGATTGTTCTAAGGTTGGAAAACTGGGAGTGTGAAGACATTGAAACATTTTATGATCAGTGCCATTATCTACGAGCAGGGAGTGTAAGGAAATTTAATCCCAGACACACAAGATCTATGTGATCACTTAGTAATTCACAAATCAGTAACCAGATTATAAAGACTACTTATCATATATGAGATCATGTATAAGAATTCATGGTCTGATTCAAGAAATTTAACTTCTTCATTGAACAAGAGCTAAAACCAAAACACAACTCAAAGTATAAAATGATGACAATTAATGAAATGATATTCGATCAATATGTTCATTGATAATTCATATACACAATCAAGACAAAGAGACTATAGACTATAAAATCTCTACTATCATTCAAACATGCCCGGAAACCATACATTTGACAAAATATGCTACCTAGACTTAGAGTTTTCAATAATGGCTATACATGTTCGCTCTGCATTCTCAAATCTCACAACACCAACCCCAATCTTCAACCAAAGACCTACATCAATGGCCTTGAATTCCCTTTTAAAGAACAAGGGAGCAAAACCAGCTTCCAGCCATGATGAATACGTCACCAGCCAATTAGACTGCAAGAAAGCAGATTCTTGATTCAGTTGCAACTGATATTCCCTTCAAAGAATCTTTTTGTTATCAGCAATTTCAAAATATCTTCCTATAAAAAACATTCACTTATGCTCTTTTCTTCAACTACAATTTTATATTAAATTTTCTTAACTTTAGTATTTTTGCTCTTTAATTCCTAGCATACATTGGCCTTTAAATTATAAAGTGAATATTAAATTCACTTTACCCATATCCTTTGTTTATTGACAGGCTTGTTGTGCCTTCATCCTCATCATCAATGTCCACATCATCATAATCAGGTCTCACTATAGAATGTTACCTTCTCATCGTTGCGTTGGGCAAACAAGCTCTTAGATTCTATTGATGATGTTCACTAACATAGATAATGCCTCATAATTCCAAAGAATCAAGTAGGGAATCAATAATTATTTGCACCAAGCTTCCAGAAAGGCATTTGATCAAAGCCACATGAAAAGCTTCAGTTAAGTAGTCGCAGTGTAGGCTCCATCTGCTCATAAAGTAGGCCAAGGTGACGTGTCAAGTAGACATGGCCTAGCAAAAAGAAGTAGGAGAGATTTGAAGAGAAGCTCTAAGATGATGCCACATGGTAGCTCCTCACAAAGTAAAGAAACTAGCAAAGGTACCCACTACGTGGACAACCGCCGGAAAAAGACAACCACCAGCAAAAGCAACTACTACAAAGGGAATCATTGGAAAAAGCAACTTCTGCATGGGCCCCACAAAAGTAAGGCAAGCTAAAGCGAGAAACATGTGGTACCCTCCTATGATATTGCGATTCATAAAGCGGACTCATCTTCTGTTAGTGAGACAGTGGGGAAAGGTGGTGATGACTTCCCATGCTTTGATAGGCACCATTGATCTTCAGGTTCTAGGTGCTGAGATAGAACATAGTAGGTGGGCCCTCTCTTGGCATCATCATCCATGTGTCAGCATTCCTCACTCCGCTCGACCATTTTTGGAAAACCTTGCGAAGTCAGCCCGGAATGGCTTGGATTTGACTTATCTTATCTTCATCCAACGGTCAGAAAACCTACACATGCAAGCAAAGCTATTCATAAAAAAGGACCCGGTCTAGGCCGACGGAATGAAATCCTCCTGAGTCAATGAATTAGACTAAATTCATTTATAATCAAAAATTAAAAACAAATGTGAGGGTAAACCAATGATCGACGATCACAAAAGCTTGGAGCCGGTAATGACGTATGTTGATGGCTTGAGAAGACGACCAGTAGGACTAAAAACTGAGATTTCCATTCAATGCATAATTAGAACATCAAAGGATAAGACCCAAAATGCCAAGAATTTTGAGGGCACTAACACATATCATACACCTTGTGTGTGTCCATTTGTGTGTATGTTGGTTTGACATAGGATCTTGCATCCTAGGGTGTTGGTCACCTACTTGATGTGAATTTCTCTACTTTAGTGCGAGTTTGAAGCAAGTTCCTCCTCTCACTAAAGTGGGGGCCAAATGTACTTTAGAAAAATGCATCCCTTTACATTCTCACAATTTTTTGGGACCTCCTTATTAAAATTTGGTTCATTTATGTCTTAATTGGTCCTAGTTTGCATCCACAAGCCTAATTGAATGTATTTTTCTAAGGATAATCCCAACATTTAACAAATATAAAATCATAATTTAATGTTTTTGGTTATGTGTCCTGATCTAGGGATTTGGGAACTGTACACCCCTTTAGGCGTATGGGTCCCACCTAGGTATCAGGACCTAATTTCAAATATTAAATTGAACTTAATGCTTCTCGAAATCTATGTCCCAAGTTTAAGCCACTGGGACGCATAAGCTCAACCTGGCGTATGATTCACGCTTTAACCTAGACCTATTTTAATTCAAATTATTGGTAGGATTTTATTATCTTAGATCTAATGTCATCTTGTAGTGTTGTAATTTCAAGAAATTAAGCATAAACAAGTATAAATACAAGGTTATTTCACATAATTTCTCCTATCAAGTTTCAAGTCATCTAAGCTTTCAAGTGTTCAAGTCCTAATAGTAAATTTATGAGATCAAGAGTTCACAAGAGCATTCAAGAGTTGATTATCAAGCATTTTGGAGAATCATCTCGAGGTCTTCCATGCATCATGTGTGTTTGTGAGGTAAAATGTTGATGTAGCATTTATGATCCAATTTCAAGCATTCAAATCCATATCAAGTTTCATGATCAAGATCTACATCCATTGAAGCTAATTCATACAAGTTGCAGATCTACACTCCAAGGATTCAACAAGGTTGGTGAATTGTTACATTCATTTGTTCATTAATCATTCCTTCATGTTATTTCAATTCATTTCAAAGTTTAATTACTCAAATGAGGCCTTACTAAGCTAGACCCCCATCCACTAACAAAACAACATTTTTTCTCTCTTATGATGTGTGTTTTACATATTTATGTGAACATGACTCATTCGCCCAACCTAGTGATTTAGTCCTTGATATAGCCTTTCAAAATAATTCAATGGTGTCGAATTTGGGTTCAAAAGATTTAGAAATATCATGAAAAATCCTATAACAAGACTCATATGCCCAACCTAGTGTATTAGTCCCATTACAGTTTTTGATCACCATTTAGCAAATCCTGCCCTGAAAACCCTAGAGTGGGACTAAATCACCCAACCTAGTGAATTAGTCCTAGTGCAATCCGAGGTAGAAATTTCCAAGGTTAATAGATATTTTTTTCGCCTCTCTACTCCTTCGGGTACTTTTCTGTTTCATTTTGTTTAGTAACGTGATTTCATGTTTTCAAGTTTCTAGGGTTTTTTGCATAAGTGTTTGAATTTCTCTTTTGGAGCTTCATTTAATGGTGAACCCCTATCCAATTTCAATAGGAACCATCTAATCACTTCCTTAATCAAGTCACTTGGTTGAGGAATATAGGTTCCTAATGAACTAAAGCACGAAGTAGGTCCCAAAATTCCATCTCCTAAAAGGTGGACACCTATTTCCCTTTTGTTTAGACACAACCAAAGCACTATGTGGTGAAAGGTAAAATTAAATGGGTTTAAAAATTGAAGAAATAATTGTATAGCCTAATACAAAGTCCTAGGATGTGATACCATAGATTTGATACATATGTTTTGAGTTTAGGATTTGAGCATTCTAAATCAAATAATTGTGTTTAGTATAAAACTAATGATTGTGACTTCCTATTTATTATATGTTGATTATATGTAATTTATGGGCAAAGGGAAAGGTATTATTTAAAAATTAAAGTCTTAGATTGCAACTATATTTTAAATGAAAGATCTTGGTGCAACTAGACACATTCACCATTAGAAAACTCACCACCAACAATTCACCATCATGACAATGTCATTTCATGGAAAATTCACAACCAACAATTCACCGCCAAGGATAATTCATTGCATTAACATTTTTTAACATATATTTCCAAGACCTTGAGTTTTTTTGCAAAAGAATAATTTCCACCATATTAAAAATGGAGATGACTAAAATTGTTGTATAATTGGTTTACGAGAATAAAATAAAATATATTGAAAAATGTTTTAATTTTTATTATCATAAATCAAATTATCTAATTGTATATGTGATGAATTATCCACAATGATGAATTTCTAGTGGTGTATTTTATGAGATGAATTTGTCATGCCAATGAATTCTTAGTGGTGAATTGTTGGTAGTGAATTATTGGCTATGAATTTTTTGATGGTGAATTATTGACAGTGAATTTTCCTAGAGCCATTTCTTTGACACAATTTTTCAATAACGAATCTACTTTTCTTTAGTGGTAACAACCAAAAATGGTGGCAACTACTTTTTTGTCTTTCTTCTCCAATGGGAACTTCAATATTTTGATCGATAACCCAAGATCCATGACGTGTGTTATAGTAGGATGACATGGGTCTTGAAATATGTCTCACTATAGTATTAGAAATTGGACACCAAGTTGTAAAGCTCATACAAGGGTCAATCAAGGAAGGATAATGAATGCAAGATAAATGCAATAAATACAAGATAAATGATATGCTTTAATTCCAATTCTTATGTTTACAAATGCACTTTAAATGGAACCAAATTTGAAAAGATTGCCAATGATAGTAATTTTGTAAACTGAAACAGTAATCTAAAGACAACAACTAGAAGCACAAATGACTAGATTTTAATGCTATAAAATACAGATTTAGACCTAATCAGGGACTAATGTGCCTAGATGGGTGTATGAGTCCAAATTAGGGCTTTTGACAGGATCAGATAATGAAAAACAAATAGCACAAAATACCCAAAAATCTACAAAAAAGACCTATACAAGGAATAATATGCCTAGATGGGAAAATGAGTCTCAATTAGGGCATTTTAAGCCTACATCAGCAAATTTTGAGTTGATTTTAATGTTTCTAGGTTATATACTCAATTCACTTTTTGCAATTATAGATTTCCAATGAAATTGAATGATGCAAAATATAAAAATGTAACGTATATGCACTTTTCACTAATGCAATATGTAGAAGTCCTAAATGCAATTCAACTATTGAAAATGTAATGCAAATTTAATGCAACCTAGATATAGGAATACAATTTTCTCCAAATAAGAAATTCAAGGGTCAAAAGGTTGGGTTCACCAAAATGAACAGAAGGGAAATAGGTTTCCTCCTTTTGGGAGATGGAATTGGACCTATTTCACACTTTAATTCATTAGGAAAATAGATCCCTCAATCAAGTGACTTGATTGAGGAATGGCTAGTGGATTCCTTGGATAATTGGATGGGGGTTAACAATTAAATTATTCTTTAAAAGAATAAATCAAATCCACTATGTAAATTCACTATAAAACTTGGGAATTTGAAAGCATGAAATAAGATTGATGAACTGAAATCAAATAGTAAAGTATCTAGTAGAATGATGGAGTCAAAGCAAGATCTATAACTTTGAAAATATGATTTTTAAAGTATACTAGGACTAATATGCCAGGTTGGGTGTATGAGTCTTTCTACAGGGTTTTTGAGAAGAATCTGGAATCTTCTAATGACTGATCAAGATCTGCAAAAATATGGCAAAAAGGAGTATACTAGGAATAATACACTAGGTTGGGAATACACTTCATGTTTTTAGGGCTTGAATAATAATTTTTTAGATTCTATTGATCTTGTGTAGCTTCCTTCATATCCAATCTTCAAGTTTGAAAGTCTGAATTTTGGTCTATAGGTGAGTTTTTGTGAAGACGAAAACTTCTTGACAACTTTTGCAACTTTTCCTTCAAAAGATCTTCAAGCTCCCATTCACCTAGATCTACAAACACACATCAAGAGAGAAAAATGTTGTTTGGTTAGGGAATAGGGGCTTTCCTTGGTCAAGCCCCATTTTTGTACTTAAACTTTGAAATGAAATAGAAAAGTATGAAGGAATAATGAATGGATAAATTCAATATTGCAACTCACCAAACCCTTGAAATGAAGGTTACAAACTTGTGTGAAATGGCTTCAATAGATGTAAATCTTAACTCTTGATTAAATGCTTGAAATTTTTTCTTTCAAATTCTTGCTTGAATCATGAAACCTAAATCACAAATGTTAGCTCACAAACACACATGATGCATGAAGACTTTGACATGATTATTGCATCTTGAATGTAGCTCCAAATGCTTGATGATTTTCTCTTGAATTCTCTTGATCCCATAAGCATTCCTTAGGAATGTTCTCTTGAAAATCTTAGATAAACCTAATGAAATGACCTTATATTTATACTTATTCATGCCTAATTTCCCAAAATTACAATACTAGAAGTTGACATTTAGAAATTGAAACTAAGGATAATAAAATCACAACAATAATTTGAATTAAAATAGGTCCTAGGTTAAATCAAAACTCATACACCAAGTTGGGCATATGAGTCCCAGAGATTTAAACCTGAGATACATACTTCAAGAAGTGTTATGCTCAATGTGACATTTGAAATCAAGGTTCGAGACCTAGGGAGGAGACATACACCCAGATGGGCGAATGGGTCCCAGATCCCTAAATCTGGAAGTCAACCAAAAATATTAAATTATGATTTTCCATTTATTACATGTCAGAATTATCCTTAGAAAAATGCATTCAACTAGGCTTGTGGATGCAAAATATGACCAATTAAGGCATAAATAAGCCAAATTTCAATAGGGAGAACCCAAACAAGTGTGAAAATGTAAAGGGATGCATTTTTATACACTATAGTTATTATTTAAGCTCATGGAATAGTAAAACTATAAAATTTAACTCTTTACACACTTCCTCATCAGTTTTAGAGATTTCATTATCATCATCCAAGTTTATCACAACAAAATACCTTATGATAATAACTATAGAAGATGCTTGTTCTTGTTGTGTTTGAGGTTTAGGATTTTACTTTTTCATCGAAGGAGAATCATCATGCATTGCTTTAGGTATGTTTGGATTTTGAATTTGTATGTTGTTCTTTTCTTATTTCTCTTGTAACAAATGAGTAATAGCATGACATCTATGCATGTGATCTCTAGCATTTTGATATATTTTTGTTTGGTTTTTAAGTTGTGATTGTGTAGGAGTACATTTATCAACCATAGGTTTCTTTTCTTCCCTTAAGGGAGGAACTAAAGGAGCCATGGTAGGTTGTTCAACCAATTTCTCTTTAGCTTTGTAAACTTGTTTAATTTTAGGAGGCACAACAAAACTTATTTGGTTATCTCGTGGTCTCTTAAAGGAAATAGGTGGAGGATTTGGTATGTTTTGGTCTTGGTTACTTTGAAGGGATTTTGGTTCAATCATGGTTTTCTCATGTATAGGAGGCTTAATCGTGGGTTGAGGCATATTTCTAATGGATAATTATCCTATGTGTTTTACCTTAAACTTTTGATAGGATTTGAAAAAGAAGTCCTCACAAGGCCTAATAGGTTCCATAGGTTTGGGCCAAGATAAATCCAATGAAAAATTTCTAGGGGAAGATACAATATTAAAGCCACTATGATGCACAATAAAGATCTCATTTCCAAATGTAAACTTTAATTATTTATGCACAGCCAATGGGACAAAATTCATGGAGAGAAGCCATGGGTATCCTAGCTTCACACAAAATTGGTGTGATGATAAAATAATGGAAAATGAGACATGTAATTGTTTCAGTACAACTTTTAAAGGAAAATTTATCGAACCTATCGCAGGGAAAGAAAAACCATTATGCATTTTGATCCATGCTTTCTGTTTTTCATAAGTATCTTCATAAAGCTCATACACAAATAAGAATTCTTCAATGATCATATTCTCACACAAATGAGATCAATTAATATCCCATTAGTAGGATTTTCATTGATTCTTCTAGCTATGTAAAGAGGACCATCCAATGCATGTGTATTGAAACAACATAAATAGGGTGGCCCAACTTTTAGGAGATGGAACACAGGTTAGGGCCTATTTCACTCAACTTTCACTCAAGGATACCTTACAGATGTCAATCCAATGATAGAATGAGAGAGAGAGAGATTTGAAATAGGGTGTCTTAAGGTATGTTTAGAAACTAAAAAGGGGTTCACCACCAAGCTATGGCTTGGAAATACTAGTAACAAGTGAGAGCTAATGATAAAACCTAATACTATATAAAACTTAAATGAATGACCTATAAATGAATGCAACTCAAAACAGTAAACTAGAAAGGTACAAAGGTGCACTTGGAAACTTGTAGAAGCTTTGAATAAGGCCTAAAATGCTCAAAATCATGAATTTAATGCATATTGTGACTCATTCACCAGGATGGGCGATTTAGTCCCAAATTAGGTTTTATCGGCATGAACAAAAATATAACAGTGACAAGTTTGGAACTCTTGAAATCTGGAAAAATCGTTGTACCGAGACTCATATGCCAGAAGTGGCATATCAGTCCTGTTAGAGTAATAATTTATTACGCTTAATTAATTACATCATACTGGTTAATTAATTAAGTCACTTATTCCTCTAGTTGCTTAAGCTAAACTTAGGCACATTAATAATTGATTAATTATTAAGTGTGCACACTAGGGTTTCATTTAGGGTTTCCCTTTTAGGGTTTCTTGATCTCCTTCATAAGGATTGATCTCTTTGTAATAATTGAGATTCTGATAATGCATTTTACACTTTGAGGTTTACAGATCTTGTTTTGTTCTGAATGTCTTTTGCATGTAACAGGTTATTGCATGCAGGTGATCTTGGATTCTAACAAGTCCTACTGAGATTTTTTGTAAGGTCAAGATCTAAATCCACTCTCTTATCTATACTCTTTCTTCCAATCTTGATTTTTGGATCTAAAATGCTAAATTCTGCTCTATAGGTGTCTTTTAGTGATCTTGTAAACAAGGTGACAACTTTGACAACTTTGCAACCTCGAAGAATTCTTCCAATATTACTCGTCAATGTGTCTTCAACTTAGATATGAAAATCACACACAAAATAGAGGGGAAAATGTTTTTTTGTTAGTGGAAAGGGGTTTTCCTTAGTCAAACCCTATTTTGGTAATCAAACCTTGAAATGAAATGAAGTAGAAAGGAGGAATGATTAATGAAGAAATAGGTAATGTTGCAACTCACCAAACAATTGAATAAGATGTTGAAAAAATGTATGAAATGGATAGAAATAATGTGGATCTTTAATCTTTCATAAATGATATGGATCTTGAATTGAATTCATACTTGAATCATAAAACCCTACATCACAAATGTTAGCTCAAAAACAAACATGATGCATGATGTCTTTGACATGATGCTTGATACTTGAATAATACTCCAAAACACTTGATAATCATCTCTTGAATGCTCTTGAATTCTCTTGAATGCTAGAATGCTAGAATTCTCTAGTCATACTTGCTCGTGAAAATTGCTAGGAGAAAATATGTGAAATAGCCTAGTATTTATACTTGTTTATGCCAAATTTCCCAATATTACAACACTATAATCTGACATCAGATCTAAGAGAATAAAATATCACCAAGAATTGGAATTTAATTTAGGTCTAAGCTAAGAAGGACTCCTACACCATTTGTGGCATATGTGTCCCATTAGGTTAAGCTCGGGACACATTTTTCAAGAAAGGCTTAATTTTATGTGAAATCCAGATTGGGGCCCTAAAACATAGGTGGGACCCATATGCCCAAGGTGGGGTATGAATCCTAGATCAGTAAATAAGGGCCATACAATCCAAAAACACATGAATTATGATTGGACATTGGTAAATTTTAAGATTAATCTCAGAAAGATGCCTAAATTAAGGCTTGTGGATGCAAAATAAGGCTAATTAAAGCATAAAAAAGCCCAATTAATTAATAAAATGCTAGATTAGTGTGAAAGTATAAAGTTACACTTTATAACACCTTAAATAAGGAAAAACTAGGTCCACTTAGCTCACAAAGGCCCAAGACCTAATGTGAATGAGTTAAAAACATTACAACACTAAATCAAGACAACATTAAGCTCTTGTTTAACAACAAGGGCCCAAAAAAGTGCAAAAATGTAGAGGGATAGATTTTGTGTCACTGAATTTATCCCCAACTTTAGTGAGAGGAGGAACTTGCTTCAAAATCGCACTAAAGTAGATAACCTCACATCAAGAGGGGTTCTAATGTACCAATGCTAGTGAGATTGGACGACAACGATCAAGAGGAGTGATCAAGCCCCAAGGATGAAGATCATATGGTAAACTAACATAGACAAAAAAGAAAACACATGAGAATGATATAAGGAGAACAACAAGGAATAAGCATGCACTTCTAATGACATAAAGAAAATAAAAATAAAACAAAAGGGTGGATCAAGTTTCGACCATTTTTCCTGCACACTGTGGATCAAATCTAGGCTATTTTTTCCAAAAATGCATGCACACTCTGAGACAAAAAAAAATTAGGCTATGCACTAGGTGAGTATCCATAAGAGTGAAACACACATGCATGCAACTGATATGCACTCACAAGCAAGTGGCAATGGGAAATTCGTGCCTAAGTTTGACTCCCATACGTACAACCATACCAAAGCTATACATCTTGATAATTTTGATAAGGTGACACACAACAATGAACTTAGAGCTTCATGAGGAAAGACAACCTTCATATTCTTGACACTCATGAAAAAACAAGATAGCTCCATAGGCAAGCAAAGTGTGTTATGCAAGGTGGCCATATAACCAAAAATGTTAAAAAATAGTGTAAGGTACATTCAAAGGAGTTTTGCTTAGTTTAGGTAAGATTGAGCTTCTTAGGGAACATTGTGCCTAATATCTCCAAGAGAGGAGAATTCAAAGAAATGTCATGCTTTTAGAGGAAATCAAATCCAATGATACCACCAAGAAAAGGGCACATCACAAGAATAAAGAAAACCACACAATGAAATGTGAGTGTCGATGTATGCCCCACTTTAAAGTGGTTCCTAACACTATTACTGAGAGAAATTTCTTTAAAGTAGAAGAAGACATGAGAGCTTATTTAGAAAGCCCTATGCCAAGTCATATGTTTCCAATAAGCCATGTCATGAAAAGGGAAGGGATTACCCCAAAAATGTATAATTCAGTAAGTCACATGTGAGCTAACTCAAGGCATGTCATCCACATCCCAAGCTTGCTCTTATATGTACATGAAAGGCATTCAACTAGCCAAAAGAGACAATTACAAGTGGCATATGAGGACAAGGCTACTTAACCCCTTGCCCCCACTTAATGCAAGACAATGATGAGCTGAGATGATTGATGAGAAACATGCTAGAGTGAAAATCAGTATTGATCAGAGGAATTAGGTGCCCCAACATAAGTAAGAGCACCACACTCCTTAAGATGTCAAATTCTATCACTTAAAGCCTTGCATTCATTAGTAGAATGACCATGAACTCTATGATATGCACAAAATTAATTCTTGTAGTAAAATTTCTTTTGTGTTCTTGGAGAGAGAGATATCAAACGGTCTTGGGGAGTCTCGACAAGATACCCTCTTGATCAATGGTAGAAGATGTTCCTTTATTTTGTGACAAAAATGTCTCTTGATTAATACAAGGTTTCATACTTACACAAGACTCTTTAGATTGTGAGATTTTGTACTCTTCCTTAAAGGAAGGTGTAAAATCTATCAAATTCGAACCATTAGTTTTTTGTGTGATGACATTAACGTTAAGCAAGGATTTCGTTGTTTCTTTCATTTCTTTCAAAGGATAATAAAAGACCACTAGTGTCTATCAGTTCAAGATGCACTAATGTTAAAGTTAGCTTAGGGAATCTTTTGTAATAGTGTTGACATTAAGGAAAGGATTTTTTGTTTCTTTCAAGGGACAATAACTAAGACCATTAGGCATTCCTTGTGTGTTAGGCTTTATAGAGACATAGATACCTTGTTCTCTAGCATCACATCCATTTCCACTATAGCCAAGTTGTCGCATAATTTCATAACCTTTTCCGTAAAACTCTTTCAGTTCTTTCAGATTTGGTGGTTGTTCATAGTTAAGTTCATCAAAGTTTGTTGTGTAATTTTTTGTTTCTTGTAAAGTGTTTGAGGTTGATGCTTTTGAAGGTTCTTCTAAATTTTGTGTTGACATTACCACTTTTTATTTTCCTTTTTTAGACTATTTGTTTATGATCTTGTATTCTCCCATGAATGTAGGTGTAAAATCCAACGATCCAAAATCATCTAGCAATATCATTGTGAAGGGTTGAGGACATCTATCTTTTTGTTATTTTTGCATTGATTCCACTTGTGTAGTTGGTGTTAATTTTTTCAAAGGATTTTTCATGCCTTTCTGAATGTTCAAGCAACTATTTGGTTCATGGTTAGCTCTGATTGTATATACTTTGTTACTATAGACATATTTCATGATATGATAAAGAGTCAAAAAGCACTCCATTCATTGCATGAATCCATGGTCTTTCTAAAAGAAGATTATATTATAAATCGTGAGGCATAACATGGATCAATGTTTCTAATGTGGTGTTTCCAACTATAATAGGAAAAGTGATTACACCAAATAGTTATTTTCCTACATTGTCAAATCTCTTACTAGATAAAGAGTCGGGTTGAATTTTTGATTTATCCACACCAAGACTATCCAAAAGGGTTACACTACACACATTAAGGGTGGATCCATTATCAAAATGGTTTATTTTTATTCCCCACCCATCATAGGAAGCTATTATCATGAAAGCATCATTTTGTTTTTGCACTTCCAAAGGAGGTAACTCACTTTGGTGGAAAATAAGGTAGGCATTTAATCCTTGAATCATGGCTGCTATGTAACTACATTGCACATTAGGAGGGGTGGTAACTTGTTGTAACTAACTTTGAATCATGTTATGATAATGAGGGGTTCCTTGAATAAGGTCCCATAATTATATTTTAGTAGCAGTGTTCTTAAGTTATTCAACAAGATGATACTCGTTTCCACTTTGTGAAGGAAAACAAGGAGAGCCAGGTAGGTTAGGGTTAGGAAATGGGAGGGATGTTGAAGGTTTTTTTATTGGTTGTGGATTTTTCCTAGTGTTATATGTATGATCAATAGTATTATAACTCGGCTATTGTAAAAAATTATTCTTAGGTGGGTAAAGGATAAGTTCGAGTTTTTTTTGAGTTTGTGGTCATTGTGAGGGTGGGTAAAGAATTAAAGGAATATTAGGATGTCCCACAAGGTGATGTAGATAATGGAGGGATATCACTAACAATCACAATTCAAACAATTTCAAATGATTCTTCAACCATCAAAACAAAAACTTGACAATCTTTCATAATCCCTTCATATTCTCTTTGTAGCCTTGCAAATAGTGTTTTTTTACAACAACTTTCAAAAAAATTGAAAACCTGCATGCCATTCATCATTTTAGATACCCATTTGTATCTAATTTAACATATACAAAAAGGAGATAGGGTTGTTTCAGAACAATACCCTCTAAAAATTTTCGCTACACTAAAATTAGGCCAAATTAGCCCACTTTTACAAAGCAACTATATGGAATTCACACACTAAAATTATCTCAACCACTCAAAGGGTTATATCAAACCATATAAGGTCCTCTTATGTAATTTTTATCACCCAAACTTATCATAAATTTTTTGTTTTTCAAAATCTCTATTCTACCTAACCTTTCCGAGCTTCTTCACAAGGGGGTTTATTGAATCTCTATACTTCCATTGTCAAGACACTTTGAAAATTTCTCAAATATATCACTATGGGTCTTCACATGCTTAATAAACTGACTCCCATCCTTTAAAAATTCATTTTCCTCAAACTCTAACTTCTAGCCATGAATTTCAAGCCAAAAACCATGAAATTACACCTAGGGCAGCACCAAAAACCTATCAAACTCGGATCCCAGATCTTGTCAGCATAAAAAAATGAAAAATAAACTAAACTAACCCCTTTCCACTGACTCACAGAGGTTTCCATCAGTGGAAGTGACCATTGCACCATTATTTTACTCCCAAACCCTTAAAAGTAGGGTTTCATCACTACCTTCAGTAAAAATTGCAATAAAAACCTTAAAACTTAATGAAATCTTATGAGACAAAAATAAAAGTGAATATAGTTCAATCCTCCATCAGTTACAACCCATAAAATTGAGCATTCTTACTATACTAGGTCGTACAGGATCCTGTAGCAGCAAAATTAACTAAAAACATAGAAAAAGAGAGGTTTATTTTTTATTTTTTCAGCGAAATCAAATCAAACCCCTTATCTTTATGTTTTAAAAGCCTTTTTTATGCTAATAAAAAAAAAAATCACCCATGTTCCATTCCTTTTCACTTGAATGACCCTTCAACTTCCACAAAAGGCAAAATTTGCAAAGTTGCATAACAACTTTTTACAAGATTTGCAACATTATACTAAATGACAACAAAAAGACCCCATATGACATGAAAGACATCAAATGGTCTAAATAGACCTTATTCAACCTAAAAATGAATCAAAACACCCAAAAATATAACCTTTGACCATATTTATAAAAGTTTACTTGGTGCCCTTGCACCATACTCCCCATGGAAATATAACTCAAGTCCTCTTGAGTGAGGATCTGCAACAAGATTATGTTTGATCACATCCTTCTCTGGTCTCCAAATTTTTCCTTCATCTGGTGTACCCTTCCAATGAACTAGGTACTTAAAACATGCATTATCTCTTCCCCTTTTGAATGGTTTGGTATCCAAGTTTTGCTCCAACTATAGAGATCTTTCTATTGGATGATCCTTGGCTCCTTTCTCACTTGAAAACATCATTAATCTCGAATCAATACTCTACTTCATCTTGGATCTAGGTTTACCCTTCCTTAAGGATTAAATCACAATAAGAAAATAGTGTATTCCATCCTCCTTTCCATAAAATCCATGCTTGAACTTATCCACTTTCCTTAGTAAATCATCCTTAAGCTTTTCACCTTTGTTTCCCATCTCTTTTATCTGATATTTTGCCCCTATGACTACTACTTTATCAAGTTCACTAACCTTTGATGTGATGAAAAATGATAGACCATTATCCTCTTTGGAAAACAATTAAGAAAACACCATTTCAACATACCTTTGAACCCAACCTTGATCCTCCAAAATAAATTCATCATTGACCTTCAACAAATCAACTCTTGACACCAACTCAATATCATTTCCTTCCAAAATCAAATCATTCTTCAAGTTTGTTGTCTTGGTACATTCAAATTCTGGAATGGTTGCAACCTCCATGCATTCTTCTTCTTCTACTACCATTGTCACCTCAGCTTGCTAGGTTTTTTGACCCTCTTCCTTCATCAACAAAGATTCTATTGTCTTCACACCTGGTTTTAATGCTTCCACTTCTCTTCTTCTTCAAATAATCCTTTGAATAGGCCATGAGATCTTCTTGACTGGTAGATACCAACTTGACTCTTGGTTTGCTAATTGTTGCAACTCAACCTTCCATCCTTTCTCTCATCTCTTTTAGTTGTTCCATAGCTTGCCTCAACTCTTTTATCTCTTGGTTAGCTTCCATTTTTTTTTCTTTTTCTTTTTCCTTCTTCATCTCTTTTTCCTCTTTTTTTTCTTTCTTGCTTCCTCTTTTGTGAACCCACAACCTACAAGTATCTCTTCAAAAAATCCATTCTTCTCTCTTTTCCAAGAAATTCTCTTTCACCTTGCTTCTTTTGTCTTTGTGACACCTCACCTAGGTTTCCTCTCTTCTTCACTACCTAGTCTCTTGGTTTTCAAATTCTCTCTTCAACCTACAAAAACACAACACACACAAACACACAACTTTCCTTTCCTAGATTCTTTTAGATCTGATACCAATTGATGAAGAGCAGGGAGGGATATCACTAGAAATCACAATTTAAACAATTTCAATTGATTCTTCAACCATCAAAACACAAACTTGACCATCTTTCTTAATCCCTTCATATTCTCTGTGTAGCCTTCCAAATAGTGTTTTCTGACCACAACTTTCAAAATAAATTGAAAACCCACATTCCATTCATCATTTTAGATACTCATTTGGCTCTACTTTAACATATCCAGAAAAGAGATAGGGTTGTTTTAGAAAAATACCCTCTAAAAATTATTGCTACGCTGAAATTAGGCCAAATTAGCCCACTTTAACAAAACAACTATATGAAATTCACACAATAAACTTCTCTCAACCACTCCAGGGGTTCTAGAACACCATATAAGGTCCTATTATGCATTTTTTATCACCCAAACCTATCACAAATTTGTTGTTTTTCAAAATCTTTATTCTAACTAACCTTTCCAAGCTTGTTCACAAGGGGGTTTATTGAATCTCTAAAATCCCAACCTCAAACCACTTTGAAAATGGCTTAGACACATCACATGATTAATAAACCAACTCCCATCCTTTAACAATGCATTTTCCTCAAACTCTAGCTTCTAGCCATCAATTTCAAGCCAAAAACCATGAAATTACACCTAGGGAGCACCAAAAACCTATCAAACTCAGCTCCCAGATCTTGCCAACCTACCAAAATGAAAAATAACCTAAAATAACCCCTTTAAATTTATTAATAAAGGTTTCCATCAATATAAGGGACCATTACACCATTATTTTACTCTCAAACCCTTAAAAATAGGGTTTCCTAGCTACCTTTAGTAAAATTGCAATAAAACCCTTAAAACTTAATGAAATCTTATGAGACAAAAATAAAAGTGAATCTAGTTCAATCCTCAATTACTTCCAACCCATAAAATTTCACTTTATAACTGTACTAGGCCGTACAAGATCATGTAGCAGCAAAATTAACTAAAAACACACTAAAAAAGAGAGGTTTATTATTGCTTTTTTCAATGAAATCAACTCCAGACCCTTATCTTCGAGTTTTACAAGAATTATTTATTCCAATACAAAAAAAATTCAACCATTTTCCATCCCTTTTCACTTGATTTACCCTTCAACTTCCACAAAAGGCCAAAATTGCAAAGTTGCATAACAACTTTGCACAAGATTTGCAACATTTTACTAAATGACATCAAAAAGACCCCATATGGCATGAAAGACATAAAATGGTCTACATAGACCTTATTCAACCTAAACATGACTCAAAACACAAAAATATAACCTTTTACCATATTTACAAAATTTGACTTGGTGCTCCTACACCATAGGGTATGCAGGAGGTCCATTAATCAAGGGGGCTCTAATGGACACTTGTGCATTCATAACCTCAATAGTTTTGGTTTGATGTCTTTCTAATGAAGGGGAATCTAGTGTCATCCTTTCACCATCATCTAGCGAAGCAAAAATGTTGCCATTTTCTTCCACCTTGATATCTTCCCTAGTAGGAGAGTTTTTAGGAGAGCTACAAACTATATGTTCATGACATTCAATTTTTGGTTCTTCTAAAATGACTTCATCGCAAGTAAGGTAGTTATCAATGGTTGGGTTTTCTTGTTCACTAAGGGTTTTTCTAGGAGAAGAGAGGAAACTAAGATTCTCATGACTTTCATTGATTTCATTTTCTAACATCATAGTATCTTCTTCACAACTATGAGAGATTCTAGGAGAAGAACCAATTTGATTGTCATGGTTGTCCATACTTTCATTCCATTTTCCCATAATGTATTCCCAAATAGGAGAGGTAGGGGAATAAAATTAAATAGGTTTGTCATAGATCTTAAAGTTTTTATCATCCAACACCAACATATCCTCCTCATGTACCATTTCATCCTCTTTCACTAAAACATTATCACAAGATGAGTAGGTGTTGGGAGATGAATGTAGACTAGTTGAAGTAGTATTTAGGTAGGTTTTAATGGTATCTTTTTGTGTTATTTGATAATCATGATTACCTATGATTGTTTCCTATTGTTCAGTAATGTCTTGCCTGATAAGAGAGGTAGGAGGAGAGAAAAACCTAGGGTTATCAAAACTCTCATTGATTGGTTCTTCTAACACTAAAATATCTTCTTCACAACTAGGAGAGATATTAGGAATATAAAAAATATGATTGTTATGATTACCCAAGGTTGTCCTCTCTTTCACTAGACTAATCCTACTTGTAGGAGGGAAACTAGGAGAGGGATTAATGATGAACAAAAAGAGAGGGGAAAGGACTTCATATTCATACACATTTAACAAAAATTTCTTACAATAGTTAACAAGATCTTAAAATAAAACATGAAGTATGATAACTATATATTTTTGCAATGAAAACATGATGTAATGATTGTCCTACACACTTGAAATGCAACAATAATAGATCAAACATGAAAAAGGAGAAATAAATTTTAAGATTTAGAACACAATAATTGACTAATTATGCTATGTAATAATCTAAAAATAAAGTGTTGTAAATTTTCCATTTTAAAATCAAGCCATGCATGAAATGAACTGAATTAAGCTAGATCTAATGAAATGCATGTAACATAAACTCATAAAACTGAAACAACGATCTAATGACAACAAACAAAAGTACAAAAAATATGTTTTTAATGTTGTAAAAGGAAGTTTCAGGTCTAATTTGGCACTAATTTTCCCAGAGGGGCGTATGAGTCCCAATCAAGGTTTTTGGAAGGGTCAAATGTTGAAAAATGCACAACACAGAATTCCTAGAAAAGTAGGAAAAACAACCTATACTAGGACTAAATCACCCAGAGGGGCATATGAGTCCCAAATTAGGGGTTTTACACCAATTTCAGCAAATTCTGAGTTGTTTCTAATCTTTCTAACTTGTATGTTGTGTTGAATATTTTTAATTGTAGAATTTAAGAGAAATTGAATGATCTAAGATTGAAAAATGCAACCTATATGCACTTTCACTAATGCAAAATTTTGAAACCCTAGATGCAAATTGACTAATGCAAGAACTAATAAAAAGTTAATGAAAACTAGATCTAATACTATGATGCACTTCAAATCAGAAAATAAGGTGTTCTAAATGCCAAGTTAACCAAAATGAAACAACAGAAATAAGATACTCTATCATTTAGGAGATGGACCACAAGGGATGAGGGCCTATTTCGCTCAAGTTTCACTCAAGGATACCTTAGAGATCTCAATCCAATGATAGAATGAGAGAGAGAGAGAGAGAGAGAGAGAGAGAGAGATTTGCAATAAGGTGTCCTAGGGTATGTTTAGAAACTAAAAAGAGGTTCACCACCAAGCTAGGGCTTGGAAAGACTAGTAACATGCAAGATCTAATGACAAAACCTAATACTATGTAAAACTCAAATGAATGGCCTAAAAATGAATGTAAATCATAACAGTAAATTACAAAAGTGTAGAGGTGCACCTGGAAACATATAGAGCTCGACATAAGGATTTAAATGCTAAAACTACTAAATTTAATACATAATGGGACTCATACACCAGGCTTGAAAATTTAGTCCCAGATTAGGGTTTCTGGGCAGGAACATAAATATGACAATGACAAGTTTGGAGCTCCTAAAATCTAGGAAAATCACTGTACTGGGACTCATATGCCATAATTGTTGTATTATTCATGTTCATCTTTTACGAAAGTTTAAGATTTGAATCTGCTCTCCTATCTCTACTCTTTCTTCCAATCTTGATTTCTGGATCTGAAATGCTAAATTTCGCTCTATAGGTGTCTTTTAGTGATCTTGTAAACAAGGTGACAACTTTGACAACTTTGCAACCTTGACAATTTCTTCCACTGTCACTCTTCAATGTTTCTTCAACTTAGATCTAAAAACTGCACACCAAAGATAGGGGAAAATGTTGTTTTGTTAGTGGAAAGGGGTTTTCCTTGGTCAAGCCTTATTTTGGTAATGAAACATTGAAATGAAATGAAATAGAAAGGAGGAATGATGAATGAACAAATAGGTATCTTGCAGCTCACCAAACCCTTGAATAAGACATTGCAAACATGTATGAAATGGATAGAATGAATGTGGATCTTGACTCTTTCTTGAATGATATGGATCTTGAATTGAATGCTTGCTTGAAACATAAAAACCTACATCACAAATGTTAGCTTAATATCAAACATGATGCATGATGTCTTTGACATGATTCTTGATATTTGAATAATGCTCTAAAACACTTGATAATCAGCCTTGAATGCTCTTGAATTCTAAAATGCTTGAATTCTTTGGTCACACTTTCTCGTAAAAACTACTAGGAGAAAATAGCTGAAATAACCTAGTATTTATACTTGTTTATGCAAAATTTCCTGATATTAAAATACTACAAGCCAACATTAGATCTAGGAGAATAAAATCTTGCCAAGAATTTGAATTTAATTTAGGTCCTTAAGCTAAGCGAGACTCATATGCCAATCAAGGTATATGAGTCCCATTAGGCTATGATTGGGACACATTTTTCAAGAAAGGCTTAGTTTTATGTAAAATCTAGATGGGGGCCCTAAAACTTAGGTGGGACCCATACACCCAAGGTGGGGTATGTGTCCCAAATCACTAAATCTGGTCCATGCAATCCAAAAACACATGAATTATGATTGGATGCTGGTAAATTTTTGGATTAATCTCATAAAGATGCATTAATTAAGGCTTATCGATGCAAAATAAGGCCAATTAAAGCATAAAGAAGCCCAATTAATTAATAAAACCATAGATTAGTGTGAAATTGTAAAGATACACTTTACAACACCCTAAATAAGGCATAACTAGGTCCACTTAGTTCAAAATATCCCAAGACCTAATGTGAATATGTTAAACACATTACAACACTAAATCTAGGCAACATTAAGCTCAATTTAATAGGGAGGGCCCAAACAAGAATGAAAATGTAGAGGGATACATTTTTCGTCACTACATTTATTTATCTCATGTTGTGAGAAAGTGATGTCAAGCAACATCTTAGTTAGGCCCTTACGAGGCTGAACTTCAATAAAGCTAACCGAATGATTTATAGTGTGCTTCTCTTTATTTCGTATGTGATGTTGCATGATGTTATTAAGGATAAGAACCATTTCTATTCCTTTTTTTCATTTTAAATAAGTCTCATATGTTTTGTATCATAGGAATAGCATTAGTGGTGATGAGTTCAGAACTTACAAAGTTTTGCAATTGCTCTAACTCTTTATCCATTCTTCTAAGTTTCTCATGAGGGAAGTTACCAATCATTGCATCAACATCAGTCACATTATGTGTAGGTAGGGCAATAATGGGAAATGAAGTGTTAAGGGTATGATCTATAGTGGGTTGACTAATGTCAGCTCTATGAGTGAAAGAGTTAGAGAACATAAGATCCACGACGAATGATGTACCATGGGATGACATGAGTCTCGAACTACGTTTCACAAAATTATTGGAAATAGGACACCAAGTTGTGAAGCTCATACAAGTTTTAAAAACCCAAGGTACACCCAAAATGGATAAGAGGTAAAATGCAATGAAATACTAGAATGTAAAGTGTAATGTAAGTATGTGAAAGAAATTTTCATATTTAAACAAGATAAAAAAATTATTATTCTATGTAAGAACCTGAAAATGATGTCTTTTAGATGTGACTTTGAATTCAAACAATGCAATGAATTTGACAAATTAGGCTCAATATGAACAATTTCAGCTAACAAAAATTTGGGAAACTAAAGTAGTGGATTAAATACAAAAATACAGAAGGTAGGAATAGTAGTTTTAATACCTCATAAATTTAGAAAAGGACCTAATCAGGGACTCATTCATCCTTTGGTGAATAGGTCTCACTTCAAGATTTTTAAAAATTAATTTGCAAGTTTTTGAGATGATTTCTATGGTTTTCAAATTCTTGTTTCAAACAGTGAGTTACAATTTTAGATTTCTATAAAATGAAATCTAAATGTAAGTACAAAATAGTGCTAAATGACAAGAAAAATTACCTAATTTGAGATGCAATTTTGATTCAATTTTGTCATATAAATGAATTATGATGCAATGTTATGTAAACACTATGCAAAATGACTTTTTTTTTTTTTTGGATTTTATAGAATACAAAAATACAAACCTAATACCCCAAATGAGATGCAAATCAATGCAATGTAATGTATATGAAAGAAAAAACTAGATTTAGGGCTGAAAATGGACTCCAAATCAACAATATATGATGCTCAAACGTTGGATTCACCAAAATGAAATATCAAAAAATAGGTTTCACAAAAAATGGATTGATGGAAATATGTGGTGTGAAGGACCTATTTCTCACTATTTCATTAGGAAATGAGATCCCCACAAAAAATTGATTATCAACTATTAGGTGAATCAAGTCAAAGTGAGAATCTTCGTATTTCCTTATGACTGAAGTATGGGGGTCAATTTCAAACAACACTCTAGGGAGAAAAACCAAAATATAAAATCAACACCAAAATGCAATCTAACACTTGAAAATTGAAGATTAAACTCAATATTTCTAGAACTAGAAAACAAAATGCAAATCTGACAACGGCAGTAACATGTGTACCTATCACTAAAAGTGCATTTCAGAAGCTGATCTAAGACTTATTCGCCCATGGCCGAATGGGTCCAAGTATAGGAGTTGCAACTATAGACACTAAAAATCGTCCTAGGCTTGCAAATTTTATTTTCTCCATCAATTTCCCCTTCTCTCCTTATAATTAAATAATTTTAGATATTTAATGAATTCATTGATATATTTGTTTCCTCCTTTGATAAATTAAATAAATTTTATTTATTTAATTGCTTACTAATTTGTCACCTTCTTTGCATTTTTGAATTTAATTTATTTAATTCAAAAACTAGCTTGTCACATGTACTCTATAATTGAATTAGAACTCTATTATTTAATTATCCATGTCCCACTTTTGAATTAAATTATTATTTAATGAAAAATTCAACCTGTCACATGTCCTCTATAATTAAATAATACTTTTATTATTTAATTATTCACTTCCCTCTCAAATCAAATAATTTTATATTTATTTGAATTCCTCATACAACCTCCTTTTATGTGCCAACCTCATTATTCATTCCAATCTTATCTCCTCTTGTCTCATTCAATTTCTACACTTGATTGAATTATTTTATAATTCAATCTTAGCCATTCATTCTTATCTTTACCCTAATTTTTCCCTAACCCTATTCCATACTACAACTTTCATTTTTGGGCATTGATTAACATACCTTATTGACATTAAATCTCATCCCTCCATTTAAATCCGTCTTTTCTATAAAAGACCCTATCCTTTTCATTTGCATACATCTAGTTCATGTGCAAGTACATGTTGTTAATGAAACAATTATCTTCAATATTTTTCTAGTCATTGTCATAGGCTACTAGTGCATACTCAAATCTCAGGGCATCAAGTACATACAAGCAAGATGGAGAAGAGCAATGAAGGTCAAGCAACCATGGAATATATGATATTCAATTCATATTTATTTTTATTATGTCGAATTGTGCTCTATTGTCAGTTTAGGGCTTCATAGATTTAGTTTTGATGCAATTTCACCTTAACCTAAATTTTACCCTAGATTATAGCAACAATCTTTCACGGTCCTCTGGTACAAATCTAAAGCTTTTGATTTGTCCAATTTTTAGTGTTGGAAATTCAAAAAATCCAATTTGTATGTGAGATTATGTGATTTGACGAAAACTTTGTTAACTTTTGCAATTTTAACAACTTTGTAATTCTTGCTCTTCAAAAGGTCTTCAAGTCTTCTTCAACCTAAATTTTTGATCATACACACAATAGAGAAAAATGTTTGTTTATTTGTGAATAGGGGTTTTCCTTGGTCAAACCCCATTTTAATAATCAAACCTTGAATTAAAATCATGCATGAAAGAGGAATGAAGAATGAAGAAATCTATGCTACTAGTCAACAAACCCTTGAATGAAATCTCAAAAATGGAGATCTTAGGAGGTCTACAACTTGCATGAAATGGCTGAATTGGATGTGGATCTTGACACATGAATTTTTATTTGTTGAAAAATGTTGGCATTGATGTAAAAAGTGCAAAAGGGCAGTATCATCATACAAAGGAACACAATTGAAATATCAATATTTAGAATAGTTGTGGTTGGTTGAGAGCTTCTAGGCATGTAATTTGCAAGTCAGCTTGGTGACAAAAAAGTTCAATTTGAAGTATTTATGCTAAGTCTTGGTAGGTCTACATAACAATGGCATGTTCCTCCACTGACCTCTTGCTACAAGTTACTAGTTTCTTAAGTGGAAACTTAATCCCTTTGTACCATGTGAGTGATCGACCCCTCTTATCTAGATTGACGATTGAGGAGGTACGAGGATCACATCGAAGTGACATTATGGTTTCATTGTGACAGTGTTATCAATCCATTAGATGTAGTGATTTCAAACTTCATATCCTTGTTGTGAAGTGATCAGAGAGACTGGTGATGTTTGGGGAGATCTTATGTCTAGTTCCTTCGACATCCCAATGGAACCTCATTCGTGTGAGAGGTGTATGTTGGTAGAAGTCTCTTTGGAGTCCCCTCAAAGTTGTGATGGAAGTTCACATGAAGATGATCAAAATAACTTCAAGATATCAGAAGGAGATGTTCTTGTGTCTCCTCGACATGGTCATGGCACCATATAAAAGAACAATGAAGGCTTGTCGATGAGAGAAGGCAAATTTGGTAAGAGGCATTTTGGTGTCTCCTTGATATATTGATGGCTCACCATTGGTGATAGGAATGCACATCGAAGTGAATCTATAGTGAGTCCCTTCAATATGGAAATATGAAGAATGATGGTTGGTAGTGTTGTGCCAAAAAAATGTAGATGACAACACATGGCAGAAGGAAAGAACAGATGGTGATGTTTGGATTTGGTGACATGTGGCAACAATTGATCAACACTATGTGATGTTTCGACTTGACCAACTAGTTTCAAAGGGAGTTAGTTTCGGGTCTCTTCAAAATACCAATGATGTGGGTCATGGATGAGAGGCATTAAGGACATTTTGATGACATGTATTCACAAGATGACAAATTGATGATTGCTCGATAGGAAATTCACATCCTTTTTATGAATTGCACGATGATGATCTAGTCAAGTGGATTTTGTAGGTGATAAAAGGGCTACAGGTCGAGGAGGGTTGCATGTCAAGGAGAAGATGATGTATCTATTGGAAACACAAGGGTAGAAAATTAAGAGGGGGAGGGTGAATTAGTTTTCATATAAATTATATAGATTTAAACTTATTCTTAGATATGATAATTAAACATGAAAGCATAAACCATCAACACATCAGAGACACACATAACACCAAGATTTTTACATGGAAACCCTGTTAGGGGAAAAACCATGGTGGAGGTTAATCCACAAGTTTATACTCTATTAAAAGTTTAAAAAATGGGGAATACACTTGCATTCAAGCACACTGCCTAGAGCTCACTGCTCAATTACAAAGAGGCTTACTACCCAAAGGAAGAAACACTATCTTACAGTCACATTCAAATTAAATCCATCTAAAGGATCTTAACCTAAGAAAATAACATCTATTGATTCTTGATTATAGTTTCGATTAAGCACATGAACACTTTCACACTTTCCTTCTTCCTTCAAATGATCTAAACTTTATTCACACATAACACTCGCACTTTGCATCACATATACATCTCACACATCTTGCATTATACAAATGATATAAACAATTGGTTATATATATCCACATCAAAGGATAACATCATCTACATGTCGACTTCAATAAGGTATAAAATGAATATGAACTGTCAGCCCAAAACATAAATAATTATCAATGTGACTCAGCCAAAGTCGGCCACAACATAGTGAAGAACCCGTTGGGGTTACCATATGAGAATGTCTCAGATATAAAATATAAAACCAGTAGTGCCTCATTGACTTTCATTTCCAAATCACTCTAGAAGCACTAACAACTATGTTGTAAAGCAGAAACAAGCACAATGGTTCTCCCCCATTGATCCTTCTGAGAAAAGCACATGCAAAAATAGAGCCAGATTCAACACCATGAAAAAAAAAAAAAGAACACACATATTTACGTGGGGAAAACCCTTTCAGGTAAAAAACCCCACACTCCAAAAGATAGAGCCATTGTATTATTCAGCAACAAATGGTTACAATACAATATCAAGCTCATAGCCATTATAGGAGTTACATCTTGTTCATCTAGATAAATACAGGAAACAACATACATCTGCAACCTTCCACTGTTACAATGTTTTCACAAGACATACAGTGAAGATTCCCTTCAGCTCCTTAGCCCACTCACATAGCTAGCCTTTCAGCCGACACAACCTCGTGGCCTCCTCAGGTTCACATCTGCTCAGGTTTTGAGTGTCTCAGTGTTCGCAATTACAATGCTCTGTGCATACCACTCGAACACACACTCTTTAATCACTGATCGAGCTCACCGATCATGGATCTACCGATCCGTTGATCATTCGATCTTTCGATTTGATCTCTCTTAGCTTGCTCTACTTTTAGCTTTAGCTTCTCAACTTTGGCTTACTATCAATCAACGTTAGGCATTTCATTGGCCTTAGGCCGACATACCCTCATCCACCAAATGGCCATCAAGGATCTCACAATACCCCACCAATAAGCAACACCATCTCGGGTTGCATGCACCACCCTAGTAGTCAATTTTACACTCTAATCAAAACCTCGAGACAAGTGCCCAAGCTTTTGGCCACTAGCCCTTGATTTGTAACAACGATGTAAAATCAACCAATGAGATTTCACCACGTGTTTCCTTGCTATTCATCCATCGTTTGAAGATCAGTCACCCTGAGCTCCAAGCTCCTTCTACCACGCCACCACTAGCCATTCATCCAACCCCCAAGGTAAGGCAGTGAATCGCACTAATGCAAGCCAAAGGAAAGGCCCTCGTAGTATGGCGATAACCATACCGCACTACCGTGCCAAGGCAAAAAGGTCACCGCGGTATGGTAGTTAACCATACAACTGCCAATAGCCAACATTTTGTGGTCAGGAGGCAAACCACCTTCACAAACACCAACCGCTGCCATAGCCGGGCCCATCGAGACACGCGTCCACCGCCTATGGTCTTTTGGGGCATCGACGAGGGAATCACAAAGATTCCCTCGAGCTTTCCCGGAGAAGGCTTCCACTACTGACAAGTGTCCACCACCTTCCCACTCATTGCTTGAGCCACAACCGAGACCCTTTGAGCCATGCATCCACTGCTGGGGAAGTTTTGGGGCATCCAGGAGGGAATCTCCATTATTCCCTTGAGCCTGCTCGGAATGAGCATCTGATGCTACCACGTGTCCAACATCCTCACACTCCACTTCGATCGCACCCAGGTCCCACCGAGCCACATGTAAGCCACTCAAAAACTTTCGGGGCATCTCAAAAGGCTTCTGCAATATCAACGGCCTTTCTCTGAAATTACGACAAGTGTTCATGGCCTGGAAACACTTTGCATAAATTCTCAGGACCCACCATCCTTTCACTACGCACATCACCTTAACTCACTGCCATGAGTCAAACGTATAAGCAATTCTACTCAACCAAAAAGTTCTCAGCGGTACTTGCAATCTCAGCCGTTGATCAGGTTCTTTGCCGCTTGGTCCAACTTCAACCGCTCAACGCACATCGGCCCATCGATGGAACAACACAATGCCTCTCATCGATAACGAACACCAACCGATGAAGAATTTCACCAAGCTAGAATCGCCAGGTCATTGCTGGAACACCACCAAGAGTCCCACCGACCGAATAGATTCTCGGTGACAAGCAAAGGTTCAACACATGAAGTTCCCCAGACCAAAGCAATACAAGCTAGCTAAATTGAGGCACATATTTCCAACAATCTCCCACTTGATGAAGACTTGTTGGCATCCTCCAGAACCTAAACAAAAGAATCTCTCCACAATGCTTCCGCACTCCAAAAAAGACACCTGCAATGACATATGAGATGTCCACCAACACAGGCAATAGTTCCAACCATCCTTCATAGGAAAAAGGAACAAGCTAAGGAAAAAATTGCACCAGTCTCAAAATGCAACCATTAGATCCTTCAAACGACAAAGGGATCAAGCTACCACCATTTCACTATGCTCAGTATCCATACATAAGCAACTCCAACTTCAAAGCTCTCAAATGTGAACACAAATGTGAAGTCATTCTCTAGAACAAGAAAAAAAAACCAATCAGCTAGAAAAACAACCAGACAATTGACTGCCTCCATCCAACTAATTAAACCCACATGACTGAAAATAGCACCCACAACTCATGCTAATCCATCCAATCACCCATACCTCCAAGGTATGCACATTATTAAACTCGTGCCATCACATATTCACCCATTAACTACAGAAAACAAGCACCATGTGCCAACCAGTCAAAAGACCAAACACATCCAGGCACTCCCATTGCAAGGGTACTATCCAGATGGATGCAAAGAACCAGAATGAGCACATTCAATGCATCTCTTTATTAGCATCCCAGAAAACAAGGCACCATTACATGTGATCCAGGCATACCAAGTCCACCAATCACAACACATAGAAGAGCATAACCATGTAGTACCAAGGAACATCCACAATTATATGCAAACCTGCAAACCAAACATGCCCTTCTACAAACACTTCTATATGCCAATTGTGTCAAGCATGATCTCCTTCACATCCCAAAGGGAAGCCTCTCAAAGAAGATCAAACCAGCCCATACACCTATCTTCTACTAGTTCTTCAAAAGCACCAGGAGATAAACTATGCTATCCACCTTTCGCTATGGATCCTCCAGAAAATTAAACAATAATTCAGGATCCATATCATGAAAGCAAGCATAAAACACATCTGAAAGATATAATGGGAAAATGCCTCTCAGAATAACTTCACTCCCGAGAATACCAAGGGTAAGAAGATGCTCCTCTAGGATATTGCAGTTGTCATGACTTACCCAAGAGCAATCTCCTTATTGGTCTCTGTTGAACTCACATTCAACCAAGGTGTAGGCTATTCGTACTTTCAGTTGTAAATAGCACAACAGCCTCACCTTATTCTCCATGCATCCATGAGCACCAACAACTGATCATCTCATGCTAAACTCCAAATTGCATGAGTGTAGCAGACATGAAGTTCTCAAACACATGACCAATGCACTCAAAACACAGAGAAACTCCAGACCACTGTGAAAGCTCCAAACCTAGGAACAAGAACTTATCATGACACCATGCTTTAGGTGACTCCACCACGGTCTCAAGAGAAAAGCCTCATGCCAAAACTCTAAACTGCTGCTGCTTGTCAAGCACCACCAACATCTCAACCAAAGACTTGTAAGAGTCCTCCATGGCTCCAAGATGTTGCACATCCTCAAATAGTGCCCATGCAAATGTGAAAGAGCTCTTTTGCAGCAATAGGGTCTAAGAGCTCCACCCAAAACATCTGCAACACCAAAGAAGATCACCAGTCACTACTAAAGCTCCCACTAAATGTGGCATTGAGCTTTCTAGGCATCATGACTGACCAACTGCTGATCTGAAAAACCTCCAGGTACAAACAACAACTTGTCCATCAGACAACAACACCGAACAACACCAAGATCTCCAAATCATGCAAACCACACTATCACTGTTAAAAGCTTATAGTAACCAGTTTATCAAGCTATCCATGACATTGTGATACTCATGCTTTAGGTTCCCATAGCTGACTATTTAGGTACTCAACGCCATTCCTCCTCACATCTCAAAATAGCTATGCTAATGCACAAGTGGCCATAGACAAGGCCAGCTAATAGATCTACATCACCACTAAAGCAACCTCATGGATATAGACAGTCCACTTCTAAGTTGACTCACAAAAAACATGTAGGTAAAGACAGCCCACAAAAATGCACAACTCGTAGATGCAACCAATAGAAAAAACCATGCAAATCTATCATCGCACTGGAAACTGCAAAACTGAGATCTCAAAAGAAAAGCCATGTAGACAACATGACTCAAGCACCAAATCAAGCTCAGATTTGATTCACCAATCACATCCATAACCCAAGCACCATAGTCTAGGAAACCAACAAGCAAACACCACAAGCATGTTGAATGAAAAACACATACCAACACTCCCATGCAGAGAAGATATTGTACGTCCTCAAACCATGTTGAACTGCAACTATCTCATCCATTCACACCCCAAAAGCTAGGGTTTAGAAAATAGCTTTACCAGTAGCTCCATAAAACCACAAGTTTTACTTGACCATGCAAAACCTGCAAAACCACTATGTTTCCAAAACATCCATGCACCTCCATATTCACTGCACATCTGGATGACTCGGGAGTCTGCTCACAATCATCATGGTTTACTAGAACAGTGAACGCACATGAATATGCATCATAGAATTTTTAGGAAAATTTACAAAAAACCCTTCAGAACCACAAACATGAATCTGAACCATGTAGGTACAAGGTACAGGTAACTCAAGAACTCTAGGCCTACTCCAGACCAATCCCAAAACCATAACCATGCATAAGCATGCAAGAGAGTAAGGCTATGCAAAAGTTTCAGACCACCCAGATCAACTTCATAGCCTTCATGTGATCAAGGCAATAGAGAAACTGCCTCCAGTGCTAAGTCAGAACACCCAACACAAGCAAAATACTCCACAGTTGAGCAACAACCCAAGCAACTCCATACCACCAGGGAGCCTCTCACACAGACACCTAGTATGAATCATGCTCTATTGCAACACAACCATAAACATACCTCACGCCCCTTGCATCAGGATCCTTTGCCGCCAAACAAGAGCCTCAGACCACATCGCCACAATATGATCAACTCCAAAATCTCCTATGTCTTTCATGCTATGTGTTGAATCAAAAAGAGTATGTACTCTTACTCATCGAAAAAATCAAGCATCAACTAATTCCTCCATATTTCCTCAAGCTTGTCAGGCTAAGAAATCTTCACAGGAGAAATACCCAAAACCTCGGTAACTAGGAGAAGGCTCTGATACCGCATGTTGGTATCATGAACAAGCCTAAACCTCCTTTAACCAGCTCAGATACCATTTGTTGGGGTTACCATACGAGAATGTCTCAGATCTAAAATCTAAAACTAGTAGTGCCTCAGTGACTTTCATTTCCAAATCACTTCAGAAGCACTAACAACTATTCCATAAAGTAGAAAGAGGCATAGTGGTTCTCCCCCATTAATCCTTCTGAGAAAAGAACATGCACAACTAAAGCCAAATTCAACACCATGAACATACAAATAAATGAACACACAGATTTACATGTGGAAAACCCTTTCGCTTAAAAAACCCCACACTCCAAAATATAGATCCATTGTATTATTCAGCAACAAATAGTTACAATACAATATCAGGCTCATAGCCATTACAGGAGTTACATGTTGTTCATCTGGAAAAATACAAGAAACAACATAGATCTACAAACTTGCATTGTTACAATGTCTTCACAAGACATATAGTGAAGATTCCCTTTAGCTCCTAAACCCACTTGTACAGCCAGCCTTTCAGTCGGCATAGCCTCGCGGCCTCCTCAGGTTCACATCTGCTCAAGTTCTGAGTGTCTTAGTGTTCACGGTTACAATGCTTTGTGCATACCGTTTGAACACACACTCTAAAAATCACTGGCCAAGCTCACCGATCATGGATCTGTAGATCCATCGATCATTCGATCTTTCAATCTGATCTCTCTCAACTTACTCTGCTTTCAGCTTTAGCTTCTCAACTTTGTCTTACTATCAATCAATGTCATGCATTTCATTGGCCTTAGGTCGACATACCCTCATCCACCAAATGACCATCAATGATCTCATAATACCCCATCGACAAGCTACACCATTATGGGTTGCGTGCACCGCCCTAGCAGTCAATTATGCACTCTGATCAAACCCTTGAGACAAGCGCCCAAGCTTTTGGCCACTAGCCATTGATTTGCAACAATGATGCAAAATCAACCAATGAGATTTTGCCATGTGTTGCCCTACCATTTTTCCACCATTTGGAGATCGGTCACCCTGAGCTCCAAGCTCCTTCTACCGCACCATCGCTAGCCATTCATCCAACCCCCAAGATAAGGTGGTGAACCACACTACTACAAGCCAAAGGAAAGGCCCTCGCAGTATGGCAGTAACCACACTGCACTACCGTGCCAGGGTAGAAAGGCCATTGTAGTATGGTGATTAACCATACAACCGCCAATAGCCAGCATTTTGTGGTTAGGAGGCAAACCGCCTTTGGAAACACCAAACACTACCATAGTCAAGCCCACTGAGACACGCGTCCATCGCTCGTGGTCTTCTGAGGCACCGAGGAGGGAATCACAAAGATTCCCTCAAGCTCGCTTGGAGAAGGCTTCCACTGTTGACAAGTGTCCACCGCCTTCCCGCTCATCGCTTGAGCCACAGCCAGGACCCTCTGATCCATGTGTCCACTGCTAGGGAAGTTCCAGGGCATCTAGGAGGGAATCTCCATTATTCCCTTGAGCCCGCCCAGAACGAGCATCTGATGCTACCATGCATCCAACATCCTCTCACTTCGCTTCCATCACACCTGGGTCCCACCGAGCCACATGTAATCCACTCAAAAACTTTCAGGGCATCTCAAAAGGCTTCTGCAATATCAATGGCCTTTCTTTGAAATGTCGACAAGTGTCTATAGCCTGGAAACACTTTGCATAAATGATCAGGACCCACCATCCTTTTGATGCGCACATCACCTTAACTCACTACCATGTGTCAAACACACAAGCAATTCTGCTTGGCCAAAAAGTTCTTAGAAGTACTTGCATTAGGATGGCATGAAATGCAATAGACACCTTCAGATCAAAGCAATCTTAGTCGTCGATCAGGTTCTTGGACACTTGGTCCAACTTCAACCACTCAAGACACATCGACCCATCGATGGAACAACACAATTCCTCCCGCCAATAATGAATGCCACCCGATGAAGAATTCTGCCAAGCCAGACTCATCTGGCTACTGCCGGAATGCCACCAGGAGTCTCATCGATCGGATAAAGTCTTTTGACAAGAAAAGGTTGAACACATGAAGTTCCCCAGACCAAGGTGATCCAAGCTAGCTAGATTGAGGCACATATTTCCAACAGAACCAAAATAATATCCTCAAGCATGAAACACCTTAAAAAATTATTCCTCGAAGATCCACAACACACTACAATCACTCTATCATCCATGAACATGAAAAACGTCAACATGCAAGAGAAAATCTTCAATCACAAGCACCCCGATCAATGCGGGCATGCAACACAGATAGAGCACAATCTAGAAACATCCACAAGCATCATGGAACACCACAAAAACATTCACATCAAATTAGATTACCAGAATCACAACATCTTCTATCAGCTAAAGCAACAGAACAACTATCGAAACACTGATACTCATAACTCAATTAAATTTTCATGCAACCCTCTGAAAATTTCAATGGATAAACTAGATAAAATTTTCAAAAACCCCTTTAATCTGTAACTTCTCATCCTCAATATATTGAGCTTTCCAACATACTAAACTTCACTGCATCATCAACAACCTATAACTTATTTTATTACAATTTTCTTAATATCCTCGACATATAAAACCTTAAAAACATTAATGCTAATATTGTTGACATCAATGAAAACCACATATCAGCAACACAACCACAACATCTAACAATCTCCCCCTTTGGAATTGATGGTAGCACATGATGTAAAAACACCATCAACACAACTAACTTCAATACTTGCTCCCCCTTAGGTTCTGACTCTTTTCACATGAATTCTTCTCCTCAGATAATTCCTATTTTTTCACATTGTTCTTCTCCCCCTTTGACATCAATGACAAAGATATCCTTTCTTCACACAAGCTCTGAACCATATTTCTAAAAATCTGACTACTCCCCCTGAGTAGCGGCCACCACAACATCAATCCAAAACAAGATATGACTATTAAACGCATGGACTGATGCAAGTCATTTGCACCTTAGTTTTGATTAGGAGGAGTAATCACCCTTAGCTTCCTTTTGAGATACTCAAAAGTATCCTTAGGCAAGGGCTTGGTAAAGATATCTGCAATTTGTTTCTTAGTAGGCATATACTCCAATCTGACTTCCTTTTCACTCACCTTGTCTCTCAGAAAGCGAAATTTGATAGATATATGCTTGGTTTTTGAATGTAGCACCAGATTCTAAGAAATGTTAATAGCACTTGAATTATCATAGAAAATAACAATAGGTTCATCATACACAATTCTGATATCTTTCAACATCTATTTCATACACAATACTTGAGTACAATTGTTAGCAACAACTATGTATTATGCCTTTGAAGTAGATAAATAAATGGCATTCCGCTTCTTACTTATCCATGAAATCAGCTTCTTTCCCAAGAAAAATGCACCACCACTAGTACTCTTTTTGTCATTCACACCTCCTACACAATCAACATTAGTAAAAGCACTCAAATTAAGGTCATCATCTTTAGGATACCATAGACCAAAATAAACTATTCCCTTCAAGTATCTGAAAATCCTCTTCACAACTATCACATGAGATTCCTTAGGATCAGTTTGGAATCTTGAACAATACATACAACATTCATGATATCAGATCTAGTTTGAGTCAAATAAAGCAATCCACCAATCATTGATTTGTATCTAGTCTGATTTTCCTTAGGAGAATCATCATCTATTGTCAACTTACATCTGGTCACCATAGGTGTACCAACTGGCTTTAAATATTCTATACCAAACTTCTTTATCAATTCTTTCACATACTTGGACTGACATATACAAATCTATTTATCTAACTGAGTAATTTTCAATCCCAAAAACAATTTCATTTCTCCAATCATAGACATCGCAAACTCATTCTGCATTTCATCAACAAACTTCATGCACAAACTATCATCTCCTCCAAAAATTATATTATCAACAAAGAGTTCCACAATCAAATCTTTATCATGATCAATTTTGAAATACAAATTACTATCAACAATACCTTTGTTAAATTCAAGATTCAACAAATACTTGTCCAATATGGAATACCATGCTCTAGGAGCTTTCTTAAGTCCATACAATACTTTCTTCAACTGACAAACCATGTCTCCCTGATTAGTCAATTGAAATCCACCAGGTTTCTCAATATACACCTCTTCATTTAGTTCACCATTAAGAAATGATGACTTGACATCCATCTGATAAACCTTGAAGTTTTTGTAGGCAACATAGGTAAGGAATAATCTCACAACTTCAATTCTAGCAACAAGACAAAAAATTTCTTTAAAGTAAATTCCTTCCATTTGAGAATATCCTTTACATACCAGTCTTGCTTTGTTTCTGATAACTTCACCTTGTTTGTTCAGCTTGTTTCAAAAGACCCATTTAGTTCCAATTACATTTTTGTCCTTAGGTCTAGGAACAAGAGTCCATGTATCATTCTTCTCAATTTGTTGTAACTCTTCTTTCATTTCTTCCATGTAATGTTCATCTTTCCATGCTTCATTGACATTGTTAGACTCAGTCTTTGAAATCAAACAATACTCTTCAACAATTCTTCTCCTAGTCTAGACACCTTTGTTCTTATCGCCTATAATTTGATCTTCTAAATGATTTAGTCTTACATACCTTGGAGTCTTAGGCTCTTGAACTTCAGGCTCTTGTGATCTTGCTTCAACACTTTCACTAGTTCCTTCTTGATTTTACTGATTCACTAGATTGATTTGAACTTGATTTTAAGTCTGAACTGAACTGACATTTTGATTATTTAAATCATATCTATAGGTTCTGGATGGTCTAACTATGTCTTCATCAACCTTCACATTAGAATTTTCAATTACTTTCCTCAATCTCTTATTGTAGCACCGGTAGGCTTTACTTTTAGTAGAGTAACCAAGAAAGATTCCTTCATCAATCCTAGCATGAAACTTTCAAGTATTTTTATCTCATTTAATATAGAATTTACTCCCAAACATTTTGAAGTATCTAACAATAGGCTTATGACCAAACCATAGCTCAAAAGGGGTCTTACCAATATCTCCTTTGACATGTACCCTGTTGAGTGTATAAACAACAATACTCACAACTTCTCTCCATTAGATATAAGGAACGTTTCCTTCAAGCATCGTAGTTCTAGTAGCATCTAGAATTGTCATGTTCTTCCTTTCCACAACTCCATTTTGCTAAGGGTTCCATTTTTAGAGTAAAGGTTTTAACTTAATTATGTTAATTAAGTTACCTTTATTCCTCTCTTAAGATTTCACTTTAGTTTGCATATTGTGACATTTAATAATTATATTAATTATTAAATGTCTTCCTATTAGGGTTACTTTTAGATTTGCATGATCTCCTTTCTTTAGGATTGATCCTTTGTCTTATTTACTCTTTGATTTATACAATTTTCAGCTTTCAGAGCACCCTTGTTTTTTTGTCTCCATCCCTTCTTTCTATGACAGGTTATTTGTATGCAGGTGATCTTCGAGGTCTGTGAAGTTGGATTCTCAACTTCTACATGGTATCAGAGTTCCAAACTTGTTGCTTCATGTTCATCTTTTGAAGGTTTTGGAGCTTCAAGGGTTTGGGGTTTTCCTTTTTGATCCAGGGCATCACCTATTTGATTGGAGCATTTTGAGCCCAAATGGACCTCGCCATTGAGTCCGTAGCAGTCCAAAACCCCAAAAATGATTGTTCATTCATCCATTTTGGACAAAGTTGATCGGAGAGGCAAAAAACATTTGCTAGAGAGGTCATACGACCTCCCCAACACGTATCATGAGGCATGAAATTTTAAAAAAATCAAAAAATATATTTAAAAAATCAAATTTTGCAGGGTAATCCTACGCGGCCAGTTATAAATGACGTCGCCACCATCGTGCCACCCAGCGGCCACCAGGAGCAGCGGCCAGCGGGCGATGCCCCCACACCACCGCCACCACTGGTTATAGCCCCCACGGGCTCCTAGCTCCAAGCCTCAGTCACATTGACGACCGAGGGTTCCACCGAGGCACTAATGCCTAGCCCCCCCGATGGCCGCTCTAGCACCAGCCCGTGGTCACATTGGTGACCAAGGGCTTTGGCCTTAACCCCTGGTTGCTGATAGGACTAGGGGCTAATTTTTTAGCCCTTGAGGGCTCTAGAGAACCTATTGGACAATTTGGAGTTGTTTTCATGGAATCAGACATATTTTTTGCGTACGATCTCTGTTTTGCGAAAATAAGATATCGCCAAAAAGTTAGTTCTGATGTCGTTCAAGTGGTGTTGGTGATTTTTTTTTATTTTGCCGTTTTCCTACCATTTTTTCTAGTCAAAGTCATAACTTGTGTTTTTCACTCTGAGAGGCTTATCTTTTGTGCCTGAGCTTCGTTTTGTGCAAAAAAATAGGCATCTGAAAGCTAGTTCAGTGCTTTGCACAATGATCATACTTATTTTCCTTGATTTTTCCCCATATATATATCATTCATCTTTTTTTGTTTTCATAGTTTGCTTAATTACTTGGATGTTTTGGAACTTAGGAAGCTCTTGTTTGCATCACTAGGCTCTATTTCATTTGATCTACATGCAATAAGGTCAATTTTCTCATATTTTTTTTCATTTAAAGAGTTATCATGGGTTTTTCTACTCACCCTTCAGTTGTTATTCTAGAACGGGGTAATTATGAGTCATGGACAAAGGGTATACTTACACATTGTAGGTGGCTTAATATTTTTCCTTATTTGTATGATCTCATACCTGAACCAACCACTTTAGAGGAAAAATTAGCTTGGGATATCATTAGAGATCACATAGTAAGACTTATCTTGTCTAGTGTTGATAATGACACTGTGTGGGCTATATCGGACATTGATTGTCCCGACCCACTTTGGACACGTCTTTGGGAGATCTATGGATACCCCAATCTCTCTCCATTCCTAGAGGATCCTACTTCAAATTGTCTCTTACCCATTGCTTGGAGAGAGAATACACCCTTTGATCATGATACTTTAGAGGAGCTTGAGTATTTAGACACCCTTACATGTTCCGATGGATTAGAGGCTTGTCTCAAAGTTCCTACTCTTCATATTGAGACTTCAAGAGCATCACCTATTGTTCCTAATTCAGTGTAGTAGGGAATCATTCATCTTCCAGCCATAGCTACTTTGGACTCTTATGTTGCAGACATATATTTCTTGTTTGTTAAGACCTATATTGCAGATTTGGAGGATTATTTTGAGGAAATTCATCTCCTCTACCTTGATAGTCAGGTTATCATTGTATGCCCAACATTATCAGTGCATTCAGAGGTTGCATTTCAAGATTCTCCACATCAGTTTGGATTTGACATCATTTGTTTTAGTTTAAATAGAGAGATTCTTCAACATCCGATCATGGCACACATCTTGAGATAGATTGGTTCATCACTCTTCATAGGGTTTCTTCGACATCTTCCTTTGGATCCATTTCTTCCCAAGGGGAGGAATATAATTTGCTACTTCAGGATCTCCTTTTGGATTCTACATCAGGTATCTACCATTGCGACATGAGTTTCTTCATTGTGAGGGGGGCCTTCTTGTCTCTTTTTATCTCTCTTATGGAGACCATTGTACATGTACTTATATGATAGAAGCTATCTATGGGGGTATCATGTAATCCACCTCCTATCCTTCTTTCATTAGTGCATTGCCTTCCTTTTTTTGCATTCTATTTTGGGCAGGAGTTTTTTTCCCACTAGGTTTTTCTCATTTTCCCCATTTCCTTTAGTTTGTATTGCTTTTGTAAATGGGTACCTGATCAGGCCTAGTTGCGGGGACCCATGTTTACTTTCATGCATTGTAGTTACTTTTTCTTTCTCACACATGTTTGTAGTTGCACTCTTTCTCATCTTAAGAGGGGGTGTTAGAGTAAAGGTTTTAACTTAATTATGTTAATTAAGTTACTTTTATTCCTCTCTTAAGATTTCACTTCATTTTGCATATTGTGACATTTAATAATTATATTAATTATTAAATGTCTTCCTATTAGGGTTAATTTTAGGTTTGCATGATCTCCTTTCTTAAAGATTGATCCTTTGTATTATTTACTCTCTGATTTATACAATTTTTAGCTTTCAGAGCACCCTTTCTTTTTTGTCTCCATCCCTTCTTTTTGTGATAGGTTTTTTTCATGCAGGTGATCTTCAGGGTCTATGAAGTTGGATTTCTCAACTTCTACATCTACGAGGTAGATAATTATCTTTTTATCCCATGCTCTTCACAAAAAGAAGTAAACTCATCGGAAGTGAGTTCACCACCTCTATCTAATCTCAAACACTTAATCTTCAGACATGTCTATGACTCAACTTTAGCCTTGAAAATCTTGAATTTCTCTCGAGCTTCAGATTTTTCTCTTAAGAAAGTGACCCACATCAATCTAGAATAATCATCAATGAGTAACGTGAAATACCTGTCTCCTTGTAAACTTCTAATTTGAGCAGGACCACACAAATCAGTAAGCACAAGCTCCAATACTTCATTTGAACAATATTATTTGCTTCTGAATGAGACTCTAGTTTGCTTCCCTAACTGAAATTCCTTGCATATAGTGTTAGTAGGCTTTATCAACTTAGGAATATGTCTCACAGCCTGGGTAGAACTTATCTTGATAATATTGTCAAAGTTTACATGACACAATCTTCTATGCCACAACCAACTTTCATCAACTTGAGCAATCAAACAACTTTTACTAGCAGTACTTAGGTGAAAGATGTTACCTTTTATTTTTGTACCAGAAGCAATCATATTTCTAGAACTTCCCAATATTTTACACTTTCAATTCTTGAATTGAAGATTATATCCCTTTTCGACCATCTGTCCAACACTCAAAAGATTATGCTTCAAACCTTCAACATATAGGACATCATTAGTATTATGCTTACCATGAAAAGAAATGGATACTCTGCCATGGATTACACTAGATTTTTCATCACCAAATATTACAACACCACCATCATACTTTTCCAAGCTCACAAATTTACTTTTATCACCTATCATGTGATGTGAGCATCCACTGTCGATCACCCATTCATTTTTTTCTTCAACTCTAGCTGCTAGAGCTTTCTCAACATTCACGCAACTAGTAGATTCATTAGGTATATGATTACTTTCCTTGATAGCAATAAATAAATACTCATCCTCACTTACATTCCCTTTATCAGATTCATCATCTATCACACCTTCATCAACAACAAAATAACACTTTCTTTGGAATCTAGACTTGTTAGATCTCAGCTTAGGAACTCTTTCAGGACACCTTGAGGAAAAATGACCTATCTTATTGCAAGAAAAACATTTAAGAGGAAATTTCCCTTTATACTTACCTTCTCCTTTGGCTACTCTTTTGACAAGAAGTCCTTCAAGCTCATCTAGCTTTCTCTCTTCTTCTTCAATCTCTCTCATTTCTTCCTCATACTTGAACACCTTTCTAGAAGAACTTTCTCCTGGATCATATCTTTGCTTATCTTTTCTTGAGGTACTAGCTTTGAATTTAGATTCTATCTTAGGAAGAGCATCACCAAACTCACTTAACTCAAAAGCAACAAGCTTATCAATCAACATGTCTCTGGTCACATTTGTCATAGTCTAGATCTCCTCAATAGTAGCGAATTTGTGTTTGTATCTAGAAGGAAAGGATCTAAGCACCTTAGCATCAATCTCTGATTCTTCCAATGTTCCACCATCACATCTGATATTACACACAAGTTCATTCACTCTCTGCATAAAAGAAGTAATGTTCTCATATTCACCCATTTTCAATGTTTCATATTTCCCTTTCAGGTTATGCAACTTAGCAATCTTCACATGTGTATCACCTTCATACAAAGTTTCCATTTTTTTCCAAATCTCATAAGTAGTTTTCAACTCCATCACATTTTTCATCTCGAAATCAGTCAAAGCACTCAACAATGCTTCCTTAGCCCTGATATTGTACTAAGCCACATCTTTAATCTCAACAGAAGTAGAAGGACCATTTTGTGGGATAATATACCTATTCTTTGTAATGTTCCAATAATATTCGCCAATGCATCTCAGATGACACTCCATTTGAGTCTTCCACAAAGAGTAATTTTTTCCATCAAATATCGGACTATCCTTCATGTATATCGCCATCCTAGATCACCTCAAATTGTTAAAATTCTTCCAAGGAACTTGCTATGATACTAATTGTTGGCAACACAAGGGCATACAATTGAGAGGGGGTGTGAATCAGTTGTCACAAAAATTATACAGATTTAAACTTATTCTTAGATCCAATAATTAAACATGAAAGCATAAACCATCAACACATTAGAGACACACATAACACCAATATTTTTACATGGAAACATTGTTAGGGGAAAACCACAGTGGAGGTTAATCCACAAGTTTATACTTTGTTAAAAGTATAGAAAATGGGGAATTCACTCATATTCAGGCACATTGCCTAGAGCTCACTTCTCAATTAAAAAGAGGCTTACTATCCAAAGGAAGAAACACTATCTTACAATCACATTTAGATTAAATCCATATGAAGGATCTTGAACTAAGAAAATAGCATCTGCTAATGCCTAATTACAGTTTCGGTTAAGCACATGAACACTTCCACACTTTCCTTTTTCCTTCAAATGATCTGAACTTTATTTGCACACAACACTCACACTTCACATCACATATACATATTGCACATCTTGAATTCTACAAATGATATAAACAATCAGTTATATATATCCACATCAAAGGATAACATCATCTACATGTCGACTTTAATAAGGTATAAATGAATACAAACTATTGGCCCAAAACATAAATAATTATCAATATGAATCAGCCAAAGTCATCCACAACATAGTGAAGACCCAAAATAATATCCTCAAGCAAGCAATACCTTCAAAAATTATTCCTCAAAGATCCACAACACGCTACAATCACCCTATTGGCCATGAACATGAAAAATATGAACAGGCAAGAGAAGATCTTCAATCGCGAGCACACCGATCAATACATACATGCAACACAGATAGAGCATGACCTAGAAACATCCACAAGCATCATGAAACACCATAGAAACACTAACATAAACTCTAATTATTAGAATCACAACATCTTCTATTAGCTAAAGCAATAAAACAACTATCAGAAAACAAATACTCATAACTCGATTAAATTTTCATGCGAACCTCTGAAAGTTTAGTGGATAAACTAGATCTAGAATTTTCAACAAACCCTTTAATCCACAACTTCTCATCCTCAATATACTGAGCTTTCCAACATACTGAACTTCACTGCATCATCAACAATCTGTAACTTATTTGATTACAATTTTCTCAATATCCTTGACATATACAGCCTTAAAGACATTAATGCTAATAGTGTTGACATCAATGACAACCACATATCAGAAACAAAACCACAACATCCAATAGTATCTATAGGACCAAGTGAGTGGTCCCTTTGAAACTCCAACTGAGGATCATCGAGATGACCTATAGATTTCAGAGTGAGAAGTGGTTTGGTCTTTTCAATGTAGCGGTGAGCAATGACAAAATAAGATTGATGACTATGATTTAAATGAAGACTCATCTGATGGTAGTGCTTCAAAGAGTGATGATGAATAGAGAACATTGGATCATGGTACAAAGTTACAAGATCAACAGATAGAATTCGAAGATGGTGGTTTCAAATAGTTAAGTCCGTGAAAACATTTTCTGACTGGTAGCTGACAAAAAATGAAATCAATAGGTCTATCTACCCCAAAAATAGACCTAATTGGTGATTTGATCTGTAGAATGGTGGCACAGAGTGTTATGTGAACCTTAATCAGGTTTAGATCTTATACATAAAGAATTACATTAAATACGTATCCGCTTCAAGATTTACATATTGCCAATTGTAGAAGATATTATGTGACAAAATTTAATGCAAATATGGCACAATGCAAAGTATGCTTCCAAAATAAGATGGAAATAAATAACCCTAGAAGAGAGTTTAAGATGATTAGGGTGTGTGAGAATCTTGAGGTAGTAAGAGTGCAAGTTGGTGGTGAGAAGAATAAGAAGGTTTGCAATGAAAAAAAGAGAGGAGTAACATAAGAGAGAGCATGGTATAGAGCAAAGAATGTGATTGCAAAAGAAAATGCACTATGCATGAACAAGCTAAACCAAACAAAAATCAGAAATTCTAATCTTATTTATGCTTTTTTTTGGTTCCACGCATTCAATCTAGTACATTATGTAAGTGTGGATGTGTTAGTGATCAAGCTTGGGAAGAAAATTAAGAAAAGTGTAGAACAAAAGGTGAAGTGAAGAAGAGAGTAGAGATAGATAAAAGTAGAGAATGAGTTGCTAAGTTTACAACATCAGTAGCAAAAATTAGGTATTGAATATAATGATGCATGATCAGGTTGTGTGGAACCAATCTCATGCATATATGAGCATTGTAATGTTGTAAGATGTGGTTTCCTCATTTGTGCTGAGTAGGTGGTCAGTGTAGGTTTTTGGTATATTCTTGAATTAGGGAGTTGGTGCTTCTCTGGGTTAGTGCCCTAAAACCATTGCAATATAAAGTTTTATTTGTGAGAATGGATTAGGACAATAGATCCTAGTAGCTATTTTAACCATATTTTTTCCCAACCTTTGGTTTTCCAAGTACATCTGGTGTTATGGATTTATGTGTGTGTGTATGTTTATTATTCTGCTTTGCATCTTTTAGCCTGCACATAAATGGTTTAAAGAATTAATTTTGACAAATTTTTTATAAGCTGAATATTTTTTATATCTACTGATTCACACCCCCTCTTAGTAGACTATATTGTTCCAAAAATTGGTATGAGAGCCCTGTGTTCACTAGGTGGAGCTTAATTAGCTTAGGGAGATTATGGTAGTGTGAACACACTGAACAATAAGGAAGGTTCAAACAAACCACTCTCATTCGATGGGAAAAATTATGCTAAGTGGAGCTCTTTGACGAAGGGATATTTGGGATTTATGGGGCTTGATGTGTGGATGTCAGTTAGAAATAAGTATGTCCCCCATCCTTCTCCACCCATTAATGCTACTACAAAGAAGGATTATGAGAACAATGAGAAAGCATGGTTTTCCATCATGAATAATTTATCTGACTCAATGAATGGAAAGGTTATGAATTTTTAAACTATATATGATTTTTGGGAAAAACTAAAAAATATATATGAAAAGCATAACAAGGTGAATTTGGCAAACCTTCAAGTACTAAGAGCCAAATTTGAAGGTCGAAAGATGAGTGAAGAGGAGAAGATTGCAGACTATCTTCTAACTATTGATGATATAGTAAACTTTATCAGAGGATTTGGAGAAGTAAAATAAGATATTTTTGTACTAAAAGTGATAAGGTTTATGACAATTAGATATGATCCTAAGATCTCTACAATTGAAGAGGGAAGAGAAGTTGATAAGCTTACTCTTGATGAGTTGCATGGTATATTCACTACATATGAAATGAGAATGGGAGGTGTTGAGCCATCAAGGAGAGAATTTGCTTTTAACGTTGAAAGGAGAGAAAAATGCAGTGATGATAAGAAAGACAAAGCTATTGCCACTACATCAAACCATGAAGAGGTTGAAAAAGTTCAAAGGAAAACTTCATAAGAAAATCGAGGAGAGGATCTAGCAAGTATAAAGGTAAGTTGCCATTTAAATGCTTTAACTGTGGTAGAATAGGTCATTTTGCATCTAACTGTCCTTATGGTGAAGATGGTAACATTGAACAAGAAGGAGATAGCAAAAAGAAGAAGCCTTATTATTCCAAATGAAGGAATTTTGGAAAGAAAAAGAAGAACCTGTACATTTGGGAATAAAGCAATTCATCTGATGCTAGTGACAGTTTAGATGACGAACAAGATCATGCTCTTGTAATCAAGGAAGAAGAGGAAGAATTCCTTCTTATGGTAAAGGACTCCAAGGAGTAGATGGGTGAACAAGCTAACGATTCTCATGAAGAAGAAGGGGAGGTCGTTGTTGATCTTGAGGGAGAATTAATCAGTGCTCTTGAAGACCTTTATGATTTAAGAGATGAATTTGATGATCTTAAAAGGGAAAACAATAAATTGAAAATATGTGCCCAAAAGGAGAATGACAAGCTAAACTAGGATATTTAGGAATCCAATCAGTTGGTAGTAAGCTTGAAACTTCAAGTAGAGGAATCCAAAAGAATAGAAGAGGTAATGAAGTCCAAGCTAAAATATGAAGTGAATAGATGTTTGAAGCTATAGGAAGAAACAATTGTCTTAAGAAAGGAATTGGAGAAATAAAATCGGTAGATCAATAAGGGTCTGAAATTAAAAGGTGGTTCATACATTCTGAATGAGTTAATAAGTACACAAAATATGGCAAAGAAATAAAAGTATAGTCTAGGTCTGAAGAAAGGAAAGATCTTTTTTGTTGTTGCCTCTGCAAATCTCTACAAAATATTTAGGGCTGAAAATAATATAGGAATTAAATATGAAAAGTATAATAACAAGGATTTCCTTGCAACCGGAAAGAAGTCTAGTGTAATAGAAGAATCTAAAGGAGAGAAGAAGCTGATTGAAGGAAACAAAGATAACAAGATTTCACCTACTCAGACAAAGAAGTAGAACACAAAAATAATAGATGATGAAGGATTCACAAGGGTGCATAGTCAAAGGAAGCCGAGACCAAGAATATCACCTCTTCTAGCTCAAGGGAACACCATGGATAGGTACTCATCATACTTTTATGGGTATTTCTATACATGTAATGATTTTGGTCATAGAGCTAGAGAGTGTAGAGTCCTTTCAAGGATAAATATAAACTTTGTAAGAAAAAAATCATTTTCTCCCTTGTTTTATAAGAACATAGTATGCTATAGTTACAACAATTTATGTCACATGGCTAGAGAATTTAGAAAAAGTTTCATAAGGACAAAAATTTAGTCTGAAAAGAAGAGAGACTCAAAGGAAACCAAGGAATGTAAGATAAAGGAGAAAAATATTGAAAAGAAACCTAACAAGGTGTGGAAGGAGATAGGGTAGAGTTCCACTCAATCGATGATTTCTCAAACAAAATTACATGCATTTAGAAACAAAATTTGTGGGTTATTGACAATGGTTGCTCCAAGCATATGACTAGAGATAAGAGAAAATTCATTGAACTCAAGAAGTGTAAGGAAGGTTCAGTAAGCCTAGGTGACAATACTACTGTCAAAATTCATGGTAAAGGGATCCTTATCTTGGATGGAAAAAATAATATAAAGGATGTCCTCTATGTTGAAGGTTTGAAACATAATCTTCTCAGTGTCAGCCAGATGTGTGAAAATGGGTATAAAATCGTATTTAATTATGAAGGATGTAAGATAAGAAAGAATGGTAAGACAATTGCACAAGGTGTAAGAACTGATAGTAATCTCTACAACCTTTGTGAAGTAGAAGGCCACAATTGTCTAATTATCCAAGTAAATGAGAGTTGCTTGTGGCATAGAAGATTAAGGCATGTGAACTTTGACAATTTAGTAAAGATAAGTTTAAAAGGACTGGTTAGGAATATGCCCAAGATAGAAAATCCATAAAACATAATCTGCAAAGGATGTCAACAAGGAAAGAAAACAAGTTGTAGGTTTCCAATGATTCAACCACAAAAACTTTGGAGATAGTTCATACTGATTTGTGTGGACCAATGAGAACAAGAGGACTACAAGGTGAAAAATACTTTCTGCTATTAATTGATGACTACGCTAGAATGGCGTGGGTCACATTTTTCAAGGAGAAAGCTGAAGCATTTGATAAATTTTAAATTTTCATGAAGCTGGTAGAGAAAGAGTCTAGAAGAAAAAATAAATGTCTTAGATTAGATAGAGGTTGAGAATTCACATCAATTGAATTCAAAGAATAATGTGAAAATCATGGAATTAAATGACAATATTCACACCAAGAACACCACAATAAAATGGCATAATAGAAATAAGAAATAAAATTATGAAGGAAATGGCAAGAGCCATGTTAAATGAGGTAATTTTGGCAAATGCATTTTCGAAGGAAGCCTTCCATACTATTTTATATATTTAGAACATAGAAATGCTAAGAGAAAATAGTGGTAGAACTCCATATGAACTGTGGCATGGTAAGCCTGCATCAATCAAACACTTCAGTTTATTTGGTAGCAAATTCTATATCGAGAGAGAAGATGGGGACTTGGGAAGCTTACAAATTCTACAATAAGAGTCTCCAAAAAATTGTAAAAAGTATAAACATCAAGGTTGATTAAAATACAGATCAGAGTAAGTCTAGCAGTAACAATGTTGAGGCTGAATTAGATGACGATGGTGTTGGTGCAATAGTCGAAGAAGAGGACCAAGATGAAGAGGATGAAGAAAAATTTGAACGAGACCCTACAAAATATGTGCAAAAGGATCATCTTGTAGATTAGATTATTGGTGACAAGAATGACGGTGTTTAGAAAAGGAGAAGACTAGCAAGAAGCAAGGAAAAAGTAAATTTTTCTCTCTTGTCTCAAATTGAACCAAACAACTTCAATGAAGCCAACAAAGATGAGAGTTGGATAAAATCCATGGAAGAGGAGATCAATCAGATTGAAAAGAACAAGACATGTGAGTTAGTTCCTAGACCATCAAACAAAACGTAATTGGCATCAAATGGGTATTCAAAAATACATTAAATTAAGATGGAGATATTATTAGGAATAAGGCAAGGTTAGTATGCAAATGATATACACAAGTTGAAGGTATTGACTTTGAAGAAACATTTGCACCAATTTCATGGTTAGAAGCCATTAGAATGTTTCTTGCTTTTTCAGTTTACAAGGGATTCAAGGTATATCAAATGGATGTTAAATCAACATTTGTGAATGGAAATCTTGAAGAAGTCCAAAAGAAGAATATGATGTTTGAAGATTGAGGTAGGGGTTATATGCTCTAAAATAAGTGTCATGCCCATAAATTTTACATGAGAACATGCAACACAATCAACCATTTTTTTTTGAAATAACATATAAAACACTTGTAATAATTTTTTAAAAAACATTAATTAAGTTATTTATCTTTCAAAGTGCTTATGGTGTAACAATAACCCATACTTTTTATGATAGTCACATAAGTAATATTATTCACCTATGGTGGTTAGGCTTACGTTAATCATATGGCCTCTAGGATTGACATTGCTTGAGCATATAATTTAGTACCATTATTAAATCTAATATTATAGCTAACACCAATTATGAATCCTATCATTGTTGCCACTACCATTATTTGATGACTTAACATGGTACCTTAACCTCCACTTTCCTATCTTATCCCACTAGATCCAGGTATCTTTGATCACCTTGATAAAAAATGCCTTTATCTTTGCATTCAAATACTTAAACGCGTGAGAAGGAAGTTTAATAGAAGTTTAGATTTTGTATTAATTCTCGATTCCATTTTAGTCCCTCCAGGGAATAGTCCATTGAGGTGATAGATTCTAACCCTTTCTTGTTTCCCAAATATACATAATCGATTAGGAATAATATCTTACATCTTCATGTATAAATTTCTTCTAGTAGTAATAACTTATGTTATAAATTAATGTTTACATGAACGATTATCTCATGCATGATACATATGCATTTGATTTGTCTTTTCAACTCTTTTTCATTTATAATAATTTCATGTTGTGAACGATCATTATATCTATAACGCATACTCCAAGAGGTTTCATATTGACATTGTTGACCAATAGCCTAAACATAAACATATATATCATGAATAAGAAACTAATATTTATCGTTCAACTAGGCTATATAAACAAAATATATTAGTTAATTATCATTTAAACATAATAAATGAATATTATTATTTAGGCAAGAAATACTGATGTTATCATCGTTCGATCGCTAATTTTATAATAATATTACTCAATCCTAAAATAAGAATTATTTATATTGTTGTCATTTAGTTAATGCTTAATCCTTAATTAAATAAAATCCTCATTTATTTGTGAATTCATAGGTTACTATTAAGGACATATTATCTACTCATTTGTTTATTCACTAATCAAACCTTATCCAATTAAACTATAAATAAAGGAGAAATAAAATAAAATAAAATAAATGATAACATTGTTATTAAATCCACCATCTAACCATTAATAATATTATTAATTATCACCCCAAATATTTATGTTGATAAAATTATTATTATCCAATTTGAATCCATGTTTCTTAATAATAATATTGTTGTTTAAATGACGTTTATAAAATATTTGAAAGAGAATGCTTTAACCTACAACATTAATAGATTTTATTTAGAGATAATGATTTTACTTAAGGTCCACTAATTAAATCAATTAATAAAAATTTCTAATTTGACTTGATGTGTCTTTTTTCAAATTTTAAAATTACAAGAAAGAAAAATCAATTAACATAAATTTCTAATTTGACTTATGTTTTTTTTTAATCTTTAAATTTTAAGAAAGAATAAGGTTTATTTTTAAAATCCTTCTAAAATAAATTTAAGTTGTCACTTAAATAAAGGTCCCTATTTACATTGTCCCCGCAAGATAAAATTAGAAGGTTAAATGAAATTAATTAATATAATGGAAACTTAGTTGTTAATGGGGTGTGCACAAAATCTTGGCCATTGGATGGTTTTAATTTAAACCCTCGTCTCTTAGGGCATCCACATACTAACCCTAGCTCATAAAGATATTGTTTTAACTTATTCCCTCCTCAGTTCCTCTCATTTATTTTTTATTTTTTGCAGGTTTGAAGGAGGCTCCAATGGAGACTAAATCACTTGGCTCTCCATTTGTATCAACATATTTGAGGATAAAGGGTTTATTATTTGTTAGTCCTTGCCTATATAGGTGGAGACTAATGTTTTTCTTTTTTGATGAATAGACAACTATCTATATTAAATTAAAGATAAGAGTACATATTCACAAAAAAAAGGCGGGTGGTAAAAAGGCACACCCCGAAAGTCACATGGGTAGCACCCAAAAATACCAAAATATCAGTTTACGTGGGCTTAGTCTATAAATCTAAAAAAGCATGAAGAAATAAAACAAACAGTCCATTAAGCGGCCAAAGCAATGCCAACAGAGCCCGAAGGGTCTTTGTCATCCATGTTTTTCCCCCATACATCAGCGGGGTCTGGAGTGACGTCAGGAGGAGCACCCCAACCATCATCATCTTTTTCTTTATCTTTATCTTCTTCCTCGCATCGAGGCGAGATTGCAAGTGCCAACCGCTAAAAACTTTTACCACTGGCAAGCCATCCAGAACCAGAAGCAAGCGGAGTATCAGAGGGCCACCTAGAGCCGCCATCGTCGCTCCTCGAAGCACCACCAGAAGGCCACCCTTGACCAGCCCACGACGGAGGAGAGCGAGCACGTCGAGGAGGGCGAGAGTCCCCTGAGGGGGCAAGACTAATATTTTCATCTCAACAGAAAGTGCATTATTAATCTGTTGGTTTGCGTGCAAGAGGGAAGATATAAACTTTAGCCGAAGTGTGGATTTTCAAAATTCTCAAATTAAATTTCTCTCGATTTTTTGATTGGTGGGTCATATTTTGCTGGGGTTTTTGGCTTTTTATTCCCGCCTATCTATAGACGGAGACTTATGTTTCTAGTTTAATACGTTTGTGGGGAGTCATGTAAACAATTTAACATATGGTCAAAGGGAATTTTGCTATTAAACTGTCATTCACCTATTTATTTCAAATTTTCTGATTGATCTATGTTATTTTGCCCAGACCAATAAACAACCAGCGGAGGAAAAAATTTCATGTGTATAATATTTTTAAGTGGTTACCGTGTCTTTGCAATGAAGGTTTACGTGCCTTGCTTGAAAGTTTCTAAAGCCTTGTTAACAAATCCTTTTTTCGAGATATCCGGGAGGGGGGCAGTCGAAGAGACGGCTTCTTTTGGAGTACTTCTGCCTTCAATTCAGGAACCTGGCAGATGCTTCCGCATTTTGCAGAGGTTTTGGATGAAGACACATGGTTCTGAGAGATATTCTGTCAAGCAGCTCGCGTACCTTGTCTAGGAGGGCATTCTTGGATAGAGGGAGCCAGGGCACTGGCAACTGGAAGAGGGGAGAGCGCAGTACCTAGTTTGGACAAAGGCAGAGGGGATGCGGGAAACATTTGCTGCAGTGTTCGCTCCTCCAGTTTTTTCCTCTCTGGTATTAATCTTTCACTTCTCCAATTTAGTGAACTGCAGCCTGATAATAAGGCTCATACGAAGGTATTAGAGTATGTTCATTAAAATGAAACTGTTGATAATGAGCACATTTAGGTTTTAACATTACGACATCCTCTAACCTGTGTAGTTAAGTATATATCAGCATGATTATTATGTAAATTTCATCATCAGCTTTTATTTGAATTTTTCCTCAACCTATTTAAAACTCTCTTTTTGGCATAGGCATGAGGGATGCTTGTAAGTTGGGGAGTTGGGCTTCACACCCACTCGTTGCATTTGCTTAAAATTTTCTTTGAACTTCTTTTTTTGAAAAAGCCCATTTGAACATATCTTGCAGTCACGGCATTCCATGAGACCACATTTCTTTGGGCATTTATGTCAAAATAGTTCATGTGCTCTGTCTACGGTTCCATATTTTGCATACATGTCTACCAGGGCCGTTTCATCTTCACTTCTGAGAAGATGTGTCCTTCCTTTAGAATGTAATGGAGGCCTATATCATATTCCAATGCTACCATCTCTGCATAGGCAGGCTGGACGCTACATTAAGGCTGTGAAGTTTTTTTATTTTCACCTGCCTTTAGCGTTTGCTTGAAAGCTCCTTAAGCCTTTGCAGCAAACCCAACTTGCGCACCTCCTTAACCTTCTCAAAATTTGAGAGAGAACTCTAAAGACTGTCTCTGCCACAACCACATAAATATTCGTGTAGATTTGTCTAGTTAGCTTTTTGAAATGTTTGTCATCAAGGCATATGCAACAACGGTAATACATTTCCATCGGATAGTAATCATCCAAGAGCCTAAGCATATTTCATCCATACAAACCTTGGCTTACCTGTTGAAGAAGCTTCGACTACAGTGATTGCATGACATGCACAAAATGGATTTTTTGAAAAGGTTTTTTAATAACCCTTGCCAACATTCTCCGTGCCTACACCAAAATGGATGCATTGTAACAAGATATTGACATCCAATAAAGCATAACGGAAGACAAATTTCTGTCAGCTATCATAGTTGTAAATGCTCGAGTAGACATGTGTACAAAATGTGGAAGCACAGACAAGACAATGAACTGTTTGACAAAATGCCTTAAAGAAATGTGGTCTCATGGAATGCCATTAAGACATTTTTTCAAACAGTTCACTGCCTTGTCTATGCTATTGCTTACTATTATGATTTGATAGCTTTTTTCTAAGCATCCATAGCTTGTTTGAAAGCACCTGTTTTAGGCTTTTAGCCATAGCAACAAGGCAGTGAACTATTTGATAAAATGGTTTGGTAGACATGTATGAAAAATGTGGTGGCATAGACAAGGTAGTGAACTGTTTGGAAAAATGCCTCAAAGAAATGTGGTCTTATGCTGATGGAATGCCATGATTTTTCCAAGCATCCATAGCTTGTTCAAAAGCACCTGGCTTTTAGCCATATCAGCAATACAGTGAACTGTTTGATAAAATACTTTGGTAGACATGTATGAAAAATGTGGCAGCATAGACAAGGCAGTGAACTGTTTGAAAAATGCCTCAAAGAAATGTGGTCTCATGGTGATGGAATGCCATGACAAGCAATGTTAAAACACAAAATAAAATAAAAAAATGAGTCAACCCTCACCTTCCTGAATAAAAACAGGAGTTGTGACCTGCAGACAAAAGGATCAGGCATCAAGTCAGAATTTAGCATACCAAGAGGCAAATCTTTCATATAAAAAAAATCCAAGCCAGAAAACTAGAAGGGCAAGTTATCATTGCTAGTATTGGGAGAATTTTGAGACATTGGACTAGAAAAAACATTTAATGCCTCAGACTACTTTTGCTTTAATATGCTTTAATAAAATGACCATACAATGACAATATAAAGGCAAAAGGTGGGTGATATAATTGATTATTGATCCCAAGTGAATTGTATTTACTGTATTCTCTAGACAAAATCATAAATGCAAATGCAAGAAGTATTCCTTGAATGTTAATATTATTTAGATATAACATATGAAACATTTCACTCCTAATTTAAAAAGCTAGTTTCCAATGGGCTATTTGATTAGCAGATAAACTGGACAAATATTAAAGTCAGTTTCCAATGAAGTAGTTGAGCACAATGGTATTCTAAATTTGCAAAATATGATTACAGAGTTTATAAATAAATTTAATTGTTTTGCTGATTGGTTCAATTTGCAGGAAGTTGGAAATGTGCCTTATGTAGTGGACAATGGAGCCGGAGTGTTTTGTAAATCTCCAAAAGAAATAGGCAATATTGTTGCACCTTGGTTTGATCCAAAGTCTAGAGAGCTTAAGAAAATGTCATGTCAGCAAAAAATAGTTGGTAGAAGTACATTCTCATTTTACACACCCCCCGAATCTGCTAAAAATGGTTGGTAGAAGTACATGTTTTTAGGGTATCATTTAAAGAAATCCATTGTGTGCATATCCTGCAACCATGGCATTCCATGAGACCACATTTCTTTAAGGCATTTTGTCAAACAGTTCATTGCCTTGTCTGTGCTTCCACATTTTCCACACAAGTCTACTCGAGCATTTCCAACTATGATAGCTGATAGAAATCCTTATTTCATTATGCTTTTTTGGGTGTCAATATCTTGTTACAATGCATCCATTTTGGTGTAGGCATGGAGAATATGGAACCAAGATTATAGCTCAGTCAGTTATCTTTGTATATATGAAAAGCATATATCATCAATGCTACCATTCCCGTATAGATGAAGGAACTCTGAACTTTTAATATCGTGCAAATTTAGGTCCTTAAATTCCTAACAATAAAAATATTTAGCTTATCTAGGGAAAGTTCACGATAGTTCTAAGTTTTTATCTTAGTTAAAGTGCAATACATATCTTTTGAATAATCTGCAGAACATAGTTACTAAATGCAACATTTCTATGGCAGTGTTTCCTTAGGCATTCTGCCAAACATTTATGTGCTGCGTGATGAATCGTTTATCAAGAATATTGAAAACTAGCAAATATTAGGCACTAAAAATTTCCCTGCATACATCTGTAGCAATGTGCAGTTGCACATCTGAACAACATTTTCATGCATTTTGGTGCACACAAATTGTCTGCAAGCCCTAAGCCATACCTGCAATCAGGTCTACAATAATTTTCCAGCCAAGATGTGTGTTTCACATTTTTCCAAAGCTCAGTTGTGCATTTTGTTTTTGAATTTTCTTTAGATGTCTTGAATTTTGCATGCGTGGCCTGTGAGACTTGTAGGTTTTTATTTTAGAAAGGCTTTTGGCAGGATTTAATAGGAGTTGCTACCAACTTATGTGATATTTGATAATCTATTGGCAAGTATCTATTTCAAGACATTTGAAAAAGAGCATGTAAAGGAGAATAATGAAGAATGTGGAAAGCATATAATCTGGTTCATTTGCATTATCTGGTAATGTCATATGGACTCTCCCTGTTTGCTATCTGCTTTTAACCACTATTGCCCACTCTTTTCTTTATGGTATTCCATCCACAACTTCATTATAGATATATATATTTTGCTTTACTAATATGCTTTCAATCTTTCCCCTATGCAAACCTTTCAAGCTCTGACAAAATGAATGGTTCAGGGATAAGTGCTGCAGTTGTTGGAAGAATAATCTATACTCGGGATTGTAAGGAATGAGTAGCTCAATGTAAGAGTATGTCAGCAACAGATTTGAGGTTCATGTTTTCAAATTTTGGTTTCTAACAGGTCCATGTTCGTTCAGTAGTGACTCTGTTAAAACACTCCCCAATATCAATAACCACTTGATGTAACCCGTCACAACATAAATCCCTCCAAAGGAATGCTGAGATTGACAATGATTTAGGGAAGACAGAATGTGATATATGCTTATTTTAGAGTAACATATCTTCTAGGCATCCTATCCAATGCACAGAAAATAGAGATTCCTTGTTGCCAGAAAAATGGGCATTTAGATTTCTTTAGGCCTTTCTGACATGCACTAAATGCCCTTTTTTGCCAATTGTCACTATTTTCCCTCCAACCAGACCTGCTCAAGGCAAGGACTCCAGCTCATGCAGAGCGCTTGTTCTATTTATAAATCTGAGAGGAAAACCTTCCACGAATCAAATGCAAGGAGATAAAATTTAAGCTAATGTTTTCAGAGATCATATCGGTACTAATATTATTGGAGATTTATTATTAGTTTGTGTTGGAAATTGTGTTGAAAATTTACTTCTTTTCTAATGTTTGGTGTAGCCTGCTAACTGTGTGAGATGGCATTTGGAAGACAGCTCACTTGTCGGCCTCTTGGATGCCAAGTGTTCGAGACGTGTTAAGAAAATTTGGTGTCAGCTGTAAGTGTTCTCGCTAGGGTTTTAAATGGCAAATCTCTCTCCAGCCCTACAGAGTTTGTCTATGCTTCCACATTTTGCATACATGCTTACTAGGGTCAGCTACCTAATTCCTTCCCATGGACGAATTCACTATTGATTCATTTCATTCACACTTGTAAGGTCGAGTGATTTTAGAAGTGGAAACAAATAGAGCATAACGAGGACAAAGCAGTGCAGAACGAGGGAAAAGCAGTGCAGTTTTTCATTTAAGAGCTGGTGCATTGGGGTTTCATGCTGTTGATTTTTGGAAGCAATTAGCTACCATGCCTAGTTATGTCTGTATGCATCACCTTCCAAAATTTCTGAAGATTTTTTCATGAGCTCTAAGATTGTTAGTTTTAAATTCAGCATAGTCTTGCAGTTACATAGCTTTTATCTGGGTACGTGGGTGTGCCAATTTTGTGATATCATATAGTGGGTGGCATGCTATTTGATTATTTTTGGATTTTTAGGCATGTGGGTTTACAATGGATTTTGTTGATAAAGAGAAGTGGAAAGTGAAGGAATCTTGCTTTAAAATGAACATACACAGGCTTCTGATTCATACCCTTATTGCTTCATGAACCTTCAAATTCAGAAAGAGAATAAGAATCACTCATTTTAGATGCATTCCAGATTTCTATTGCAGAACAAATATCTATATCTTGTTTCTAGGTATTTACCATGTTGAGATATGGACATTGCTTCTTTCCTTGAGTTGCATAAGAGTTATGTTAGTCTAATTGAAAGCTGCCATATTGGTTTGAAGAGTTTGATAAAAAAAATTAATTGGTTTGAAGAATTTGGTAAATTTTTTTAACTGGTTACTTTATATATGATGAGCTCCCAACTTGTTTTAGTTAGGAAGTATTTCCACCTTTATGGAGTGGCAAGAATAATTGTACACTCATTGGACAACATGCGCAACAATGAAGTTTGAATACAAGCCTTTCTTGCAATGCATACAGGTGGAACTGTTGAATTCTACTTGCACGAACTAGAACTTTCGTCAGGTAGTAGCAATTCCGTTTGAAAATTATACAAAAGACATGTATACGGTCATGTTTCTCTTGCCCAAATTCCAAATACATGGCACGTTCACACTTGCAATGGACAATTGCATTATTGCAATTGTGAAAGAAGGCAGCATTCTAACATTCCCAGCTGATTAAACAAGCTGTGCCATGCCCCATTTAGAAAATTAAACATATTGTAACATGCTTCATGGAGATGTAATTCTAAAGTTTTGAACAGTTAATGATTTAGTTCTTATGACAACAAATACCCATTCTGCAGGTGTCCGGCAGTACACCAAATGAGTGGCCACCGATCTGTAACGTTGTCACACTCACCATTGTGGCATGTCCTAACAACAATGCCTTTATTATCCATGACATATAACAATGTGTATTTTGATATTCATCAATTTTATGGGTAAACATTGTAGACTTTTAATAGAAAGAGTGAGATTATAGTACCTCTGTTCATCTGTTTATAAACTATTTTGTGAAGGCAATTTTGCCACTGATTATTTGTTTTATGTAATGCCTAGGTTACTCCCTATCAATACCTTTTTAGCTGAGTGTACAAAGTGTAAGAATAAATAATATGATCTATCAATTTGTGGACCTATACAGCCAATTTGCTATGACTTTGGTTATACTTATGATGATTATCACAAGTATATAAACTTTATATCTGCTTGTTTGTAATGATGCATTTTGAAATTATTACTCACAATCAATCATATCTGCAATATCCAATCGTTTGTTTTATTTTTCTATGCACACATCAAATTTCAAACTGTATGTTTTGGTTTAAAGTTGTGACAAAACATTCCAGGTAACAGATATTTCAAGATAGAATTTGTTGTAGGAGACCACAAATGAGAAGCCCAATGCCTCAACTTACAAAAAATTATTTCATTTTGACCTCTAATAAAATTAAAAAAATATTTCTAAGTAGAGCTTAACTGAATTTGCATTTTTCCAGCATACTGCCTGCCTGTGCCAAAATGTGGGCTTTTGCCAGGATAATGCATGTGAACTGCTTAGTCAAATGAATCCCTGGTTTCGATAGGCCACACATGTATAGCTCCATTTCCTTGTCAACTTGTTTAGCTGGAATACCTGGCAAGAGGGTATTCTTTGCCTATGGCTATCATGGGCAGGTTTGTGCACATTAAATTATTGGGATGAAGAAGTATGGAATTTTAAGATTTAATGTTTTTTTCCCTGTTTTTCTATTGTTGGTTGTGTGATTATTACACCTTAGAGTTATTCTTTTGAGTCTCAGCTCATCTAATTATGAAAATGGGGACCTGATCATTCGACTTTTTAAATAGAATGATCACTTCCAAAATCTCTGTGTGAAACCCTCTCTCTCTTTACATACATCCACACACACATATGCATACATGTCTACCATATAGGTGTGTACAGATAGAGAGAGAGAGAGAGGGGGTGTGTAGTAATGTAGATTTAATTTTGCATGCTTTATTCTATCCCAAAATATTTAGTAAAAGCTCCATGAATCTACAGATCTTAGCCACATCCACATCCTTTGTTCCATTACTCTCATCATGTAGAAGATTCTTAGGCGGTTAACTATTTTCATATATCAAAATTTTTGCTTCTTCATTGGGTAGTCTAGCCTAGAAAACTCCCTCTTCTGGTCTGCCACAGTAACAAGTTCCACAATAGAAGATCATCCCTGTATCCAATTCTGATCTTTTTCTTTCAGTCTGTTTTAAACTTATCTTCTGACCCTGAAAAATTATACAACAATCCATTTGTCACTATGAGCCTCATGAGCATAAGACCTCTCTCTTTTCACTTTGAGTATCTCAACCTTCTTCAAACTCATCTCTCCTCCTTTAGTGAGCTGACTTTCTATAACTTCCATAAGATCTCTATCGTCAATTATTGCATCCATCCTACTCTTCCAATATTAAAGCTTTTGAGACACCATAAGAAACAGACCATTTAAATTCGATATTTTTTGTTTGGTTTCCAACTTCTGTGTTATTGATTACAAAAAATAGAAATTACATCCAGTTATAGAAATGAATGAGAAATTGACTTTCTATTACCTCTCAAAACTCAAATGTCTGAGTTGCCTTTGCATAAGTCGGGAAACATATTGCAAGAGTTTCTAGATGACCTACATGGTTGTTTTCTATTCAAAATTTCAATTGAACCGCTTTATTCCTCAACAGAACATGCACAGTGCTTAATGAATTCTAAAACTTTAGAAGCCTTGGATGCAAAAAGTTCAATTTTATCTGTAATATATATTATCTTCTTAATGAATTGAGTTGCAAATGTGATGCTCAGGAAAATTTCAATTCTATTCTGACATGCACTTGTTTTGTTTGAGTCTTGCTACTTTGAAGGCATGTGACTATGCCATCTCAGGATTATTTCTAAACTTGCAACCAGCCTCTGATCACATATATCTCTCTTAATTTAAGCATCTGATGGTCACATAATTTTACTCTTAAAAGTATAGAGCATTTTGTTTAACTTAAAACCTCAAAATTGAAAGAAATCTGGATATGTGATCATTTTCTTATATAATTATTAATACTTTATTTGTTGTCTTCTTTAAATCTACTATGATAGAATTTATCCAGGTTGAGTTAGTGGTTCAAACTTCAAATGGTATAAAATAATCATGAAATAAACATTATATCATTTTCTTGTGTCTATGCTCAGGATGATTAAACCTGGAAACATTTATAGCTCCAATCATCATAATCATTTTGTCAAGTAACATATCATAATTTTGACTACAGGAGATGGACAAATGGACCTTCTTTAAGAAGGCTCAAGGAGCTTCCATGCTAATGCAATTGGAATCAAAACTAAGTTTCCCATTTTTGCCAACATCTTTGCTGCTCGCACCAAAGGACATGCATGCAAAATGTGGAAGCACAGACAAACCTTAGGAATTGTAGGATATGCTTAATTTTTTTGTTCATTAATAATGTATTGTTTAGAAAATTATAATTTCTTATTGTTCTCTATCCAGGTATGTTCATATGAATTTAGATTCTGAAAATACTGTCCTTAATGATGTGTGATCTATGTGTTATGATCTTCAATTTTTTTTTTTAAGGATGTGAACAATTTTTTGTTCTCATGTCCTATCTTGTTTCTCTACAACTTGCTAGGACTTGCTACAACTTTTATAACTCAACTCGAACAAAGTTGATTGGATAAAACTATATCTTCAATAAGGGCAAGGTTAGAATGGCTGTGGGTGGCACGATTGCTAGGCACGTGAGATGCAGCTGGCATTCATAGCAGACTCAATACTCATGAAATTTTTTATTTATACTAAATTGTAAACAAACACCATTCTGCAAGTTTCAGTTTCTTCCAAAACTATATCTTCAATAAGGGCAAGGTTAGAATGGCTGTGGGTGGCACGATTGCAAGGCACGTGAGATGCAGCTGGCATTCATAGCAGACTCAATACTCATGAAATTTTTTATTTATACTAAATTGTAAACAAACACCATTCTGCAAGTTTCAGTTTCTTCCTGCCTTATTATTAAGGCTTTCTGTGAGTAGCACAATTTTTTTCTAACTGATCTCTTGATGCTGCTTGACTATAAACTTCTGGTGAAAAACAAGCCTATAGACATGGCTCGTATTTTTCATCCACAGATAGATTATTGCATTTTTTTCTCATTGCAGAGAAGAGAGCAATGAATGAAACCTTTTGGTTTGTTGTTCAGTATTGGTCTGGAAACTTATGGTTTTCAATTTTAAATTTTGGGCAGCCATAATGTGATAACATGCTTCTGTTTTTAAATTCATATATGCTTCTAATTACATTTTGCTTCACAATTTTTTTAGAGCATGGTTACTCATATCCTTTAGCCTTTAAGGTGCGACTCATCCAAGTTGCTGATACTATCCGATTTCTGGAAGTTTTTGAATGCAAAATGACATTATCATTTGTTGATCTGTTTATCATTTTCATTTTCTCCATATCCTGAGCATGTAAAATTTTGTGTTAGGGTCCATTTGAATATTTTTAGTTAAATAGATATCTTTGGGTAGCAATGCACAATGCAAATCATGTTCAGTGTCTCACTACATTAAGAACGCTCAGATTCTCAAGTTCAAAGATTGGTTCTTTTTCAACTTTGAAATAGTAAAGCTTTAACATCAATGCAATCTGAATTCCCAAATTACTAGGGATGCAATCTTCTTTAATGCTTACACTTATGAGTACTATGTGTATTCAACTTCCATTACTGTTTTTCCCCTACACAGTAACTCTGAATGGTATAATTACTGGCCAGAAATTCTCCTGCACCGATTACATGTAGCTAAATAGGGGTTTTGTTTGTGTCGAACAAAACCCAACTGTGCTCTGAAACAGGTCCTAGCTTAAGGTCTTCATTGTATAGTTCATAAATGTATGTGTTCACTAGTACACCTGGATGCTTAGAAATTCCAGTAATATTGAATATATGATTCACCAGATTGCTATTATAAGTATCATCATTGTCTCTGTTGGCATGAGGCTTGTTGGCATGACCCTTTGAAGGCCACCCTGTCTCTGCCACAAGCACAAAAATATTCGTGTAGATTTGTCTAGTTAGCTTTTGAAAATGTGTCATCAAGGCATATGCAACAACATTAATACATTTCTATTGGATAGTAATCATCCAAGAGCCTAAGCGTATTTTCTCCATACAAACCTTGGCTTACCTGTTGAAGAAGCTTCGACTGCAGTGATTGCATGACATGCACAAAATGGATTTTTTGAAAAGCTTTTCTAATAACCGTTGCCAACATTCTTCGTGCCTACAGCAAAATGGATGCATTGATCCAGATATCGCAGGTTAAAATAGCAATGTGTCTAATCCAAGGATGTTTTCATCATCGTTCCTTTGTTTCTTCCGACTGTATTAAAGCCTTTCAATCCCCATCTCACAGATCTCCCAAGCCACTAGTTTAGCTTTACTAGGAGTAACATTTGGGTAGGGTGAAACTGTTTCCTATACTCTTATTTTCCTCCTTTGCTAAAGCCCTCCGAAGTATTAGCCCACATACCAAATACATTCCTTGGATTCTCAAGTTGAAGTTGAGCCTTCTTTTCCTCCTCACAAGCTTGATGATGAACCTTCCAACAAACGAATCAGCAGCCAGGAATGCATACTGTAATACAAAGGAAATGTTGCAGAATTTATTGCTCGAATAACCATCCTCATTAATTTTCACATTTACCTTGCTACTTGTGACTTTGACAATCCCCTCTGATGTAATTATCACCTAAAATTCAACTGTTCTAGCTTTTCTAGCTTGCTTGCCCTCATTCCAGTAAAATATTACTCCAGTGTTTGTCCCATACTAGTTTACTTCAGTCTTTTGGAATGCGGAGTTGGTCCATCCTCTGTACCTGAACTCAAAAGCTCTAACTCAAGAGCATGAGCTTTTGAATATCAAGTTGACCCATACTGTGTGCATATAACTTTTCAGCTTAATTCTCAAAGACCAACTGCAAAATACTCATAATATTATTTTCCCTACACCCAGACCTGCATAAGGCTTAATTCTCAAAGACCAAGTATTTTCCCTACACCTAGACCTGCTTAAGGCAGCGGTTCCAGCTTGCGCAGAGCCCTTGTTTGCTTATACTATTTCCCATCTCCATACTGATTTATTCATTTATCTTTTTTTTTTACCATGAATTTATTTTTCTGTTGTCTCTTTGTTTTCTTTCCCCTCCATTTATTTGTAGCAATATGTACATATATTGTTTATATCTGTATTATGCCATATTGCAAGTTGAGGTGATTGAAAAGAACATCAATAATCTTTTCTTGAATTTTATTACTGCCCTTTTTTTATTCTAGTGGCTGGGCTATTGGTTGTTTACATTTATTTTATTTTACATGCATTTTTCCTTAAAAAAAATATCACATGGGGGAAATCATGCTTCACTGGCCTTTTCCCATCACAGGGGATAGCAACCCTGTTGGGTCGTGACCACAGTAGGGGCCATGCCTCTCTGTGAGAGTCGTGGATCTTTTGCTGGATCGTGCATAGCAGGGAGCAAGCCCTTGTGATTATTATTTTTTGTTTTATTTTATAACATATTTTATTTTGTCATTTTAAATTTCTAATGATATTTAATATTTGTTTTATATATATATATAAAAGAAAAATAATAATTTAATATATCTATTATTTATAGATATTGTTTGAATAGAATGCATAATGTTATTTCCTTGAAGTAGGTTGTAACTTATTTACTTATTTATTTAGATATAGATAATATTTGGTTCCATATATATGGAGTAAAATAAAAGAGGAGATCATTTTGTGGTCTTCATCAAATATGCATATTTGTTTGGTAACTTATGTAAATATTTATAGCCAACATATTTATATAATTATTTATGAAGTTTTATTGGGTTGTGCATATATATATTTGGGTGATCCCACAATATTGGCTTACAATTTTTGGTCAAATTGGACACTGAACTGATTTTTTTAAACTAAATCTTCACTTTCGGGCACCTATAACGGTTAAACCGTGAGAAATTTGAAAATGATGTAAAACAGTAATTTGTGACATTTTGTCTATAGATTTTAAATATATTTTTTTCAAAATTTTAAGAATCAGATTGTACTTCTTTTTCCATCTCTTTGGAAAACTAGTTTTTTCAGTAAACACCATTTTTTAGAAGCGATGCTCATCGAATAGAACATAATTTTTTTTGTCATGAAAGATAAAATTCTAATTTTTCCGAATTTAAATATGTAACTATGATATCTAACACTTTCATTTGGTTTCATAATATTTCATTGAATATTTTTTCTTTAATCAAGTTTCAAAGTCAAACCAATTACAATTTAGACATAGGCGGATTGCATACAACATAATTTTTTTTGTATTGATCAAAGTTCATTTTTTTTTTTTGTTATATCGAGGACTTCAATATATAGTGCATTGATATTTTTCATTTTTTTTTATAATCTACTATTTTTTCACATGTGCAAAACAGAGAGCTTGATTTTTGCTAAAAAATGTATATTCACAAGAAATAAAAAATAAATATAATAATCAATTTAAATTTATTTAAAATTATATTTTTTGGGAAGCTTATAATAAAGACTACATACTTACAAAAAAATAAATTTTAAATGAATTCATTTTATCCCCAAAAAGGTAAATCAAAAATGGTTTTTTATCAGCATTTTGATAAGTGTAAAAGAGACTCTCTTATAGGTATGCTTTAAAACCAGTGAGGTTTGATCTAAGGTGGTTTGATCAAACTCTCTTCAATTGGAATCTTTTAAATGAAAATTTTCAAGGATTGAATCATTATATTTTCTAAAAATATGTGATTTCAGCAAAAATAAGGATCTCATAAAAATTGTAAACCAGTATTGTGGTATCACCCATTTTAAATTTCAATGTACAAATGTGTGAAAAATATAGAATTAGATCACATTCATTTATAGTACTAAATTGAAATTTGATTCCATCTATATTCTTTCATGAGCTTATTTACTAAATGAATACTTTTCCCTTTATTTGTTTACTTCCATTCTTAGTACCTCAATAATCATAACATTTAACTCTTTGTTGCAACCTTTTATCAGAGAAATGTAGCACACTTTTACTTTCTTGTAAGTTGAACAATATAATATTTGGCTTCTATTATAGAATACCTTTTAATTGTTTAAATCCATAAATTTATTTCCAACACACTACATCACAATATCACATAATTTGGAATCACACATACACTCAAAAAAAAAAAAGAAAAAAAAAAGAAAGGATTTCAAAAAATTGTTTCACTTTTCAACACTATAGGCCCAAGAGCTCCCACTTATTTAAGTGAAATATTTTGCATGTCTTACTTTTTTGTTATATACCTTTTTTTTTGCACTATATGTTTCTCCAAAAAGTGTAACCTTGACACATTTCACTCAGTTGGGCCCTTTCCTATGGATTTTGGATCTCTTTTTACCCCTTTCCAAGCCTTGTTTCAAAATGTTGTAAGGTGTTGTTACCAACCCTCACATTTTCCTAGGATTTTCATCAACAAATCAACCATTTCTTATGACATAATGACCCCTTAATGCACTTATAGGTCCTACTTTAGTGTGTTTTAGGAGATAATCCTAGAAAGAAATGTTAATCACATTTTAAATCCCAACAACCACTCAAAATTGCCCAGGTGAACTAGGTTGCCACCTTGGGCAACTTAGTTCCATATGGCTTAAAAATCAAATTTAATGCAAAATTCTTGCAAGATTTTGTCCTCGTCCAAACTCTCTCAACAATTCATTCTTCTCATTCACCCATCTCTCATTCTTCTCAAGCAATCTATGGTTTTTGTATTCTAAGTCATCAAGGCATATTTCCAAAGCATTAAGGGTTGAATCTTTCTCCATTGTTGTTGCAACTCAAGATAAATCATCATGACAAAGTACTAGTTCATTTGTCTCATATTTCATTCTAAATTATCTTGTTCTTCATTTGATTTAATTATCTAAAAAGGGTTTGACCAAGGTAAACCCCCATGCCCTAACAATCAAGATTTCTTTCTCTCTCTTTATGTGTTTGCAGATTCAGGTATCTTGAAAGCTTGGAGATCATTCAAGAATGGGTTGAAGACTTTTCTAGGAAATCTCCTTGTTGTATAGGTCAAGAATCTACACAAAAAGACACCTACAGATCGAAAAATCAAGGTTTCTGGTTCGAACAATTGGAGGAACAAAAAGTGCAAATCAAGAGCTTCCGTTTCCACTTTCAAATTTTCAAAAGGGGCAAAAATGACACTTTCCCTAGTTGTGGTGACCTAGTCCTACTATGCATATTTTTTAGATATTTCTATGGATCCGGATACCCATTTGGCTAAAACAAGCCCTAGAGCAATTTTTTGAAATCGCCCTGAAAAAGGACTAAGTCGCCCAACTTGGCACAAGTGTCCTGCCGAACATAAAAATTAGTATTTTCAAAATTTTCAGAGTTCCTTCAAGTCTTCAATACATTTATAGGTGCACCTCTTTCATTTCCAGCTTTTTGTTTTGTTAAAAATTACATTTTTAGGTCATTTTGTAAATGTTTGCATACAACACTATGTTTTCCAGTATTTCACATTCTTTAGATTTAGCATCAATAAATCATCTTTCTTTTAGTTTATTGCACTTATACTTTATAGTTAGGCACATTCTTACCCCCATTATAATCTTCAATGTAACATTAGCATTTTGGCAAATCTTTCTCCTTTTAGGTGAAAAATCCTAGAAGCGTAAGAAAGCATTAAGGTGCCAAAATTTGTGTTACATTATAATATAAATAGTTACAACTATGTTCACCTTCAAAGTCTCATAAAAGTGTTGTTCCAATATAACCTATTAAATGTCTATAAAACCATCAATCATCCATGAAGAATGAAGTGTAGCATTACCAAAAAGGGGGGAGAAAGCTCACCACCCAACCTTCATGGCATCATCAAGCCATTGCAAGCCTCTAGCCACTCCCCAAGCAAGGAGGAGGCACCAAACCCATAAATCAAATAACAAATTCAACAACCCCCAACAACAAAAGAAAACCCATAAGTTTGCAATTCAACCCCATAATAATTTTGCATTGAAACCTCATACAACTAGTTTAAGAATTACCTACTAAGTATTGGGTTGAGACTCCCACCACTCTCTAAAACAAAACCAAACAACCATTACCCATTTTACCAAAAGAAAAACCCAACAATTCCCATAGACATTTGCAACATGAATTCAACAAAAATAAGGAAAATACAACCAACATTTCAACTAGCAAAAGAAAGCACAACCCTGTTATCTATGGCACCAAAGAAAGGGTTCAAGAACTTAGCTTTTTCATTGTTTCTCCATATGCCGATTTATCCACCTCCTTCTTCCTCTGAGACGTTCTCCCAAACCCTTCTCTTTTCTCCTCCCCAAAAGAATGCCCCCTTTTTTTCTCTCTTTTCTCTTATTTCCCCAATGACGAATAAAATAAAATAAAACTCCAACTCTAAACTTAAATCCTATCACTTTTAAAAATGAATAAAAAAGGATCCAAAACTCATGTTTTATTTAATTTTTGGGCTCCAAAAAGTGTCTAACCCCTAGGTACACACTTAAGGCTTCCAAAAATGCAAATATACACAACATTAAACATTTAAAAACACTTTTTTTTAACTCACTAAAAAAATATACCTTCCTATTGAACACAAATAAAGTGAACTCTTATATCTAACACAAAATTTCCCAAGAAAATATCAAATAAACAAAATAGAAATAACCCCAATTTTTTTTTAATCACATTAATCATCAAACAAAATTAAAAAATTCAACAAATGAAGTCTTTTGATAGGGTTTTGGTGTCTTCTCCCTTCTTCCCCATTGGCTTTAATTTTCCTGTATAATAGTCACACTTTAGTAGATATATCTGATATGCATATGATTAAATATTACAAAAAAAATTCATAATTACACTAATCTCATTAGGATCTCTTCCTTAATTCACTTGATAAAAATAATTTGATATAATTAATCTAAATCATTATCAAATAAGAAAATAAAATAAAATAATGACCATTGGTCTAATCCCTCCTAATTTCATTGTTAGCAATTTCTTTTATTATCAAGAATACACCCATATGTACCTAAAGTGGATAACTTGTTCAAGAAATGTTACCTTTACTCACTTCCTTGCGTGCTTGATGCCAAATTTATTCTATTGTTATGAGATCCTTGAGACCTCCGAGACCTAGCTTAGGTAGCATCTTCATCAACCATTTGACTCATTAGTACATTTGCGTAAACCAAAGTGTAATACCACATTGGTAACCATATTTTACTCAACTAATTTTGTTATATCTTGTTTCTTGAAAATAACTCATTTATAAAAGAATCACCCACCATCCTAAACTTGATTAAGCAATCTCAATTTCATATTTTATGCTAACAATTAAATAGCTCACATCAATCATCTTTCCAAGTTTACATAATCCATAGTCCATTAGCTTTATTTATAACAATCAAATTCACACACGTAAGGAGGTACAAAGACTAGTAATCTCCTAGAGGTTCAATCCATGAATAAGGTTATGCAAGATTCTCTTAGCAAAATAACTAGGTTCGCTACATAAGTTCAAAGAAGAATTAACCCATATGATTTACAAATATAGTCGATGCATCGACCCAACTACAAATCACACCATGCATCTACTCTATTCAGCCCATACTAAAACACATGCCAAAGAATACCAAAATATTAATGATCACATAGGGGTAGGTATTACATCCCCCCCCCCCTTAGAGAAAAATTCCTCCTGGAAGTCTCTAAGGTCAAGGAAATATTAAATTAATATGACCACGCATAAGTACTGTTGATATGTCATGTTTAATTTGTTATAATTCTAAAGATAACCAAGGTATAAGAATGAAGTAAAAATTCAAATAGTTTCTCTCACATTGTTAACATCCATGTATTAGAAGGAAAAAGCCATACAACAAACTACAGTTCATATACAACTCAACACAAAAAATTTACACCATTCACATGATCTTTCAATTCAATACCACAATCATCTAAAGTAAGGTCAGACATATGCATTAAGGTCTACTTGAATATCATATAAGTCAATAATCTCATCATCAATGGTTAACATATAACACTAATTTAACTAAGACATCTTTGAATTTGTATTGTACTTCTCAATTATTATTTTTCCAAGTAGAACTTAGCATCATCTCGCTACACACATCCCTAACACTTAGTATATAATCAGTCAACATTACACTTCTTGTTCACACACACAATATAAGCAATCACATAAGAGTCACATCACAAGGCTCACATAATGGGTTTTATGAGGATGAACTATATCAAGTACCCATGAATAGTCCACATTGCCATTTTATAGCAGATTTCATAACCAAAATATTGAATAGAATGAAAGTAAGTGTGCCAACACTGTGTATCATATCATCATGCAAGCCTATCTCTAGTGAAACTATATGCCATAATTTCATGATCATAATAGGAAAGATGGTCTTCAGACCCTTCTCTAAGGACCCTCCATGCATTTCCTAGTACCTTCCTCTTGTTTGTGTAAGGGGGTTAGCCTCCAAAACGAAGGTACAAAATTAGTCACTCACACAGAAAAATAGGGAGAAATGGATTATGTCCATCCCATATCAGTCCCATTTACAACTCCCATCCTCACAATAAGATTCCCCAAGCCATCTAATCCCTATATGTCCTACCATTGATCCCTCCAGGATATGGTAGTTTACATAGATCACATCACGACACAAGACAATAGTTGTAAATCATGAGGCCTCAAAACAACAATGTCAAATCAATAATATAAAAACATAAACAAAATTCATGATAAAAATCTCATGTAAGAAAATATAAAATTTAACATTTCAAATGAGAAATTATGATCATTTCAATCAAGAAGAAATAATGAAGGTCCTTGAGGAAAATAAGACCAAATGAAACCCAAATGGCTAACTAGCCTAGCATTAAAACTCAATACTATTGGCTTAAAATACTGAAAACAAATTGAAAATAAATAAAATAGCAATAAACCACATTTTCACAAAATTGCACATCCGATGCACTATGTGACTTTGCTAAAGCCACCCAAGGGGAGGAGGGAAATAGTGGTCTCAAACCACATAATATATATAGAAGCATGAATAATCATGGTGGTCTCAAACCACATAATATCAACACAGTAAGTATCATGAATAACAAGCATAGTCCTACACAACTTAGGACTTGTTGAATAACCAATGCATAGATCCTCTGCCATGAAATGTCCCATATGCATGTTACTTGTATTCATCTCATGGTCCACATTTTTACATTGTACATCAGACTAACCACCACTACTTGTTGCTAAGTTGTCACTGTTACTGCCATGTTCCATTATTTTTGTCCATAATACTACTTCCTCATTCCTCTTAATACAAGTTTTTCTTATACAACTGATTGTTAATCTAAGTACATTCCTATAATTTTGATCTCTTGATTCCATGATTAACTTGATGATTTTTTTTTTAATTTTACGGATGCTCTGTAGCTAACAAAATTTTACCCATATGCTTGATTACTAGCTCTCAATGCTATTAAATATCCCAAAAGTTTGAAAATAATTTAGTAGTCATATCCTCAAAGTACCAACTATTGACTGACTAAGAGTAGAAGTAAATCCAAACCAAGGCACATCATAGACCATCCTCAACCTGATAGGGTACCAAATCTCAAGGTTAGGCTTGCACTATGAACCAACAAGCATGGCTCTCATATGAGGCAGAGTAGATCATGGTCAACGTCCATGCAAAATCACAACATTTTAAATGTAGGTCCTTTATCCAAAGCAAGAACAACATCCAAAAACTCATAATTTCTCATTAGATTGACGTATTTCCCTTAACCCCTAGCTACATTAGCGGTCCCTCTTCCTAAGGAAGGGGTCAACACTAAGTGAATAACACCAACATAAAATAACACATGACCATAATTTTCTATCTATAGACATACAACCATGACAAATTTAATAGTTTAACACTTAAAAACACATAAATTTCATGAAGGGTAGACATAGGTGGATCATACTTGACATCCATATTACCCTTATCCCAAGTTGGATACTATGTATTCCACACTTGAAGCACAACACAAATTTTACTGGTTTTCTCACATTCCACAACACATATATCTTCTATGGCATCCACTACTTCCAACCACAAAATTAAAATGCACATGTTTCATTCACTATGTAGGGGTCTTCTATATCTATCCATTGTATTTGTTAAATTTTTATAGCTTATCTCCAATCATAGTTTTAACTATCAATTAGATCTCAATTTAGAATTTAACATGCATAAGGCATCACACTTCCAATCACACCTCAATTTCACCAGGGTAATTTTGTTTTCTATAATCAACATATTTGTGTTCGATTTCTAGTATAACTAGGTTCACAAGGTTCCACATTTCACGATTGAGTGTTAGATCAACTATAGAAGTTCATAAAGAGTTTACAATGAAATTCCTACTCGAAGGTGAAATATCAACATTTCAATTTAAATAAACAAAAAAAACATTACAATGCAAGGAAGATATGATTAATGCATAGCTTTCCAATAATTCATCTAATTCACTATTTTACAATTCTACTTTTCAACATTCTAAAATTGAATCCTCTCACATTTTGCAATCACACATACATATATACCAAAGTTTTATTTAAAAACATATAATATCATGAACATAAAAAGTGCAAATTTCTAAGAAAATGAAATGCTTACAGAATTCCCCACATAATTCATGTATAGATTGTTTTCATGATCAACATGGTAATAACACACACATCATCATTTGAAATCGACATGTCCATTTCATTGTTCCCACTTTATAAATTCAATCACATATTTCCCTATTTATTTCCCAAATAAAATAGTAAAATAATATATTATGTAGAAATTCGTAGCTTATGATTGAGATATATATTTTCAACAAGTCAACAATCGTATAACTATCAATTTCTCCTTCACATAAGGGTGGGTGCAAAAATATGGGGGGCAATTTGTGGCCAAATTTTAAAAAAGTATTGATAGCTCATAACACAAGTGCGTTATAACGTGAGTGTGTTGTGGCTTGGTGTGTCGAGCTTGAGCCTCGGCGACACTGAGCCTATAACGCAAGTGTGTTATAAAAAACTCACGTTATGGCTTGGTGTGTCAAGCCTAAGGCTCGACCACACCAAGCCTATAATGTGAGTACACTATAACATGCTCACGTTATAAGCCAATAAAAGAAAGAAAAAAAGGAAACCAAATTTATTTTTATTGTGACTTTTTTTTTCTGCCCATGGCGAAAACCCTTCATTTGCATGCTTGCGTTCTAGGAGGAGTCATATTGCAAGTTTTTTCATCAATTTTTTGTGTTTTCGTCGCCAACATGTCGCCACATCAACAAGGAGGTCTAAGAGGTAAGGATTGTTTGGTTTTTTTCTGAATTTGTTAGTTTTAGGTTGTTTTTTTATATTTATTTTTTGAATTTGTAGGAGATGTTAATGAACTTGAAAACCCTCCTAAAAATCCTCAAAAAGCTAAGAAAAAACAACAAGAACAAAATCCTAAACAATCAGAGCAACAAAAACATCAATAAAATCCTCAAGTTCAACAACCACAACAATAATTTCCTCCACCAATTCCTCAACATCCTCTTGGCACTCAACAAAAATTAATGAGTGAAATTGAAAACAATAAAAAAAAAATTGAGGAGTTAATCACAAGGTTGAATGATCCAATAGGTTCAACCATGGAGAGAAGGACACTTGAAAATTTTCTTAAAGAATTGTTAAAACATGTAGATGCAATCAACAAAAAATTAAGTGGTTGGCAAGATAGGAGGTAGGCGGCTAGGAATTTTTACTAAGATAAATTATCATATAAAGATGTAAAAGATGAAAAAAATACAAAATTAGATTTGTGCTCATTATTCACCGACCCACACACAAATCAAAATCTTTGCCTCAATGCGAAAAGGTTTCCTATCCATTGGTGCCACAACCAAGGGATTAGGAACTATTTTTGGAATAGGTGGTACATGGTTTTTGATTACCCACCATGCAACAATTGTGAAGTCCCACAATATTTACTAAGGAAACTATACTATGAGTTCATCCTGAACAAAATCCAAAATTACTTTGATATGAGGGACTTCTAGGGAAGAGGTGGGTGTTGGGTCAAGATAGACCCGATGCACAACTGGATCCTAGGTGGCAAGCGAGACAAGCTCTCACTAGACCAGATCATGAGCACATCATCATCCCTTCCATCACGAAGAAGAGTGCCGAGGTAGAAACTTTGCAGGCTATCACCTCTTTGACCCAAAGTTTTATTCAGCATGCCAGTCTTATAGTATAGTGCCATCGAGGGGAGTCTTTGAGTGCTAGGATTCCACCACATTCATGTCAGGTTTGTGGGGTAACTTGTACATATGACCCCAATGACATTGAGGAGGTTGCTACACATGATATGTCTACAGCTACGAAGATGGTGAGGGCAGATGACATTTTGAATTAGGTTTATGGCATCAATACTCATGTAAATGTTAGCATGTTCATTGAATTGAATTTATTAGATTTCATTTTTGAAATGCAAGATTAACTAATTTATTTTTATTATTGTAATAAAATTTCAGGGTCATAGTGTTGATACTGCACCTGCTTATTACTCCACTGCATCTATAATTGATGTATGTAACTAGTAAACAATTATAAATTTATTACATGTTAATAACATTGTTATATGAACAGTATTTTAATATCTAATTTTGGATGTTGAATAGGCTAATATTGGAGGTTTCATGGGAACACCTCCGAGTGCCAGTTGAGTTGGAAAAACCTTAACATAGGTAATAGAATGAAGAGTTTAACTAATGAATTGTACTTAACCAATTTTTGTAGCTTATATTCATATCATTGATTACATTGCATTACACATCTTTCAAAGTCAAAGAATTACTTCACATTCCATAACTAATAACTATATGTTGATAGATGACAAAATTTGAACTACAATATAGTTAAGTTTAGAAAGTTAACATAAGCAGTGATGTAATTAATTCACATTACATAAGTAATAACTAGAAGTATGCGCCAATTTCATTTTTTTGTCATGGCATTCCATGATACCACTTTTTATTGAGGCATCTTTTCAAACTGTTCACTACCTTGTCTATTCTATGGATGCTTTAAATAAATATATGAAAGAATAATAGTAAGCAACAACATAAACAAGGCAATGAGTTGTTTCAAACAGCTCACCAACTTTTCTATACTACCACATTTTCCATACATTTCTATGAAAATATCAAATAATTCACTTCCTTGCTGTTGTGGCTAAAATCCTAAAAATAAGTTCTTTCCAAAAAGCTATGGGTTCATGGAAAAAAAATGTCAAAGAATAATAGTAAGCAATAGCATAGACAAGGTAGCGAGTAGTTTAAAAAATTACCTCGAAGAAATGTGGTCTCATGGTGATGGAATGCCATTCCATCACCATGAGATCAAATTTCCTTGAGGCATTTTTTCAAACAACTCACCACCTTTTTTATGCTACCACATTTTTCTTACACGTATACCAAATAATTTAATCAATCTACTTACTTCCTTGCTGCTATGGCTAAAAGCCTAAATTAGGAGCTTTCAAACAAACTACGAATTCTTGGAAAAAATCTATCAAAGCATAATAGTAAGCAATAACATAGACATGGAAGTGAGTAGTTTGAAAAAATTCCTCGAAGAAATGTGGTCTCATGGTGATGGAATGCCATTCCATCACCATGAGACCACATTTCTTTGAGGTATTTTTTCAAACAACTCATTGCCTTTTCTATGCTACCAAATTTTTTGTACATGCCTACCAAAGCATTTTATCAAACTACTTGAACTTCCTTGTTGCAATGGCTAAAAGCCTAAAAAATGTGCTTTCCAAGAAACTATGGATGCTGGGAAAAAATCAATCAAAGCATAACAGTAAGCAATAGAAAAAAAAGGCAGTGAGTAGTTTGAAAAAATGCCTCAAAGAAATGCGGTCTCATGGTCCATTCCATCACCATGAGACCACATTTATTTGAGGAATTTTTCAAACAACTCACTACCTTTTCTATGCTACCATATTTTACATACATTTACACCAAAGCATTTTATCAAACTACTCACTTCCTTATTGCTATGGCTAAAAGCCTAAATAGGTGCTTTCCAATTAACTATGGATGCTTGGAAAAAATCTATCAAAGCATAATAGTAAGCAATATCATAGTCAAGGTACTGAGTAGTTTGAAAAATTCCTTGAATAAATGTTGTCTCATGGTGATGGAATTGAATGACACATTTGTTTGTAATGGTATTCCATCACCATGAGACCTCATTTCTTTGAGGCATTTTTTCAAATAGTTCACTGCCTTCTCTATGCTACCACAGTTATCGTACATGTCTACTAAGGTATTCTATCAAACTGTTCACCACCTTGCTGCTATGGATAAAAGCCTAAAAATAGGTGATTTCAAACAAGCTATGGATATGGAAAATAGTAAGCATGATAGTCAGAAATATATAGTTTCATAAGTACTCAATTTTTTTCATTATCTCATACATTATAAGCCATGACATGCATCACTATTGTAGTTTTCATGATTGAATAATTTTTTGTTTTATTTTTAGTTGTTGGAAGAAAAAAAACCTTTAAATGTTCATAAGGCAATGGATATTGGTGTTTCGTTTGCTATAGAATCTTTGATGCCCCTCACAGAGGTATGAGGCAGATTACTAAATTTCAATTTACATTCATTGTTATAATTGTTAGTGAAAAATGAAACCATTATTGATTCCTAGTTTAATTTCTCTTTAGATGGTTTCTACAGGACTTCAACATGCCTGAGCATGGGAATTTGAATATTTCCCTCAAGGAGAGTGATCGTTAGATGGCGTAAGTGATTATTTTGTTAAATATATCATTTTTATAATATACGTTCTATATATTAATGTCTTTACTCCTTATTGTAACAGATAAATCTTGACGAGAAACTAAACCCTAGGAGGAGCACCAGGAGCACTCCTCGGCCTCATAATAAATGAGTGATAGACCTATCGCCATCCGATCGACAATTAAAGGGCAATAATTTATTTCTAGGGCATGCAAAGAAGTTAATTTTGATTCTCGAGCCCTTTGTTGTATGTCTATATGACATTTTTGTACATATTTTGTATTGGATATATTTGATATCGTATGCCTATATGGAATTCTTGTAATCCTATATGGATATTTTGTATATATTTTATACTTATATCGGCATATATTGATGTATGCCTACATGGATATTTGGTTAATACAAATCTTTTTTATCAATGGTGTCCATATTTGCATTATAAATCCATGGTTCAATAGATATGAGTTGTATGTATTCAAGTGTATAATTTACAACTTACCTATATACTTTGTGGCTTACGTTTATTCCAATGTATACTTTGCGACTTACATATTTTCATGCATATAACTTGTATTTGTGCATAGACTTTGTATTAATTTGCATATACTATGTATTAGTGTGTATACTTCAAGGCTTACATGTTTTTGAGTACTTGTGCTTCCCTTATTCACATATATTCTTGACTTATTCATGTGTACACTTATTAATCGGTTAGCCCTAGCATTGATCATTGCTATCCTTCATGGTTTGTCTTGAATATTTATTGATTGATGCTAAACAACTTTATTAGTTGATGCTAAACAACTTCAATATTTCTAAGAATACTGGTAGAGTTACAAATTACAAAATTGCACAAATTGAAAAGAAAAGATTAACTATAAATAAATGCATTGATTATTAACTTGATAATTGATTAAGAATGAGTATAATACATATCAAGAGATGAGCCTTCTATAATGGAAACTACCAACTAGAAAATAGGCAAAGCATTCCCAATACTTTGAAAGCAATAATCCACCCAAAATTGAAATAGGAGAGAAGACTTATTTAAGATCCTTGAGCAATGTATCTCATAATTCTCCCTTGTTCTTACATATCTCAATTCAGTTTAATCCAAATATTTCCATCAAATTCTTTATCTAAAAGAAAAAAACATGTTTTCAATTGGTACTCCATGAGATGTTTCATAAAAAGATTCTAGTATATTTAATCATTTGATTGGAACAACTCAATTAAGCAAAGGATACGTAATCTTCACAACACTTGCAAAACATAATATTCATAGTAGATGATGAGTAGTTAACTTCTTGACACATTATCATACAAAAAATTATCTTGAATAGTCTTTAAACATTTTCACAACATAATCCTCACAATACAAAATGAATTGTTATGTTCTTGATCGATCACCATATAAACACATCAAAAGATGTATATGTCAACTTTTTGCAATATTATTTCTTGTATAGGAAATAGACTTGGTAGAAAGCTTAATAATTTATACTATCTTAATAAGAAATGGACTCAAGGGTGAAAAATTTATTTATCACACAAAATAACAAATGTACATGAGAGCACCACTTGTTTCTCTTAGAATCCATTTTTCAAGCATAGTAAATCATTTCAAATGAAAATGACCAAATGCTTCACAACCAAAGTTGTTAATTGAGGAAAAATAAAATGTTTCCAAGTTCCACTATTGTATGCATTTATAATTGGTTGTATATTATTGTAAGATAAAGGAGGATAATTAAAAAATGTCTTGCACTTTCTAGAATTAAGGATGATCATATGCTTTTTGTGTAGAAAACTCAGACTTCTCAAATTTTATGTGAATGTTTTTCTTTTCGATTGTTTTGAATGCCATCATAAGGGATCAAGCCGATTGAACATAGCTCAGAGTGATTTAGCATGTTATGGTATGAATGAGGACCATGCCTAGTGTAAATATACTTATCGGGATGTGTTGGAATAGTTCATTTGGTCACACAAGTTGCAAAATGAAAATTGCACCACTTTGCAACTTTACACTACTTGCATTTGACACTTTTTCCATCAAGTGAAAACTAGACACCATGAGAAGATGACTATGAGATAACAAAAAAATGAGAGAGGTTATTGTAGAAGGGTCTAATGTGATCCTATAGGCTCATAAAGAGAGTTTTTAAGCATCACAGTTTTTGAGTAATAACCCATCACAGGTCGCTGCAATTTTGTACTTTGGAGCCTTAAGGGATCGAGCTGGTTGAATGTAGCTCAAAGTAATTTGGCATGTTTGTGTGCAAAAGCAGACCATGTCTAGTGTACAAATACCCACTTGGACACATTGGAACAGTATGTTTGGTCACTCGAGCTACAAAATGAAAGTTGCACCAGTTTGCAACTTTGCACAACTTGCATTTGACAACATTTTCCCCAAGCAAAAAGCTATCACCATGGGAAAAAACCTTGAAGATAGAAAAATCTGAGAGAGGTTATTGTAGAGGGGCCCAACTTGATCCCATAGGCTTAGACAAGAAGTTTCTAAGTGTCTTGGTGTCCAAGTAACATCATGCTGAAGATTGCAGCCATTTTGCACTTTGGACTCATAAGGGATTCTACTAGTTGAATGTAGGTCAGAGTGATTCAATGTGTTTGGGTGTGAAAGATGACCATGAATAGCATAAATGCACCCACCTGGATGTTTTGGGATAGTTCGTTTGGTCACTTGAGTTGCAAAATGAAAGTTGCAACACTTTGCATCTTTACACTGCTTGCATTTGACACTTTTTTCATCAAGTGAAAATTGGACACCATGGGAAAATGACCCTGAGATAAAAGAAAATTAGGAGAGGTTATTATATAGGAACCCAATACAATCTCATACGCTTAGATAAATAGTTTGTAAGCATCACAATTTCTAATTAATAGTCCGTAAAAAATTGTTGCCCTTTTGCATTTTGGACCCTTAAGGGATCAAGCCAGTTTAATGTAGCTTGGAGTGATTTAGGGTCTTTGGGTGTGAGAGATGACCATGTGCCTAATGTAAATGTATGCACACAGATGCATTTTAATGATCCATTTGGTCACTTGAGTTTCAAAACAAAAGTTGCACCACTTTGCAACTTTGCACAACTTGCATTTAATAATTTGTTCCCCAAGAAAAAAGTCACCAGGAAGAGAAAAAACCTCTGAAATAGAAAAAATAAGAGAGGTTATTGTAGAGAGGCCAAACATGATTCCATAGGCTCATACAAGAATTTTCTAAGCATCATGGTGTCTGAGTAACAACATGCTGAAGATTGCAGCCATTTTGCACTTTGGACTCATAAGGGATTCTATTGGTTGAATGTAGCCCAGAGTGATTCGACATGTTTGGGTGTGAAAGAGGACCATGAATAGCGTAAAAGTACCCACATAGATGTGTTCGAATAGTTTATTTGGTCACTTGAGTTACAAAATAAAAGCTACACCACTTTGCATCTTTACACTGCTTGCATTTGACACTTTTTCCATCAGGTGAAAACTGGACACCATGGGGAAACAACTCTAAGATAACATAAACCAAGAAAGGTTATTTTAGAGAGTCCCAACACAATATTTTAGACTTAGAAGGAGAGTCTATAAGAATCATGATTTCAGAGTAAGAGTCCATCAAAGATTGCTGCCCTTTTACACTTTGGACCCTTAAGGGATCGAGCCGGTTGAATATAGCTCAGAGTGATTCAACATGTTTGGGTGAAAAAAGGACCATTATTAATGTAAAAACACCCATCTGGACATGTTGGAACAGTTTGTTTTGTTCCTCGAGTTGCAGAACAAAATTTGTACCACTTTACAACTTTGCACAAATTGCATTTGACAACTTTTTTCCCAAGCAAAATGTTACCACCACAAGAAAAAACCTCTGAGATAGAAAAAAATGAGAGAGGCTATTGTAGAGGGGCCCAAAATGATCCCGTAGGCTTAGACAAGAGTTTCTAAGCATCACGGTGTTTGAGTAACATTATGCTAAAGATTGCAACAATTTTGGACTTTGGACTCATAAGGGATTCTACCGGTTGCATGTAGCTTAGAGTGATTCAATGTGTTTTGGTGTGAAAGAAGATAATGCCTAGCATAAATGTACCCACCTAGATGCATTGGAATAGTTTTTTTGGTCACTCGAGTTGCAGAACAAAACTTGCACCCCTTTGCATCTTTACACTGCTTGCATTTGACACTTTTTCCATCACATGAAAACTGGACACCATGGGAAAAAAATTCTTAGAAAATAAAAATTGAGAGAGGTTATTGTAGATAGGCTCAACACGATCTTGTATAGGATCATACAAAGAGTCCATAAGCATCACGGTCTCTGAGTAATAGCTTGTCAAAGATTGTTTCCCTTTTGCACTTTGGAACCTCAAGGGATCGAGTCGATTGAACATAGCTTGGAGCAGTTCGACATAATTGGGTGTGAAACAAGACCATTCTTAGCATAAAACCACCCATTCAGACATGTTGGAATAGTATGTTTGGTCACTTGAGTTGTAAAACAAAATTTGCACCACTATGCAACTTTGCACAACTTACATTTGGTAACTTTTTTCTCAAGCGAAAAGTCACCACCACGGGAAAACGCCTCTGAGATAGTGAAAACTAAGAGATGTTATTGTAGAGGGGTACAACATGATCTCATAGGCTCAAATGAAAATTTTCTAAGTGTCACAATGTCTGAGTAACAACATGCTGAAGATTGCATGAATTTTGCACTTTGGACTCATAAGGTATTCTATAGGTTGAATGTAGCTTGGAGAGATTCAACGTGTTTGGGTGTAAAAGAGAACCATTCCTAGTGTAAACATACCCACCAAAATTTATTGGAACAATTTTTTTGGTCACTTTAGTTGCAAAATGAAAGTTGCACCACTTTGCATCTTTACACTACTTGCATTTGACACTTTTTCCATCAAGTGAAAACTAGACACTAGGGGAAAATAACTCGGAGATAATAGAAACCAAGAGAGGTTATTGTAGATGGGCCCAACACAATCCCATAGGCTCAAGTGAAGAGTTCATAAGAATCATGGTTTCTGAGTAATAGACCGTAAAATATTGTTGCCCTTTTGCACTTTAGATCCTTAAGGGATTGGGCCGGTTGAACGTAGCTCGAAGAAATTTGACGTGTTTGGGTGCAAAAGAGGATCATGACTAGCATAAACCCACCCATATAGACATGTTGGAACAATCCATTTGGTCACTCAAATTACAAAATGAAAGTTGCACCACTTTGCAACTTTACATTGCTTGCAATTAACACTTTTTCCATCAAGTCAAAACTATACACCATGGAAGAACGACTCCGAGATAACAAAAACTGGGAGAGGTTATTTTAGAGGTACCCTACATGATCTTGATGCCTCATATGAAATTCTTATAACTAACATGGTATCTGGGTAACATGCCATTAAATATTGCTACCCTTTTGCAATTTAGACTGTTAAGGGATTATGTTGCATGAATTACAAATGTTTCAGGGCAGCAATATATTTCAAAAATTAAGTAAATATTAGTACAAGTATTTATTTGAATATACTATATGCTATATTGATATTGATATATAATCATTAGGTTGATTTTTTTTAATAAATAAAGTTTTAATAATAAGTTAGTCAATTGGTGCTAGTTATAATAGGGAGAAAATAAAACAAGAAAAAGAATGATTAGTAACCATCAATGGTTATTACACTCACTATAGTAATAATCTGATGTTTACAATAAAATAAGATTTATTTGGCTATCATAATTCTTCTGTTTGTGCTACAATTGTCTAATGTGTTTCATACACCATTTTGAAACCCAAGTTCTTGTACTTGTAGGCCTAATGCCTTAGGTACTTTGTTCTCACATATTTTTTACAATGTCACTCAGACATTCGAGATTCTCTTATAATTTCTACATCATAGGTGCTCATGATGAGGTTAACTTCAAATGAATAACTTGTTATTCCCTTTATAAGCTTCACACACTCTTTTATAATGGCTTTAAATCAAAATTGAGATTTGTCAAGATCATCAAAATAAAGATGTTGCATTTATTTTTTCGTTGAGATTCTCTTGGATGGCTCATAAATCAGTATTTTCTGCAAGGGGACACATATCAATTTTTAGTAGGTTACTTACAAATAGGCAAAGTAAAAGAAGAAAAAAAAAGAGCATCCAAAATGGAAATAAAATGAAAATAGATGGAAGGAAATTATAGACAACAAATCCACACCATTTGGTTCCAACTCATGAACAAAAAGGATTAAATCTTAATTCTTCCTTTGAGGATAGGCATGCCACTCTCTCAACTTAGTCACTCCTGACCACACATCCTCATTGGGAATTCCAAGATACTTATTGCACACAACAACCTCTCATGAATAGAACATGAATATAATGTAACAAAAATATTACTTTCCAACCTTTTGGAAACTTGTAAGCTATTAGTGTAAACTATTTAATCTTCCACTTAGTTTACTTATCTATTGAGAATATCCTACATCATTTTTTTTCCATATTTTTGAGAAAACATAAAGTACCATTCAACTCTGTATCATTTTCCATAGTTCTAAACTTAAAGTGTGCTATGTTTACAAGTCTAATAACTTCATCAATCACCTGCATACATGATATAAACATTAGATGATAGCATTTTCATAATAGCATTGGAATCATACAAATTAATGTGCATACAAGTATAAATTAATAAGAACCATTGTGCATACTTACAAATTAATCCAACGAACCATCCAGGTTTTCTCTGCTCTTTATTGTGTCAATTATTACCTCATGGTCAGACACACGGACCTTCCACAAGGTCTTGTTCAAAGGTCTACCCCCATATTTGGTCAAACGAACATTGGATGCGATGATAAGGTTCGAGTAATGAAGAATTTTTCAATGCGTGTCAAAGTCTTGAAACAACCAATATTTGACACTCTTATGTGGGTACCTCCTAATCCACGTTCCAATAATAAAAAATAAGCTTGTAGGGTATTCAATGTTTTCTCCATCTATAACTGGGGCCTCCAATTTATTTTTGGCCTCAACACAATGACACAAGTAATAGTCTGTTCCCTCTTCATTGTTTTCATCTACAATAACTACATAAACATGCCTTGCATTGATATGTGCAACAAATCTCTTGAAATTAGTCAACATTACAAATACACTACAAAGTAAGATAACAATAGGAATTTCAAAAACTAAGTAAGCAGATATATTACCTGGCTGAACTAGATCTAATATGTGGTCAAATTTGACTGATGAATCCATCTATGTTAGTTCCAATGTCATCAGAGGGTGATATGTGTGAAGTGGGATAAGATAACTTAACGACCATTTCTCAACCCACTCCTTTGACTCACAATCATCCTAGGCTTGCATTTTACATGAAGAAAAAAATTATACCATATTTCATGTATTGATACTCCATGAACTTGCATCTGAGCTAGTGAAAGTGTGTAGCTCACTCAAACTTGTTAGTGTACAAAAATCCTCATATGGTGCAATGTTAGTATCATCTATCAACCAAAAAAAATATGAACTAAAGATGTACCTTGATTACCTGGACCCATTGAAGCATTACACCACTCAACAATTGATTTTTCATCTGCCAACTTTGCATTGTCTTTATACTTTAACTCTTCTTGTGCTCACGCTCTTTTCACACATGCTCTTGCAAAATCATGCTCCCCCTTTCCATGCTCGACCTCAAAAAAGTTTCACATATGCTAAACACCTGTAATGACATGCATCCTACACAACCATTATAAGATGCTCGATTTCTTGAACTGTGTTGCACAATTATCCAACCATATTATATGACAATTGTATGTTATGCCGCTCTGAGCCAAATCACTGTAGAACATCTGGAAGAAACCTTGCATGAACTTTGGAGAATGTGTGCAATCATCACTAATATAAAAGTGATACTCCCTCAATACCTTCATTTGGTCCTCTTTACTATCAACTACATGAATGAATGCTCTATACACAAATATTGAAACCTGTGTGGAGTTATAATATTGTGACTACACTTCACATTGTGGATATAGAGTGTAGTTCTCTGCAAAGTCGACCATTGAAACTATGCGGCCAACAGGAAATGTTTCCTTGCATCGCTTGAATTGTGTGTCCAACCATCAAGCTCTATGGGTATGCCTTGCATACTCATACACTATATTGTCATGAAACATGTGCATAAATTGATACACTAGAATCTTCTGAATAACCAAATAACACCTTTTTGCTTGATTACCATCTTTTGTAACATAAAATATTTGGCCATCCTCTATTTTACATAAATTTTTTATAAGAACTCTCTTGAAGATGTTGGTGGGGCTTGTATGGCACAATTCTGCAAAAAATCATTAGTATGCAAATCTAAACATATAGAATGATAAAAATCATAATGGTTAGAAAATTCAAAATGTATTTTACAACAACAAGTAGTGTGTGTATAATTTATCTTGACATAAAAAGGTTTAATCAGTTCAAAATATATTTAACAAATATTAATTTGAGGATAATCCTATTGAACTTTATGAAAAAAATTGGGTTTGAGTCGTATCCAAAAATTGCTTTGGATGTGGCTCATAATTTTGACTATCGATTCTCCTTCTTACCACATCCTTTTGATTCAGAGATGGTCTTGTGTTATTCTTTCAATACTCTTCAATTTGTGTTCTCAATGCTTCAACAAATTTTTAATATTTTTGTGGTAGTCTCCCCCAGAATGCCCATAATTCATTTGAATCGGTGCCCTCAATTTTTTGTCACCTTTGAACAACTCTTGATAAAGTTTTTTTATTAATTCTCATTTGTTCACTTGTCTTTCTAATGAGATGAGCTCTCTTTGTTTGAATACTTACAAAAGTCATTGTAATGACACGTCGGGTGACATTACTATCCTTTGAGCATGAGGTCTTACCCATACTCTCATAAGCATCCATTAAATTCTTCACAATAGTGTTTTCACTCAAAGCATTTGATGTTCTCAACCCAAGAGTCTTCATGATGTTTCTATACTTTATACCCCGCATCATTTCAACAAATAGTTGACATATCTTCTACAAGTGCATGATGGAATCTTACCTTCCATGTGCTAAAAAATATCCTCATCAATATTAATCAAATACTTTGGTTTTCTACACAAAATTCTTGGTGGTTTTCCCCTAGACACATACTCCTCAACATTAGGAATTTCAACAATATTTAAGTGAGGTGGGCTAGATTGCATACCTTTGATCGAGGGTGGAATAGACGAAATACCTTGAGGTTGGCATGAGGATGATGGTGTACCTTCTTTGTCAAATTAGTTCTGATGAACTCTCAACTTGAGGTGTGCTGGATGGTGTCCCTTTATATTCACTTGTGATAGATGGCTCCTTCTATATTCACTTGCAGTAGATGGTGTCCCTCAATATTCACTTGCGGTAGATGGTGTCCCTCCATATTCACTTGCGGTAGATGGTGTCCCTCCATATTCACTTGTGCTTAATGGTCTCCCTTCATATTCACTTACAGTAGAGGGTGTGTCTCAAACTACAGTATCCAAATATGTCTTAGTGCGATTCTTTCACATTCGCTCCCTTTGTGCCACCAATGTATTTTCTCTTTTTGATGGTTGAGGTTCCTCTTCAATTGCCTTGTTTTCATCAATCGTATCCAATTTCTTCTTCTCACGATATGTCCTCACTCATTCTCTCTCCTTTGCTTTATTGGTTTCATACTCTTCATGTGTTAGTTTATTCCTTGTTCATTTCCTCGACATGGAAGATAATTCTACCAGTAGCATGGTAATGAGACAAATATTAGTTCCTAAAAAATGAATCCATACAAATAAATGAAATATATCATTGAAGGCTTCATACAAAATACTTACAATCATGGAAAGCCACATTACCACATTACTTTAAGGCATTCCATCTAAAAAATCATGTGAGAAAATTGGAAAGCTAGTGAGATCACAAGCTTGCAATTTTCTATGAGGCATACTCTACCCCTACCTTGTCAACCCTACCACATTGCCAAGCTAGTGGAGCACCACTAGCTTACCAATGCTCCACTAGCTTGGCAATGCGGTAGGGTTGAAAAGGTAGGGGCAGCGTATGATTCATAGAAATGGGGACTCATGGTAATATATGTCATTGTGAGACCCCATTTATATGAGGCATATGCTTCCCCTACCTTGTCAACCCTATCGTATTGCCAAGCTAGTGGAGGATTGGAAAGCTAGTGGTGCTCCACTAGCTTGGCAATGTGGTAGGATTGAAAAGGTAGGGGCAGCATATGCCTCATAGAAAAGGGGACTCACAGTGATGTAACAATGCGGTAGGGTTGACAAGGTAGGGGCAGCATATGCCTCATAAAAATGGGGACTCATGGTAGTACATCACCATGATTCCCCATTTTTATGAGGCATACGCTGCCCCTACCTTGTCAACCCTACCACATTGTTACATCACTGTGAGTCCCCTTTTCTATGAGGCATATGCTGCCCCTACCTTTTCAATCCTACCACATTGCCAAGCTAGTGGAGCACCACTAGCTTGGAAATGCGGTAGGGTCAACAAGGCAGGGGCAGTGTATGCCTCATAGAAATGGGGTCTCACGGTGATGTATGTGAGACCCCATTTCTATGAGGCATATTCTACCCCTACCTTCTCAACCCTACCATATCTCCAAGCTAGTGGAGCATTGGAAAGCTAGTGGAGCATCACTATCTTGGCAATAAGGTAGGGTTGACAAGGTAGGAGCAGTGTATGCCTCATGGAAATGGGGATGTAGGGTTGCTAGGTTAGGGGCAGTGTATGCCTCATCTTCCCCTACCATGTCAACCCTACATCCCCATTTCTATGAGGCATGTGTTGCTCCTACCTTGTCAACCCTACCGTATTACCAAGCTAGTGGTACATCACTATGAGTCCCCATTTCTATGAGGCATATGTTGCCCCTACCTTGTCAACCCTACTGCATTGCCAAGCTAGTGGTGCTCCACTAGCTTGGAAATGCGGTAGGGTTGAAAAGTTAGGGGAAGTGTATGCCTCATAGAAATGGGGACTCATGCTGATGTATATCACCATGAGTCCCCATTTCTATGAGGCATAAGATGCCCCTACATTGTCAACCCTACCAAATTGGTAAGCTAGTGGAGCTCTTTAGCTTGCCAAGCTCACTAGCTTGTCAATGCTACCAAATTTTTCATACATTTATATGAAAACATTATTTTCAAACAATTCAAATGCCTTTTCCATCCTTTTTGAGCCATGATTGTAAGATAGGTTTCACCTTTCCCCATGTTGCTAACTTAGCCTTGAATAAAGAGTCTTAAAACCATGGAGAGAAGAGTTAGAATCCCTTGTAGGTAGACTAATGAAGGAAAGATTTAAAATATATCACAAAATAAGTGATGAGGTAAATTTAGAAATAGAGATGAAAACAAAAATAGATTCAAAGATCTATCAATGTGGGAGGAGTATATTCCAATTTTTTAGGTACATGTATGGAAAATTTGGTAGCATAGACAAGGCAATCAATTGCTTAGTATAACTATTTTAAAAAACACCTCAATGAGATATGTCCTCATGTACTATAATGATTGTAGGATATGCACAAAATAGATTTATTGAAAAGGGTTTAGAAAATTTCAAGCATATGCAAATTGTAGGTATAAAACCAAATTTAACTACATTTTCCAACATCCCCCATGCCTATACAAAAATGAAATCTTTGGAGAGTGGTATGCACATCCATAGTAAAGGATTGTGAAATGATGTATTATTTTACTTCCTTATAACTTATGTCATATATATCTGTATATAAAATGTGGAAGCATACACAAGGTAAGTCAATTTGTTAACAAGATGCCTCAAAGAGATGCACTTTAAAAATGTAATTGGCAAGTGTAAAGAATTGTGTAATTTAAAATGTGCATTGACAAGCTAAGGTTATAATGAAAAATAAACAATGATCAACATGGAATATGAAAAATAACAAAAATGAAAGCAAGCCATAATAGAATGAAGGAAAATGTTTAAAGACTCCACATACCTAAAACCCCAGAGTTTGAAATGGAGGAGGTCTACCCAATTATGTAGCCTTTGCTTCTTTTGTCTTCAAACTCCTCATCAATTTGACTTTTACAAAATCGTGTTCCCTTCCAAACTTCAATTGTATATCACTCTTGAATGGAATTCAAGCTTGAATTGATATTAAATTCCTTTCAATGTGAAAACTCTACTATTTCACGCAAAGGTGGTGGAAAGAGCATGAAAAAGGTGGTGGAATGTGAAAAAAATGCATTCACACTTCACAAAATCATCAAATTTTTTTTTTTTTTCGGAGTACACACAAAACCAAGAGAATATGTAGAATGTGGGCCTTGAGATCACATGTATATTGAGTATTTTACCATTTTTAGAGATAAAAAAACATGCTCGAGTTATAACGTGCTCACATTATAATGTGCTCACATTATAATATGCTCATGTTATAATGCAAGCACTTTATGTCTTTCTTAAAAAACAACCATATCTCTACTACTTCAAAACATGCTCGTGCTATGAGAAAGTTTATTTTTTATAGGTTTCTTTTATCTCTCTTTCTCTATATACTATACCCTCAACCCTTAAACCCTTAAACCCTTAAACCCTCTACCCTCTACCCTCTATCTCTCTCCCACTCTACCCTCTACCCTGAAACCCTAAACCCTAAACCCTAAACCCTCAACCCTAAACCCTTAAACCCTCAACCCTCAACCCTCAACCCACAACCCTTAATCCCTCTACCCTTAAACCCTCAACCCTAAACCCTAAAACCTATACCTTGAAACCCTAAACCCTCTACCCTCAACCGTAAACTCTAAAACCCTAAACCCTTAAACCCTAAACCATTAAAACCTCTACCCTCTACCCTCTAACCTATACCCTAAACCCTCAACCCTCAATTCTCAACCCTCAACCATTAATCCCTCAATCCTCAACCATAAAACCCTAAACCCTCAACCCCAATATGTTCTACACTATACATTAGACCCTCAACCATATGTACCATCAACCCTTATCCCTCAACCCTATACCCTCAACTAAATACCCTAATCCCTCAACCCTATAGGTCGTCAACCCTATACCCTCAATTCTACACCCTCTACCCTATACATTGTATCCTCAACACTCATATATCTCTATCCCTCCATCCTCTTCTCTCTTCTCTATCTCATTTCTCCCTCCATCCCTCCCTCTCTACCATAATCCCTCAACCCTAAACCCTCAATCCTTAAACCGTTAAAAACTCAAACTTGAACCCTGAACCCTAAACCTTGAACCCTTAAACCCTAAACCCTTAAACTCACTACCATCTACCCTCTACCCTCTACCCTCAACCCTAATCCCTTAAACCCAAGAAAACTCTCTACCCTAATCCCTAAATCCTCAACCTTTAATCCCTTAATCCCTCAACCCTTAAACCCTCAACCCTCAACCCTATGCCCTCTACCCTCTACCCTCAACCCTTAAACCGTAATCCATAGCTTGCCAATTCAGTGAAATTGGTAACCTAACTTGGCTTATTTGAAAGAATGGGTTTAATAAATGGGGTCTCCTGGTGATATTTGAAAAATGGGTCTAAGAAATACCCCATTTCTTGGACCCATTTTTAAAAATAGGCCAAGTTAGGTTGCCAATTTCACCCTCACCCCAATAGCCTCAAACCTCAACCCTTAAACCCTCAACCCTCAAACCTCAACCCTTAAACCCTAAACCATTAAACCCTCTACCCTCTACCCTCTACCTATACATTAAACCCTCAACCCTTAATTCTCAACCCTCAACCCTTAATCCCTCAACCCTCAACCCCTATACCCTCTACCCTATACATTGGACCCTCAACCCTAATCCTTCAACCACGTACCCTCAAACCTATACCCTAAACCCTTGAACCCTCTACGCTCTACCCTCAACCCAATAACCTAAACCATAAACCATATAGGCCTCAACCCTATACTCTCAATTCTTAACCCTCTACTCTCTACCCTCTATATCTCTCACTCCCTCCCCACCTCTCTCTAAATTATCTCCCTCCTACCCCCTCTCCCTCTCTCAAGTATCTCTCTCACTCATTCACTCTTTCTATCTCTCTCCCCTGTACCCTGTACCTTGTACCCTATACCCTTAACACTTAAATCCTCTACCCTCAACCCAATAGCCTTAACCATCAACCATATAGGTCCTCAACCCTATACCCTATATTACCAAATCTCTACCCTATAAATTGGATTGTCAACCCTCATATATCTTTGTCCCTCCCTCCTCTTCTCTCCTTATCTCTATCTAACTTATCCCTCCATCTCTCCCTCCATCCATCCCTCCCTCTCTACCCTAAACCCTCAACTATATACCCTCAACCTTTAAACCCTTAAACACTCTTGAATCTAAACCATTAAGCTTCAACCCTCAAGCTTCAACCATTAAACCCTAAACCCTTAAATCCTCTACCCTCTACCCTCAACTCTCAACCCAATACCCTCTACCCTAAACCCTAATATCTCAACCCTTAAACCCACTTAGTAAACTCTCTACCCTAATCCCTCAACCCTCTTGACCCTTAATCCATCAACCCCTATACCCTCTACCCTATACATTGGACCCTCAACCCTAATTTCCCAACCATATACCCTCAATCCTCTACCCTCAACCTTAAACCCTCAACCCTCAACCCTTAAACCCTAAACCCTTAAACCATCTACCCTCTACCTTCTACCCTATACATTAAACCCTCAACCCTCAATTCTCAACCCTCAACCCTTAATCCATTAATCCTCAAACCTCAAACCCTAAACCCTCAACCCCAATACCCTCTACTCTATACATTGGACCCTCAAACCTAATCCTTCAACCATATGTACCCTCAACCTTAATTCCTCAAACCTATACCCTCAACCCAATACCTTAAACCATAAACCCTATAGGTCCTAAAATATATACCCTCAATTCTCAACCCTCTACCCTATACATTGGATCCTCAACCCTCATATATCTTTGTCCCACCCTCCTCTTCTCTCCTCTCTATCTAACTTATCTCTCCATATCTCCCTCCATCCATCCCTCCCTCTCTACCCTAATCCCCCAGTTGTATACTCTCTACCCTTAACCCTTAAAGAATCAACCCTAAACCCTAAACCCTAAACCCTAAACCTTTAAACCCTAAACCCTTAAACCCTCTACCCTCTACCCTCAACCCTTAAAACCTTAAACCCAAGTAAACTCTCTACCCTAATCCCTCAACCCTCTTGACCCTTAATCCCTTAACCCTCAACCCTTAAACCTTAATCCCTCAACCCCTATACCCTCTACCCTTTACATTGGACCTTCAACCCTAATCCCCCAACCCTATACCCTCAATCCTATACCCTCAACCTTAAACCCTCAACCCTCAACCCTTAAAACCTCTAGCCTATACATTAAACTGTCAACCCTCAATTCTCAACCCTCAAACCTTAATCCCTAAATCCTGAACCCTCAAACCCTAAACCCTCAACCTGGATACCCTCTACCCTATACATTAGACCATCAACCCTAATCCTTCAACCATATGTACCATCAACCATAATCCCTCAACCCTATACCCTCAACGCAATACCCTAATCCCTCAACCTTATAGGTCATCAATCCTATACCCTCAATTCTCATCCCTCTACCCTATAGATTGGATCCTCAACCCTCATATATCTCTATCCCTCCCTCCTCTTCTATCCTTCTCTGTATCTCACTTCTCCCTCCATCTCTATATCCATCCATCCCTCCCTCTCTACCCTAATCCCTCAACTCTAAACCCTGAACCCTTAAAACCTTAAACACTCAACCCTCAACCCTAAACCCTCAACCCTCAACCCTTAATCCCTAAACCCTTACACCATCTACCATCTACCCTCAACCCAATACCCTCTACCCTCAACCCTAATCCCTCAACACTTAAACCAAAGAAAAATATCTACCCTAATCCCTAAACCCTAAACCCTTAATCCCTCAACCCTTAAACCCTCAACCCTCTACTCTCTACCCTCTACCCTCAACCCTCAACTATTAAACCCTAATCCCTCAACCCCTATACCCTTTACCCTATACATTGTACCCTTAACCCTAATCCATCAACCCTCTACCCTCAACCTTAAAATTTCAACCCTCAACCCTCAACCCTTAAACCCTAAACCATTAAAACCTCTACCTTTTACCCTCTACCCTCTACCATAAACATTAAACTCTCAACCCTCAATTCTCAACCCTCAACCCTTAATCCATCAACCCTCAAACCCTATACCCTCTACCCTTTACATTCGACCCTTAGCCTAATCCTCCAACCATATACCCTCAAACCTATAGCCTAAACCCTCTATGCTCAACCCTAAACCCTCAACCCTAAACCCTTTAACCCTAAACCCTTAAACCTTCTACCCTCTACCATCAACCTAATACCCTCTACCCTCAATCCTAATCCCTCAACCCTCAAACCTTAAACCCTAATACCCTAAACCATCAACACTATAGGTTCTCCACCCTAATCCCTCAACCCTACACCCTCAACCCCTATACCTTTCTCTCTATCTATACATCTCACCTCTCTCTCCCTCCCTCAATCCTACCCTCTCTAATTGTCTCTATCTACTCGCCCCCTCTTTCTATGTACCTCTCATTGAATCAATCCCTACCACCCTCTCTTGCTCCCTCTATCCATATCTCTCTATCTCCCTCCCACTACCTCTCCATCAATCCCTCAATCTACCACTCCCTCTCTCTCCATCTCTCTCAGTTATCTCCCTCCAATCTCCTCTCTCTCTCAATTCTCTCCCTCTGGCACCCTACCTAGGTAACTCTCTCTCTCTCTCTCTCTCCGCCCCCTCTCTCTATCTATCCCTCCAACCCTACCTATATAATTCCCTCTCACTCTACCCCCCTCTATCTCTCCATCTCTCAAGTCACTCCTTCCCACACTCTCCCCTCTCAGGTCTCTCACTCTCACACTACCTATCTCTCCTTCTCCCTCTCTCTCACACTCCCTCTCACTACCTATTTCTCATGTCTCTCCCTCTAACCAACCTCACACTCTCAAGTCTCTCCCTTTGGCACCTACCTATAACTCTCTCTCTCTCTCTCTCTCTCTCCCCCCTCTCTCTCTTTCTCTCTCCCTCTCTCTCAATTCTTTGTCTCCCAACCCCCTATCTCTCTCTCTCTCTCCCTCTATCCCTCTCACCCAACCTAGCTAAGTCCCTCTCACTCCAACCCCTTCTCTCCCACTCCCTCTTTTAGACTCTCCCTTCCACCCCCTCTCCCTCTCTCAAGAATCTCTCTCACTACCTCTCTACCTCTCTCTCTCTCTCTCTCAGTTCTTTCCCTCCCTCTCTCCCAACCACCCTACCTAGAAAATTTTCTCTCTCTCTTAAAATTCTCCCTCCCTCTAAATACATACATAAATACATACATAAATACATACATACTTACATACATACTTACATACATACACGAATAATATATATGGACATACGATCCTACATACATACAATTATACATGTACATATGTAGATATAATATTACATACATATAGGAATACATACAATATACATGCATTGATACATACATACATACAGACATACATATATACATACAAGCATGCATTCATACATACATACATGACATACAAGCATACATGTACATACAAACATACAAATATATAAACATATATTCAATAGAGTAGCATTTAACATAAAGTAAGACATGTCCCTCACAAATGCAAAAAATCATGTCAAAACAAAGATATAACATGCATGCATTATAACACATGTGTGTTATATCTTGCTTTGGGAATCCCCAAGCCTTAGGCCTAGTATTATCCTTGGAATACCAACCCAAAGGCTTGGAGAGCCTTCCCAATGACCAGATATGAGTTTTTGCAATTTTTATAATATTTCACATAATCAGGTTTGTGCTCACCGTCAGGATTGCATGTGTTTTAATGCCTAAAAAATGGAACACTTGGGTAATGTTAAGTTCTCTCTTAGCTATCCAATGATGTAATTTTTTTTCACTTTTTGATAATGTTAAGCCATTCATCTATAATTTATTTTGTTTGTGTGTCTCTTTCTTGGAAAAAGTAGTGTTTGGTGTTTTTATAGTTATAAACTAATTGTTCATTGAAATTTCAAATAAATTACATTTCTAGAAACTAGGCTCCATTATACAATTTTTATTTATTTAAAAATTTCAATTAGTTTCCAAAATTTGTAGGGGTGTCATGACAATTTTTTTATTTTTCAGGAATTGTCCACTTAGAAAATTAGAATAAAATCAAATATTCATTAAAAAATTATAAAAAAAATCATGCATCAACTACATACTATTAGCTAATTTAACATCGGAGAAATTTAAAAAATACTAAAAAAAGTTCACCGTTCTAGGGATGTACAAAAGTTGCTATGCTATGTTTTTTGACTAAAACAACACCAATTTTGTACGTCCCTCTTTTGAACCTCTTAATCTCAACAGTTTTCAAAATAAATTAGTAGTTTAGAAAGTAGACTCAAAGCACTTCGATCCTTGTTTTTGTTTCATCTCAAATTTTTGAGTGGAACTATCCTCAATTTCACATCCAAGGTCAGTATTTCCTAATTTCAAAAAAAAAATCGCTACTTAAGCCCCCTTTTTGGCCCCCCATCTTTTTTCACTTACCCATAAATACATTAAATAATATTCCATTTCTAGGAAACACATGGAAGGATAAAGTGTTCTAATGACATTTTGGTTTCCTAACCATAACTTAACTTAATATTTTCTTTACAAAGAAATCTTCTACATACTTGGTTAGTGGCAAAGAAAATATTTACCTACTACTGAAATCAAGTTACTCCTAAGTTGTTTATTTAGTTTCTATTACAAATTCTTACTCCCATCTTTACTTTTTTGTTTTCTAACATATATAATCTATAAAACTTGTTATATAGATTTTAACCAATATGATAGATGCTAGGGTACCTTTCAATCTTTGTGAGTAATTTTCTCACTCACTTATTATGTTATGAGAAGTCTTATAACTATCATTTTTCCCATGGTGGGACAATGCACACTATACAATCTTATTTATTAAATTTTAAGACAAAGGGGAAAGATGGTTTTCTAAGTTATTAGTTTTGTTATTTAGCAATTTCTACCATCTATAATGCATGATACCTAGTGTTTTAATCTCCGTCAAGGGAAAAACACCTAAACATGATAAATTTGTAAAAAGGAACTTGAAAGGCTAGGGATTCAAGGTGTCCAAGGATCAAATACATGCTTAATTCATGTCAATGTATCAATTTCTACTTGTAACTTTATAATGAGCTCAATTAATTGCACTTAGTAGGTGGCATTCTAAACATTCATTAAGTATCCTAATATGACCAGGGAGGTTGTTCTAATGGTTTACTCTTGATAATCATACTATTTTCTCTTATTAAGGGGTTAGAATAGGGTTTCTCTAGTTAGCCAAGATCTCCAATTTTTTTTTGTTTTCATTTAACAATTGCATTCCCTTAGGTCTCAAGATTGTAAGGAAGTATATAAGAGGACCTATACAAAAATATTTATTATATGCATTAGTGTTTCTTTAGTTAATCTTTTTATCCTTCCATAAATAGCCATGATTAATGAACTTAAAATTGCAATCATACAAAAAACAAGAAGGTGGTGCTCTTTTCATCAACTGTATTACAATATGTCTCATCCTATAAGTCAAACAAAAATTTTTCTATTCAACTTATTTTCGTAATCTAAAATAATTATCACATACTAGCTTGCATGTAACCAACACATGAAACCACCAAGGCCCACTTAATTCCTAGAGTTCCCAGTATTGCAGCCTGGATTCTCTGATACCAAGTGTCATGCCCATAATTTTTAGATGAGAACATGCAACACAATCAACCATTTTGATTGAAATAACGTGTAAAAAACTTGTAATAATTTTTTTTTTACATTAATTAAGTTATTTATCTTTCAAAGTGCTTACGATGTAACCATAACCTATAATTTTCATGGTATTTACATAAATAATATTATTCACCTATGGTGGTTGGGCTTATGTTAATCATATGGCCTCTAGGATTGGCATTGCTTGAGCATATAATTTAATACCTTTATTAAATCTAATATTATAGCTAACACCAATTATGAATCCTATCAATGTTGCCACTACCATTATTTGATGAATTAACATGGTATCTTAACCTCCACTTTCCTATCTTATCTCACTAGATATAGGTATATGTTGGTTTTTTTTCCAGCTAAGCCTTAGGGCTCTCTAAGAGGTAGCCAACCTCTATACTCAAGAATCATAAAAGCTAGTGGCCAACTAAGGGGTAAAGATTCCTAGGACCTTACCCTTACTCTTTAGGTTCTGTGGGACCAAGGAGGGTATTCCTTACTGTGTTCATTGGATATTTAATGCTTAAAGAACACTTCAACACATAGATATGTTCCCACTAATTGCAAACAAACATCACTCACTAAAGGTTTGGCCAACCTTTACACAAATAATCATTAACTTGCTAGGAACATGAGTATATATGAGACTTGCATCTCAAAATGGACAAGATTTGCATAAGTAATGTTCTAACTTTGAATCCATGGCTAGGTATTTAGCTAATTCACTAGATTGCATGGATTCCTTACAAATAGGCTAGTGCTTCATCAATTGGGCAAGGGAGCTAGACATGAAATACTCTATAATACACAAAACATTTAACGCTGAAATGAATAGACTATTTTCATAATGCATTACATTAAAAAAACTCACAGTATTTAAAGTATTGCTTCTTATCGAATCCTTTGAAAATCATAACATACCTATGAATCTCTTCAAGTATTTAATTAACTCTTTGAGTTATGACATATAACATAATCATACATTCAACTAAACCATTAAAGATAAATGAAAAGATACTTGATATTTTCATTTATGATTTGCAACAATTGTACATAGGAGAGCACATACTTTAATTTTATAGATTTATTTCAATATTAGTCATTTGCATAAAAATATTTAAGACTATTTCATACGAAACTCATGCCCAAGACAATTAGCTAGCAGATTCATCAAGAATTCTACGTTATATTAGTTCACTATACATACATACTACCTAGACCGTTCTGGACTCAAAATCCTAACCCTTGTAATGAGCCTTGAAATCCCTTTTACAAACCAAGGGAGCAACAAGCATTGGGCTCATTATAGTCACATTTCAAAATCATTTCATTTCAACACAAAATTGGATTTCATTTCAAAACTTCCTCGAAAGTGACTTACAACTATTTAATACACAGGGGAAACCATAATCGTAACAACAGTCGAGAGGGGTCACCAACCACTAACAGACTTTTCCCTTCATGTACAACCAAAACACATCAAAACCATTACCATAACCAAAATTCAGGACACAGACACAATTTCCATCACCTAGACCTAACACCAGAATCAACACCACGATACACATGCCCACTTCATGTCCTTGCGACAATGGGAGGAGAACTCACCACCCTATAATCATATTTTCTACTACTAGCCACCAAACAGTCACATCCACTAGGATTTTTCACAAACACATGAAGCATCTCAAGCACTTCCACCCTTGGGGGAGGAAATTGATTTAGAAGCATAAGGTATTGCTTATACCCAGAATTTGTCTTGGTCTCATAGGTAGACAAGTTGTCAGTTATAGCAATAGGGGATTGTTGTTGCCCATAAGAAGCTTGGTTGTACCTATGCTTCCATCACACTCCTGATATGAAACCTACATGATCTTTTACTTTCATTTTTGTTGTCCTAGCATGAGCTCCCATCACATGGCCACCTACAACATCAATCGATACAGGATCCTTTCCATAGGCATCATTTATGCATTCCTCCTTCATAGTTGACACACCCACATGAGTGCATTGTCTGTGTACCTTGATATCGCCATGAAGCTTCTAAAATTGTAGCCTCAGAGACCTTCGTACCTACATCAAAGAAGTAGTTGGCTCACCCATCCTTCTAAGATATGCAAAATTATAGCTCTTACCATAATGATTACCACATAGACATAGAGAATTTTGATTTCTAATTGCAATGACTAAAATGGAAGCCTTCAGTCTACATTTATTGAGTAAATTGGTGATGTCAATCATCAATGTTCAATAAAACCCACATGCATGAATAAGAAATTTCTTGTTAGCATCCACTTCCTCATTGTTAATTTCTTAGGTGCATAGGAATTCACACATTATGCTTCATGATTACCAAAAGTTAATTGTTCACATGCATGGAGATCAACTTGAACCCTCCTAAAGGATACACACCATTAATGCTCACTCTTCGCAGAACACCAATGGCCATCACATGCATGTTTATGGTTTTTTGAATATCAAGCATTGATCTGTTGATGAGGTGGTAGATCAAACGATCCTCATTGAAATGAATGTGTTTGAAATCTCACTTATCTATTTTAGCCAATAAGACTCCTGCCAACCTAGCACCTAGTACATCATGTGGGTTCCACCCACAATTCATAACAGTTAGCAACAGGTAGACACATGTCAAGTTTTTTCTAACCTCACTGGATTATTTTAAGATACTATTTAGATCAGGTGGGGTTAGCAGGGAATGGTGGAGATTAATCCTTAGTTGTTGATTCAGACCAGTAGGTGGCAAGTCCCATAGTGGAGACTAGGCCCCACATCCATAGAAGTACACACATCATTTGTTGTGGAACTTGTAGCATTTAATCGAATGATATTTGAAACCAACGGGGTTAGCGGGGGATGGTGTAGATTCACTCCAGCAATCAACAAATCACACAAATTGCACATGCATTAGAGTTAGTTTTTAAAAGGGGGCCAAACTAGGCCGACGAGGAATTAACCTTTGGGAGGACACAACATAAGCCCAAGTCATTTAGGAGATAAATTTTGGCTCGACCTTACAAAAATTTTAAACGGGCGACACAAGAGGTAACCAATACTCTTAGATATAAGGCGCCAATAAAAGGATGCACCCAAAGGCTCGAGTTGAGTCATGAATTAAATGACCTGTAATGGGCTAAGCAAGTCAAATCAAAATTAGAATGGATGAGGGTTTAAGAGACAAATAGTGAAATCAGGGTTTTAGGCCTAAAACCCCTCCCCATCCCAAAAGACAAAAAACTTTAGAACTCAACCAAGACCAAACATCATGCAACAAAATAGAAAAAAATTGGGAGCTCCATCAATATCTTTGATCACCTTGATAAAAATTCCCTTTATATTTTCATTCAAATACTTAAACGCATGAGAAGGAAGTTTAGATTTTGTATTAATTTTTTATTCCATTTTAGTCCCTCCAAGGAATAGCCCATTGAGGTGATAGACCCTAACTCTTCCTTCTTTCCCAGATATACATAATCGATGAGGAATAATATCTTATATCTTCATGTATAAATTTCTTCTAGTAGTAATAACTTATCTCATGCATGATACATATGTGTTTGATTTGTGCTTTCAACTCTTTGTAATTTATAATAATATCATGTTGTGAATGATCATTATATATATAAGGCATACTCCAAGAGGTTTCATATTGACATTGTTGACCAATAGTCTAAACATTAAGATATATATATATATATCATGAATAAGAAACTAATATTAATTTTTCAACTAAGCTATATAAACAAAAGATATTAGTTAATTATCATTTAAACATAATAAAGTATTATTATTTAGGCAAGCAATATTGATGTTATTATCATTCAATCACTAATTTTATAATATTATTATTCAATCCTAAAATAAACAATTATTGATATTGTTGTCATTTAGTTAATGCTTAATCCTTAATTAAATAAAATCCTCATTTATTTGTCAATTACTAGGTTACTATTAAGGACATATTATCTACTCATTTGTTTATTCACTAATCAAACCTTATCGAATTAACTATAAATAAAGGAGAAATAAAATAAAATAAATGATAACATTATTGTTGAATCCACCATCTAACCATTAAAAATATTATTAATTATCACCTCAAATATTTATGATGAAAAAATTATTATTATCCAATCCAATCCATGTTTAACCTTAATAATAATAATATTATTTTTTTCAATAAAAGTGGCTAAGCTACAAAAAATTTATTTATTAATAAAACAGATTACAATATCAAGTGTTAAATTAAATCCTAACTATAGGAGAGCCCAAATTTACTACATATATGTTTTGCATACTATAAATCCCAACCAGTAATGGTAAGTCCAAAAAAGAGAAAGATAATCCACCCACCAACCCCCAGTCTAGCTCATGTTAGACAAGTATACTAAGCTCATGGCTACAAAATGATCAATTCAATTCTTACTAAGATTATTCCACCATGGAAGAAGAGCTAGCTTCATAATAAGATAGAGGCAATGGATTGTACATATTGAGAGACTTCTCATTCTTTTTGATATAAGATGAAATTTGATCTGAGGAGTTTGATCTTGCTGTGATATCAAACAAGAAGTGAAGAGCAAGGAAAACATCCACTCCAGTTGCTAGGATTTCTGGTGAAAATTTTTCATGCAATTCATTGCAATCTAGAATAGTCCTTTCAAAATCATCACAAGTGATGCTAGACCTGAGAATACACAAAAAATATCCACAAAAACAATTAGATATCAACTCATTATGAGAAATGAAATCCCCAATAGCAAAAAAACTTGCATTAAAATGATAATTGTCCAAAGCTTGACGAAGTTCCAAGTCATAAAGTAAATTTGATTGAACAAATTTTGCAGCAAGGACCATAACCAATTCAGGGTCTAGAATAATTTCCATGCAAATATTAAGAAAATGAGACAAAACTTAATGAAAGGTGGCATTACTATTATCTCGTAGCCAGTGAGAACCCACCACCGTTTTGCAAGCCAAATAAGAATCTGCATTATCCAAACAAATTTTTTTACCCGATTATTCATGATCATAAGGATGAGGATCACTGCATTCTTTCCCTTTTGGAAGGATTGAAATTCTGTTCTAGTTTCCACCAAGATGGAGTGACATAGTGGTAGGTAGATAACACTGAATAGAACTCACTATACCACCTAAAATGGAAATCCATTTCGACCATTTATATCATGAAAGGATAAAAGAAACAATCGGCTCTTATTTGTAAGATATGCCAATGCACACTTCAAAAAACAATCATTTGAAATCATCCATCAAAAATGATGATTGAAAGATATAACACAATCGTCCTCTCTATGAATTAGCCATGTAAAAGAACCACACACTTATAAATGATTCCTAAATAATAATTATTTGGAAACCAAATTTATTAAAACCTATGAGAAGATATCCTATCTCCTCATGCTTTGAGAACAGAGGAGGAGAAGATCGAAAAATTTAAAGTAATGATTTCCACACCTATGAGAAAACAAGAAGTACACATAAAGTCTGATCATTGAAAATCAATACTACCAACTGTATATCCAGACAATGGTTCTAATTGATACGTGCCAAGAGCCATATGATATAATGATTTAGATTATTGGTGGATGAAGACCTTTAATAGAAGATGATTATTAATAAACACCTGAAGCAGGAAGAACAACCATAAAAAATAAAAAAGATAATCAGTGAAGTGCTACCAAACATGCAAACTATCTTTTCTACCCTCAAAAAATCCAAATCAAGAGTTCCCAGTAGGTTGCAACTGGGTTACCTCTGCTATAGAAGGGAATTTAGTCTCAGAAAATTCCTTGTAAAGCCATTGATTATCAATTGCCTTGTTGGAAAGGAAATCTAACACATAGTTTGCCTCTCTATAGTAGTGAGATATTTTATAATCGGTGAAATAGGATAATTGAATAAGAACCTTTTCCAACAGATATTGTAGCTACCATATTTGGTATTTTTTATTAACAATTGCATTAAAGAAAACCATAGAATCACCTTCTATCATAATGTCCCTTATTCCTAGAGAATGTGCCAAGTACAAGAAAAGGCATAAGGCTGCCAACTCAGCTTTGTTATTCATCCTAGGTGGAATAATTTTACACGCTGCCTTTGGGAGTTTTGACTTTGAGTTTGATATAACAACCCCGATGCCAAATTTTCTAGGGTTACCTTTGGAAGCCCCATCAAAGTTAAGCTTCAAGAAGTTTGGAGGGGGGGGTAACCATTTAGCTTCATTTCTTGCTCTGATTTTATCTATCTTATTTGTAATAGAGCCATGAAATGGAAAGAATTTAAGAGAAGTCCAAGAGTTTATAATAAAGCTATCCCAATTTGAAAATATTTTTAGGTTTTTTATTTGTTTGATGATATGAGTTTTGACCACTTCAAAAATTTCTTTTTCAATCTTGTAAAGGATATCTTCTAAAGAGGTAGAATTACCTCTAAAGATTCTATTATTTCTTTCAATCCAAATTTTCCAAAGAAGCAAGGAAGGGGAAATCACCCACAAAAAAGAGAGAAAGGAAGAACAAAAGCACAAAGGCCAAGATTTGAACTAACTTGACAATGAAGGTCCAATCACTGATTGCCAACCCAACTTCTGAAATAACTAGTACCAACACTGTGAGGCAAAGGGAAAATGCAAGAAAATATGGTCCGTAGATTCTAAGAGGTAACCACATAAAACACAAGGGAAGGTTGCAGTGATACCCAATCTATCCAGTCTTGCTCCCGTAAGGGCTCTATCATGAAGTCCAATTTAAGGAAAAGCCCCTGCCTTTGGGAGATAGACATTATTTCAGAAAAGAGAAGAGGGGAGCTGGGGAAGAGAGGTAGAGGACAAGAGAGATTTATACCCATCCCTCACAAAGTAGTTACCTGATTTTGATTTAGTCCAAATTAGGATATCCTCCTTCTCCATGTAAACTAAAGATATTTTTTCCATTTCTTCTTTAAAAGATAGCTTGAGGTGGGAGGGGAAAGGGAAGGAAACTACAGATTTCCATTTGACTTTTGGTAGCAATCGAGATAGATCCACAATAAAATAATTTGCTACTCTTGAACCCCACTGGTTTTTAAGAAGTGGTATCAAAGGGCCCCGATCTCTTAGGGTGGATAGAGAAAGGTAAACATTCCAGACATCCTCCCAGAACTTAGCTTTTTGACCATTATAAATTATCCAAGAGAGGTGGGGAAGGATAACCGACCTAGAGGAAGAAATGAAATTCCATATAGCAGAACCCCTAGGAAAAGAAGAGGCAATAAAGATACTTCCCTCAGATGAGAGTTAAGGTATTTTGAAAACATTATTCACCCCCATCTCGAATTAGGATTTTGATAAAGCCTCCATGTTAACTTAGCACCTAAAGTAAGGTTTTTGAGTTTACTATCTCTTAATCTAGCACCCCCTAACTCTTTCAAAAGGCAGACCTTATCCCATGTAATGAGAGGAATTCTCTATTTTCCTCCCACATTATCACACCATAAAAATGTCTGGAGGACATATTTTAGATGATTTAAATTTGCTATAGGTTCTTTTAGCATGGACATTAGATAGAAAGAAATGGCATTTAGTAAAGATTTTATCATCTAAATTTTACTAGTGAAAGAGAGCCACTTTTTGTTTCCATGCCAAAATTCTTCCAGCAATTTAAGAAACTGCTTTTTCCCAAAAGGAAGGCATGTCTTTTCCAATAAAAAAGGGTATGCCAAGGTATGAGCATGGCAATGTGCCCACAGGAAAGCCCCAAAACTTTTATAGTTTGTGCTCAATGAAAGAAGGCACATTCAATAGAAACACTTTGGAATTAGAGGGATTAATCACCTGACCCGAGGCAGCTGAGTATTCCCATAGTAGTTTTTTAATAATTTTGGCCTCTGGAATTGAAGCATGTCCAAATAATAAGGTGTCATCTATTAATAGGCCATGAGTTTGGGTTTCCTGTGTATTAGGAATGTGTATGCCTTTCCAGATATTTAGTTGATTTGCTAACTTAATAGATTTGCTTAAACCTACTACCATGAGGATGAAAAGGAAGGGGGAAAGGGGATCTCCTTGTCTTATCCCCTTCATGAGGAGAAAAAACCAAAGGGAGAACCATTAATTAGGACTGAAAATCTTGTGGTAGAAATGTAAGAGTAAATCCATTTGGTCAATTTACCAGAAAAGCCAAATTTTTGAATAACTATAATTAAGAAGTCCCAATTTACCCTATCATAAGCCTTCACCATGTCCAGTATCAAAATCATAGATGGAATCTTGTGTTGCATTATGGTGTGCAAGATTTCATGATCAACAATTGTTTGATCCATTGTATCCCTTCCAAGAACGAATCCCCCTTGTTCTTCTGACACAATTTGTGGGATAAGATTTGCAAGGCGCATAGAAATTTCTTTGGTGAAAATTTTATAAAGGGTGTTACTTAATGAAATCGGCCTAAAATCTACAAACGATGTGAGGTTATCCACCTTTGGAATTATAGCAACAAAGGTGGAATTTAGCTCCTTTAGAATAGTCTTATTACGTCTAGATTCTTCTAAAGCAAGCAATATGACCTTCCCAATAATATCCCAACACTTTTGAAAGAACAACACAGTAAAGCCATTAGGCCCTAGAGATTTTTCAGGTGACATATCAAAAATTGATGTTTTTAATTCCTCTAAGGAGAATGGAGCCTAAAGGAAATCATTATCTTCTTGAGTGATTAAATCTAGAATTGAATCTAGAAATAATGAACTATTCTTTATTGGCTCAGTTGTGAGAAGATTTTTAATGAAAGAGATGGCTTCACTTCCAATTTCTTTATCATCCTCTAAAATAATACCAACATTGTTTTTGATTGAGGAAATTCTATTTTTTTGTCTCTTGATTTTAGCTGAAGCATGAAAAAATTTGGTGTTTCTATCTCCCTCAGATAACCATGTATCTCTTGAATTTTCCTCCTGTAACATTCTTCACAGAGGAGAACCTCATCTATGTCAGAAGCAAGGGATTTTTGAAGATCAAAAGATATCGGGTTCATACCATTCACCATGATGTGTTCATTTAAGACTTGAATTTCTGATTGAAGTCATTTTTTTCTGCAAAGATATTTTTAAAATGGTAAAGGTTCCAAGCCTTGATTTTAATCTTTAAGAAGTTTAATTTTTTAACAAGATGGAACATCCAGGAGCCAGCAAAAAAGGGAGAGTTTTCCCACCGGTATTGAATCAGGGGTAAAAATTTTGAGTCCCTTATCCACATAGGTTCAAACTTGAAAGGGATCATATTTGGGGCTCTGTCCTCAAGAAGGATTAGCAGAATTGGAAAATGGTAAGAACTTGGATACCCCATAATTGAAGAATAACTATCAATTTCAGAATCCAACCAAATTGGGGATAGCAAAAAATGGTCTAGCCTTTTAGCAATTTGACAAAAATCTTTCCTTTTGTTAGACTAGGTAAATAAACCATTTTGTGGTTTGCAATCTACGAATTCATGTTTCTCTACAAATATTTTGAAGTCTTCCATAATCCTGTTATTGGGAATAATGCCACCCATTTTTTTAGAATATTCTAGAATTGCATTAAAATAACCCTCCATGATGATCAATTTATCACTTAAATAATGAGTAATCAAAGAGAGGAGATCCCATAATTTCCATTTCTCAGAAATACTTGTTGGACCATATACATTGACCAACCAGAAATTTACCTTTGAAATATTTCTCCTGGCTAGGGCTAGGGACCAATGAGAAGAGGAAACTATCACCTCCAATTGTACTAATTTTTCTTTCCAAAGATACGAGAGACCACTCGACGCCCCTTTTGAAGGGAAGGAAGATAATTTCCATTGTGGCCATTTAGAAAAGAGGGAATCTACTGATTCTGAATTCAGTTTTGTTTCTTGCAGCATAATTATATCAAAGTCTACAACTTCTAATTGATGCTTGATTAAGCATTGCTTGTTAGGGGCATTTAAGCCCCTAATATTCCATGAAAGAATCATCATTATCCTTGAGGGGAGGAAACCTCTCCCCTCTTTGCTTGAGATCTAGTTTGGAATGGAATCTCGACAGAAATATCTAACTACAAATTTCTTTTTGTAGCCCCAACTCTTGTCAAAGGTGGGTTGAAAGTTTTTTGCTTCTTAGTTGGAGAAAATAGAGTAGTCTATATTCTAGCATCAATCTCTTGTTGAATTTTATAAGATTTCGGCTTACGACCTCTCTTCTTGGGTGTGGAGAGAGGAGAACTTATCTTTTGGGGTAAAGGAGATTGAGAGATCGGGAGCTTGTCTTTGGGAATAGGGCTTGCCTCCTCTAGAAGATCAAAATTCTAAAGTTTTTCAAGAGAAATTGTACCAAAGGGTTTTGAGAAAGTGGGAAATCCATTCCTTTCTCAATTTGTAATAGGTCATTATCAATTTCAGTCAATACTTGATCTTGAGTGTCCATAATGAAATTGACATTTGTAGATTTGATTATATTTTGCACTTTATCAATTAATTGTTGATCCACTGAAATGATATTTGCCAATGGATCCCCTTTTTTTGGAGAAAATTTCCCAATTTTCGTCTTGATCATATTTGTATCAGCTTCAATTCAAAGAGGAGTTGGGAGATTAAGGTGGGATGTATCCTTGTGTATAAGGGATGAACCCTCTTGAATCCCATTTTTAACTATTGGTTGAGGCATCAAAGCAGTATTAAATTCAAAAGACTAAGAATCTGAATATTACACCGAGGCCATTTTATTGGGATTTTCAAGCATTTTGTCCAATCTAGAAGAAATGTTCAGAGAAATAGGTTTGGACCCCTTTCCCTTAAGATTACCAGATTCAGGTGGTTTGGAGGGATTATCAGAGTGGAAGCTTGTGACCGACATAAAGGGTCATTTTTGACCCATATTTTCTTTATTAGTTTCTCCCTTTGAAGGACTTGATTTGAGCTTTTTGAAGAGAGGAACATCAATCGTAATGTAGGATTTTTGAAAACCAGACCCTTCTCACACAATATCTTGCCTCCAAATACCATCCAAGGATTTTAGATTGCAAATCCTAGGAATGCTTGAGTTAGGGTTTATTAAAACACAATTTTTTATACACAACAAACCCTCTTCAATCGAACAATTAGATTGCAAGAATTTTCCAAAGGAGTTCCCAATTGCTTCCAGAATCTCTCGATCAATGAATTCCAATGGTATACTAGGCAGTTTGAACCATTTTGGAGTTTCTATACTCAAGGATTGGGAAGGTCGAAAAAAGGGTGCCATGGATAAGTAAAAACTAAGGTTTTCCCAACCCAAAATATTTTTGCTTTCCAAAACTTTGTTTTTTGCATCTATCGAATCCAAAACCAGTACGAAATTATTTATAGAAAGAACTTGGAAGTAGAGAGTTCCATATGAGTGCACATGAATATGCTTGTGCAATTTGATGAGAGTTAAACCCTTGCCCCATACCTAGATAAAAACAAAAAAATCATGGGGATGTTGGGTTTTTTGATTAAGGGGTTGATTTTCTACATGTATGCAAGGGACCGGAACCCACATATTTTCCTTTACCCCATCCCTTATGGCAACTGACTATACCATAGCTTCATGTTGCCATTAATTTGGCCTTCTATGACATCTTTTGCCTCCTTTGATGCTCTTGGTCGAGGGTTTTTGAGTTTCCCTTGTAGCCTTTTTCCATTTCTTTGTTGATTATTTCTAGATTTCGGAACCCTAACATGCAAGTCAACCAAATTTTCATTTGGCTGAGCATTTGATCATGCATGATTACGCTAGAGATCTTTGAACCCTTTGAAATATTTAGAGCGAAGTGGCTTCTTTATCAACATTATTTCCTCATATAGGTTTGATTGTGGCTCAGAACCCACCAAATTACCCCTTGCAACTGAAGGCATTTTTTCCTTATTTAGGTTTTGTTGTGGTTGAGAACCCACCATATGGACCCTTGCAACCAAATTTTTTTAAATGTTTGAGGCCAACACATTTGTTTGTGGTGCCATGTCCACCCACTTACCATTGTGAAACACCCATTATGGTACATGCGGTGCCTATGTGTCCAATTTTTGCAACTCTTTGACAACCTTCTCAAAACCCTTGTCCTCACGCTATCCTAAGTAAATGTTTTTGGAAAATTTCATTCCTATACCCGGAGTCAGTAGAGAAAGAACTAGTGCACTATTTACTGACCCACACCTTGCCCACTATGAATCATAATCGAACTTGTGACCTCAAGGAATGCTTAATAATAATATTGTTGTTTAAACGATGTTTATAAAATATTTGAAAGACAATACTTTAACCTACACCATTACTATATTTTATTTAGAGATAAGTTTTTTACTTAAGTTCCACTAATTAAATCAATTAATAAAAAAATCTAATTTGTCGTGATGTGCTTTTTTTCAAATTATAAAATTAGAAGAATCAATTAACATAAATTTCTAATATGACTTATGTTTTTTTTCAAATCTTTTAATTTTAAGAAAGAATAAGGCTTTTTTTTTTGATGAATAGGCAGCTATCTATATTAATATAAAGATAAAGTTACATATTCACAAAAAAAGGTGGGTGGTAAAAAGGTAGAACCCGAAAGTCACATGGGCAGTGCCCAAAAAAACCAAAATAATTATCCAGTCACATGGGTTGAGCCCATAAGTCCATGATTAAAAAATATAATAAAAAAGGCCATTAAGCAGCCAAAGTAGTGCTAGAAGAGCCAAGAGGGTCTCTGTCATCCATGTGTTTCCCCCATACATCAGTGGGGTCAGGAGTGACTTCAAGAGGAGCACCCCAACCATCGTCATCATCTTTTTTCTCTTTATATTCTTCCTCACGCCGAGGGGAGATTGCAAGGGCCATATGCGGAAAATTTTTGCCAGTATCTGGCCACCCAAAACCGAATGTATGAGGATGATCAAAGGGCCACCCGAAACCGCCATTGACGCTCCCTAAAGCACCACCAAAGGGCTAGCCCGTGACAGAGGAGAGTGGGTACATCAAGGAGGGTGAGTCCCACCGAACAGGAGGTTGAGAGTGGGGACACGCAAAGCCACTTCGCTGCCAGCCCCAAGAAGGCAACGAAACACAGGAAGAGGTGGGCAAAGTGGGGACCTGAGCAATAGTACACGAGGCATTTCCCTAGTGGTCCAACAAAACTTTCAGGTGAGCAACCTCCTGTGCAACTTTGTTTGATTGCACTTGAATCTATAAGAGCGCATTAGAACAAATAATAGCTTTATTATATAAAGATACATTAATATCCATTTGAGAATGAGAAAATATGCAAGTATTTCTGTCTTTCTAGATATTAAAGAGCATTTCCATCCTAAAAGTGTGCCAAAGCTGGGTAAACTTAGCAGGGATTCTAGGCAAATCTCCCAATAGAACCATATGCTTAGAAAAAGGTTCTTGCCTAAAAGGTCAAAAGAAGTCATGAATCCAAGTCCAAAGTTGTTGAGCTCGGGGAAAAAACTAGAAAAGATGCTTAAAAGTCTCAGCTTGCCCAAAAAAAGGGCAGCGAGGGTCCTGGACGCCCAAATGAACAAGCCAAGAGGCCACAAGCAAGCCTTGGAAAAGAATACACCACGTAAAGTGGGCAAGCTTTAGACTAACACTTGTAGACCAAGTGGTAGAAAATATTTTATGCTAGACATGAGCAAAGGATTAGAGCAACAACCTCTGGTTCAAACTTTGAATCATAGGAAAATCAGGTGTAAGCCACCTATAACCAAGCCGAGGCTTGTAATTCCTAAAAGAGGTGTCTGGAAACCACTTCTAGTCTTTCCACTAGGGTTTGGTTCCACAAATTCCAACTTTATGAAGCATCTCTACTAGAATAGTACTCACCAGACCATCATAAGTAGCATGGTCCTTGTTTTGAAGTCTGTAATGGGCACAAAAGGCTTCCCATTGCATGATATGCATAGTGGGTCAATGAAATAACTGCTGGAGGGTTTGAATACCCTTTTTGTGGAATCTGAGGCTTTAAGCCAAGGCAACTTAGCCAACAACTGACCATTATGCACAACAAGAGGAGACCACCAAATATTCCGCTGGTTGAGTGAAAGCCCATCATGAAATCTAGAGCGGACTCACCGGAGCCAAGGCTTAACAACCTCCCAATCATGCCAAATAATTTTGGCCACAAAAGTCCCAACAATTTGGACTGGTTCCTTCATGACCATAAGGGTGTGAAAGTTGATCCCCTTCCAGGCAGGTCTATGAGTAGGAAAGCCAAATTGAATACAATGCCTAAGAAGAATTTTCTAGGCCTCGTCCCTAGTAAGGGCATGGATAATCCACTAGACACACAAAGAAATTCCTTGTTGTTGAGTGGAGAGTAGCCCAAGTCCTCCAGAATCTCTGGGAAGGGAACAAAATTCCCAAGCAACACAGTGAAATCCTTTGTGAGTTTTAGAAGAGGCCTAAAGAAAATCTCTAAGTGATTTTTCAAGCTTTCCATAAGAAACTTTAGAAGGGGCCCAACAGGAGGAATAATACACATGGGTGGCTACCAAAAATTTAGAGCATACCTGGAATTTACCAGCTAAAGAAAGAGGCTTGGTAATCTAGTAAGCAAGTTTATGCTCGACCCTGGAAAGCACAGCTTGCCAAAGCTCAACTGGGGATGCTTGGAAAGCAAAGGGAATATCCAAGAATCAAAAAATCTCTTCTGGCCCAATCCTCTTCCAATTGTACTGTTGAAGCCAAGTAGGAGTGGGAAAAATAGATTTTCTATAACACAGTGTCTTGTGCCACTATATGGAAGAGCCAGAAGACAGACAAAAAATATTGAGGCATTGAAGGGATGGTTTAATAGTCTCTTCTTCCTCTAGGAGAGTTAGCATGAAAATCCTCAAGGTAAACATGATGTAAATCTTTCCCAACATAGTCCTAGAGGGCCTTGTAAAATTCACAAGGGAAGCCATCAATCCATGGGGCTTTGTCATCGGCCATGGAATGAACACCTTCCTTGAGATCATCAATTGTTAGCAATTGATCATAAAAATTCCTTTGGGCTAAGGAACGCCTATTTGGCATAACAAAAAGGCAGTTCTGAAGGGCTTTCTGTCGCACAAGCATGGGTTCCTGTGTAGTGAAAACCTGCTCATAATGGTGCACAAAGGCTTGTAGAATGCCAAGGAGCTCATAGAGCATTTGAATGCCATCCTTGATTTTTTTTGATGCCCGGGGATGAGTTCCTGGCACGTAGTGCGAATAAAACTCTTTGAAGGCATGATCACCAATTTTAAGCCAATGCAATCGAGCTTTGATCTACGCAATTGTCAGCCACTTTCTTTTTGTGTCTTAAATTCGCCGCCTTGACATGCAATGATGGGGAGAATGGGCTGGCCACCAAAGCCTGAATAGCCGAGTGTAGGTCAGCGGTGGTCGCTTCATAAGATCGACGATGAAAAATAGCTAGGTGGAACCCATAAATACACAAAAATCTAGCAGTATGTGTGATGGCAACGTTCCACTAGGTAATCCAACCTGTCTAATTAGTTGGTCTAAACTCCAAATTCCACACTCTACAAAAGTGGGCCAAGGTAGGCTTGTGGTAGAGCAAAGACGTGTTAAAAAAGAATTGAGTTTTACACGTGTGAGGCTAATGTGACTCCCATTCGATGTGAAAAGAAATAGGGAAGTGATCGGAAAAAGTCACATCCACTAACAACTTAACTGGCAGAGAAGAGCTATCAAAAGAGAAAAAAGATTGAGCCAAGATCATGGAACAATCAAGGCATTTAAATATTTTTTCAGAGCCGGCCTTGTAATTACACCAAGTATGCTCGAGAGAATGAGAATGGCGGTGACCAATATTGGGATAAAAAATCCCTAATTTATTGCGCATGTAAAACCACGCTTCCCACTCACTAGATGGTCATCTAAATGGCAGGGTGCCATCCTTGCCATATGCCATCTAAACCATATTGAAATCCCCGTAGAGTAACCAAGTGGTGACTGGTAAAGAATCAACAATCCAACGCCAAAGCAAAGAGCGTTCCACAACATAATCAGAGGTATAGACATTAATAATTCCAAATGAGTGATTATCAATGTTAAGAATAATCCAGATGAGCCAATGAGAAGGATCAGTCCCATGATAGAAAAAACAAGCATTCCATTATGGGGAAAAAAGGGTGACAGCTCCGCCACGCCCAACTTCATGAATAGTAAAAAACATTTTACTGGTTGGCCAAATAGAGCGGCAAGCCAAAGCAAGCAAAAACCCAGAAGTTTTAACCTCTTGGAGACAAAGCACTTCAATACAAGAATGATCTTGCAAGGTATCTCTAATAAAATACTTTTTGGAGAGGTCTATCAGACCTTGAACATTCCATGAGAGGAAGTTCATGGATGAAACTCCTCCATATTATCAGAATCCGGTTCCTCTTCATTCAGGGAAGATACACAATTTTGTAAAAAATCTTATGGAAATCATCCAATTTGAATAGACAAAGGGAAAAACCTCTGCTTTTCTTGCACATATTCACCCTCTTCATGATGTGGAGATAGGTCACGAGACCGCCTTTGAGCTCTTGACACGGGAGGAGGAACGTTCGGTTGAGCAAACATAATAGCAATAGGCTAAGGCATCGCCTTTGTCATGGGCTACACCAAGGAATTAGCAGCTCCAATAGGAGTGTTTGTCCCCTTCTCTGAAGGGTTTGAAGTGACCTTTGGTGGTTCAAAGACTTTAGAGGCCGACCCAGAACCAGTTGACTTATTTTTCCAATTTGTAACTATAGTCCACTTTACATCAACCTTAGCAAAAGGCTTCACCTGACGAGGCTTTTCAGCATCTTGTGATAGAGAAGGCATATGAGGCACTGCCAAATGACAATCCTTAATCTTGTGGTCCGTTGACTGGCACCTAAAGCACATGTTGGGCAAGTTAAAATATGTGACTTTCTGGGTATGCCCAAGAGCTCCAATTTGAATATCAATGGATTCTTTCAAATCCTTAGATAGGTCAATTTCCACATAGACCCGTTTCTGGGGCCAAGCCTAGAAAAACCTATCTGGTTCAACACAAATAACCCTCCCCAGTGAGGAAGCAATGTGATTCAAAAAAGGAACACAAGGCAAGGGCAAGCTAGGGAATTCAATCCTGACTAGAACCCACAATTTGGTGTCATCTAAGATAGAAAAATCCCAAGTCCATGCCTAGAAAACTAGCAATGATGACCTAACATACCAGGGACCGTGGGCTAAGATAGCCTAGACATGATTAACTTCCGCAAAGTGGAACAAAAAAAAACCCTTGGTCATGTTTTGGACCATGTCAAGGAAGACCCCATTTAGGATCTAGGCCTTGCTGACTCATTCTTTCAGCACACTTTCAGGGGGAGTCCTCCCAACAAACTAACCCACAAGTGTGTGTTGTTCAAGCCACTAGCAAGGAGAATCGAAATCTGGTAAAGGAAAAATCACAACAGTTGGGGAATCAAAGTTCTTACCTTGTGAAAGACTTTTAGAACAAACTTTTGAGGACGTTTGTTCAGAGGAGGAGCCATTGAGATGCGTCGTCGAACTACTAACACTAGCATGGATTGTTGGGTTAGAGCCAGTTGAAGGCATATTAAAACATAAAAACCATAGTAAATACAGTCATACACATAAGAAAAAAGGTGTTTCATGTGTAGAATGCATAGTATGATAGAAGAGGGGCCAAGGGTGACCACATATACCACAAAACTCTAGCCTTCTAAAATGAATTTAAGTTGTCACTTAAAAAAAGGGCCTTATTAACATTATCCCCACAAGGTAAAATTAGAAGGTTAAATGAAATTAATTAATATAATGGAAAATTAGTTGTTAATGGGGTGTGCACCAAATCTTGGGCATTGGATGGTTTTAATTTAAACCCTTGGATCTTAGGGCATCCACATACTAACCCTAGCTCAAAAATATATTGCTTTAACTTATTCCCTCCTCATTTCCTCTCATTTGTTTTCTTTTTTTTTTGCAGGTTTGAAGGAGGCTCTAATGGAGACTGAATCACTTGGCTCTCCATTTGTATGAGCAGATTTGAGGATAAAGGGTTTATTATTTGTTTTCTTATACTATTTCCCATCTCCATACTGATTTAATCATTTATCTATTTGTTTTTCCCATGAATTTATTTCTTTGTTCTCTCTTTGTTTTCTTTCCCCTCCATTTATTTGCATCAACATATACATATATTGTTTATATCTATATTATACCATATTACAGGTTGAGGTGATTGAAAATACCAACAATAATATTTTCTTGCATTTTATTACTGCCCTATTTTATTCTAGTAGCTGGGGTATTGGTTGTTTGCATTTATTTTATTTTACATGTATTTTTCATTAAAAAAATGTATTACATGGGGAAATCATGGTTCACTGACCTTTGCCCATCACAACCCTATTGGGTCATGACCACGGCTGGGGCCGCGCCTCTTTGTGAGGACCGCAAATCCTCTACTGGGTCATGCATAGTAGGGGACAAGCCCTTCTGATTGTTTTTTTATTTTATTTTATAACATATTTTTTTTTATAATTTTATTTTAAATTTCTAATGATATTTAATATTCTTTATATATATTTAAAAAAGAAAAATAAGAATTAAATATATGTATTATTTGTAGATATTGTTTGAATATAATGCATAATGTTGTTTCTTTGCAATAGGTTGTAATTTATTTATTTTATTTACTTGCAGTAGCCTGTAATATATTTTATTTATTTAGATATAGATAATATTTGGTTCCATATATAGAGAGTAAAATAAAAGATGAGATCATTTTGTGGTCTTCTTCAAATATACATATATTTTTGGTAATCTATGTAAATATTTATAGCCCAAATATTTATGTAATTATTTATGAAGCTTTATTGGGTTGTGCATATATATATTTTTAATATGTCAATGTACAAATGTGTAAAAAATTACAGAATTATGCATTCATTTATGGTACTAAATTGAAATATGATCCTATCTATATTCTTTCATGATATTATTTACTGAATGAATACTTTTCCTTTTATTTGTTTACTTCCATTCTTAGTACGTCAATAATCATAACATTTAACTCTTTGTTGCAACCTTTCACCAAATAAATGTGGCACACTTTTATTTTGTTGCAAGTTGAACAACATTATATTTGGCTTCTATTATAGAGTACCTTTGAATTGTTTAAAGCCATTAGTTTCTTTCCAACACACTACATCAAAAAATCACATAAGCTAGAATCACACATACACTCAGAAGAAAAAAAAGAAAAGAAAAGATTTTAGAAAATTGTTTCACTTTTCAACACTACAAGCACACAGGCTACCACTTATTTAAGGGAAACATTTTGCATGTCTTACTTTTTTATTATGTACACCCTTTTTTTCACTATAATACAAATAGTTACAACTATGTTCATCTTCATAGTCTTATAAAAGTGTTGTTCCAATGTAATATGTCAAATGCGTATAAATCCATCAATCATCCATGAAGAATGAAGTGTAGTATTGCCAAAAAGGAGTAAGAAATCTCACCACCCAACTTTCATGGCATCATCAAGACATTGTGAGGCTCTATCCATCCCCCAAGTAGGGAGGAGGCACCAAACCCATAATTCAAGTAACCAATTTAACAACCCCCAACAACAAAAGAAAACCCATAAGTTTGCAATTCAACCCCATAACAATTTTGCATTGAAACCTCATACAACTAGTTTAAGAATTACCCACTAAGTATTGGGTTAAGACTCCCACCACTCTCTAAAAGAAAACAAAACAACCATTACCCATTTTACCAAAAGAAAAACCCAACAATTCCTATAGCCATTTGCAACATGAAACCAACAAAAATAAGGAAAATACAACTAGCATCTCATCCAACAAAAGGAAGCACAACCTTGTTATTTATGGCATCAAAAAAATGGTTCAAGAACTTAGCTTTTTAATTGTTTCTCCATATGCTAACTTCTCCATATGATGATTTCTCCACATCCTTCTTCCTCTCAGACCTTCTCCTAAACCCTTTTCTATTCTCCTCCCCAAAAGAATGCCCCATTTTTTTCTCTCTTTTCTCTTATTCCCCCAATGATGAATAAAATAAAATAAAACTCTAACCCTAAACTTAAATCCTATAAAGTATGAGAGATAAAATGGTCCAAAACTCATGTTTTATTTATTTTTTGGCTCCAAAAGGTGTCTAACCCCTAGGTACACACTTAAGGCTTCCAAAAATGCATATATACGCAACATTACACATTTAAAAACACTATTTTTAACTCATTGAAAAAATATACCTTCCTATTGAACAAATTAAAGTGAACTCTTATATCTAGCACATAATTTCCCAAGAAAATATGAAATAAATAAAAGAGCAATAACCCCAAACAAAAAAGCTATCAAATTAATCATCAAACAAAATAAACAACTTCAACAAATGAAGTGATTTGATAGTGTTTTCGTGTCTTCTCCCTTTTTCCACATTGGCTTTGATTCTCATATACAATAGTCACACATTAGTAAATATATTTGATACCCATATGATTAAATATTACAAAAAAAATTCATAATTACACTAATCTGATTAGGGCCTCTTCCTTAATTCACTTGGTAAAAATAATTTGATATAATTAATCTAAATCATTACCAAATAAGAAAATAAAATAAAATCATGACCATTGGTCTAATCCCTCCTAATTTAATCATTATCAATTTCTTTTATTACCAAGAATCCACCCATACATAGACAAAGTGGATCACTTGTTCAAGAAATGTTACCTTGACTCACTTCCTGAAATGCTCGATTCCAACTCTCTTCTATTGTTATGAGATCCTTGAGACCTATCTTAGGTAGCATCTTCATCAAACATTTGACTCATTAGTACATTTTTGTAAACTAAAGTATAATACCACATTGGTAACCATATTTTACTCAACTAATTTTGTTATATTTTTTTTCTTTAAAAAAAATCATTTATAAAAGAATCACCCACCATACTAAACATGATTAAGCAATCACAATTTCATATTTTATACTAACAATTAAATAGCTTACATCAATCATCTTTCCAAGTTTACATAATCCATAGTACATTAGCTTTATATATAGCAATCAACATCATTAAGATTCAGCCATGTAAGGAGGTCCAAAGACTAGTAATCTCCTAGAGGGTCAATCCATGAATAAGGTTATTCAAGGTTCTCTTAGAAAAATAACGAGGTTCACTACATAAGTTCAAAGAAGAATTAACCCATATGATTTACAAATACAGTCGATACATCAATCCATCTACAAATCAAACCATGCATATACTTTTTTCAGCCCATAGTAAATCACATGCCAAAGAATACCAAAATATTAATGATCACATAGGGTCGATATTACAATGAGCACTTAGAGCATAGTATTCTAGATTGGACTAGTATCTACTACAACAAAGTTTCAAAAAGGGGTGTGCAAACAATAATCTATATTTCAAATAATAAGGTGAGCACATGATTGTTGTTGTTGTTGTTTATGTACATATAATTTTTGGAGGTAGCAATGATAAAATGTGTCAAATATTTGGTACACATATGCAAGATGAATTTGAAATGTCTACACTAGGACAGTTATCATTTTTCCTTGGTTTACAAATTGTGCAAACTGATAATGGGATATTCATATCTCAAACTAAGTATGCTAATGAAATTCTCAAGAAGTTTGGCATGGAAGATAGTAGACTAGTTAGTACCCCATGATAACTAATTGTAAATTGAGAAAATTAGATGAGTCACCTAAAGAAAATTTGACTTTTTATAGGTCAATGGTAGGAAGCTTTCTATACTTAATTTCATCAAGACCAAACATTAGGAAAGTATTTCAGGATACACCAAAAGAGTCTCATGTCAACGCAGTGAAGAGAATATTCTAATACATTAAAAGTACTATTGACTATGGGGTGTGGTACCCCAAGAGAAAATATTTCACATTGACATCAAACACTGATGTTGTAGACATGCAAAACTGACATCATATATCTCACTCTAACTAACACCAAATTCTGCTATTAATTAATTAAAGCAATTTATTGATTAATTCACTAAGGTTCATTAAATAAATCAAAATTATTTAATCAAATCCTTAAAGTTCTTCTCATTTGATTTATCAAATGTCACTTCTTAATATCCCCTAAGTTAATTAATCTAAATTAATTGACTTCTAAATCATGATTAGCATTCTCTAGCTTTTGACTCAACTAGAGTCAAATCTAAACTCCTAACTAACCCACCCACTTGCATCAATAAATCAATTTATTGATTTATTAAAAAGAGTTATTTTCCCTCAATAACTCTCATCTTTGACTTTTTTGGACAAAGATTATTCCCCCCAAAACTCTCAACAACATGCATTTATTAACATTTTTCAAATTTGAATGGGCACATTGGCCAAAACTTGCACAAGCTTTGACCAATCCCATTATGCCAAGTGTCTCTATTCTATTGGAATGGGATTTAGTCCCACATTGGCTAAACTTGGCCTCTCTTCTCTCAACTTCTTCTATAAAAGCAATGCATCTTCTCTCATTCTACAACACATTTTGAATGCATCTACACTATAGGCAACTTGAGCTCATAGCAACTCATTGTCTATTGGCTTGGAAAGGGATTGGGAAAGGGCTCTCTCACATTTTCATGGAGGGCACCAATCCACCATAGGATAGGTTGAAATCAAGGTGTTAAAGGTGTTGACATCAAAGTTGAAAGCAAGGTGTTAAAGGGTGACATCAACATTGGAATCAAGCGAAAACGAAAGCGAATGGAGTGGAGTTAGAGATTTTTTTAAACAAAACTTGAAAAACATTTTTCAATGCTTGTTTTGAAAATCTTGGAGCTTCCATTTACTACCCTTTTTTTCTGTTTTTAGCTAACTCACCTTTCAATTTGGGCTTAAAATCAATCAATGGCTTGATCTTTTCAAAGTTGGTTAAAATTGAACCTTAGACACTTACTAGATTTCAATTTGGGATTAAAATTGAACAAGGCAACTTCACATTTCAATTGGTGCTTTTAAAACAAACTCATAATTGCTTTGAGGAATTTAAAATTGAACATGTGTACTTTGTGTTTTGTAAACTTTTTTGCAAAGTAGTGTCATTTAAAAAGGCGTATGTGCTTCTCTCATGCTTCACGACGATCTTGAGAATCAAAAGTCTTTTTGGTGACCCTAAGTTGCATAAAAGATTACCTCCACACTTCAATTTGGGCATTTAAAATTGAACAAAACATGCGAGTGTGAGCACGATATATTGCGGAGGTTCTCCCCTTTGTTTTTCAACGAGGGTTGTGTGAACGACGGGATATGTTAGCTCGCTATTGTTTATCTTAGAGGGCCTGCCTTGTGGGAAAAAGTAATCACCCAAGGGAATGACCCAACCGGGAACACGCTAAAGCCAAGCGACTTCCACCCAGGATATAAGTGTGGATATTGGAACAAAGGCCAATATCACGAGGATTATTCCGACGAGATGGACAGCAATGGACTCTCGCCGACATTGGATAATCCCCCACGAACGGAATGCCCGAATTAGAACCCTTGTTTAGAAATTGGCCAAAACCTTATCTATCTTGTTGGTGCAAAAGGTCATGTCCTTTGAAGCCGCCCCACATAACATGCGGTCTTGTTGTGGAAATGGAAAGTATGCCATGGGAGATTCATGGGTACTAATGCTTGGCTGACCCGAATAAGTGAGTGCCGTGGAGGGGAGCCAGTGTGGTCAAGCATTTAGCCATTCGCACAAGATATGCGCAGCTGGATTTATCCAAGTGGGAACCCAACAAGGTATTGTCTCATCAACCTAGGAGTGTGAAAGTGCTTGGAAAAAACACATTGCTTGATCTTGAAAACATTTGGAAAACAAACATACACAAAAACCTTGAAATTTCAAACACCTTGTGGGGAACAAATACCTATTGATGAACTTGCCCACTCTTGCTTTCCCTAGGAATCACATTCCTAGAGGTTTATAAGTGTGCAAATTCTATCAGTCAAATTCTGTTTCCAATAAGGATAAACATAAGGAACTTTTGCCCTATTTTCCTCGATTTCCACACAAAGGACATTGTGGGATGAGAAAGAGAATGGGACACTAGACATATAGTTTGAAAAACCTAAGCAAGCAAGTGTCTTGGATAAAAAGAACTTCATTTAACCAAGATAAAGAGACAAATTGGATTACACATGTGTTTTCTAACATGATTTCCCGCAAGATCAAAATCCCAAAGCCAAAGTTCAAGAAGCTTAGTCTAAAAGCTCGTGAGGAACGTCTTGAGAGACTTTTCGAATTCAGGGAAAGATTGGTTTATAACTTTTATAGAAAAGCCTCAAGGAACAATCCAACATTATATGCATTTTATTGTCAACAAAATCCTGAATTGTTTCAAAGGTTTGCATTTCTCCCATAGGAAGTCAAGCGTGTTCTTCAACACCGAGGTTTTGTAGAAAGAGAGTCACATCTAGGTTAAGGTTCAAGATCAAAGTTGTCATTCCCATTCATTCATCCATCAAATCAAAGTCTCATTTCATCATCAAACCTTTTGAGAACTCTAGAATCAAACATCACGCTAAACTTAGAGGGCTAAATCAACATCATCATATCTTGGCTTAACACACTTAGCCAACATAGTCTCAAATCATTGAACAAATTTTCTTTGAGATAACACAAGTTCTTAAAGTCTATTAGTTCTCCAAAACATTGGCATAACACACTTTGTCAATTCATCCACTTTGTGCAAGTTCCCTTAGGATAACACAACTTCCAAGGGAAAACAACTTCACAACCAATCTTGTTTGACTTAACGCATCTAGTCAAATTATCACAATCAAATCAAATCAAAAGCCCTTTCAAAGTTTAGCACATACATTCAAAAAGTTTTCCAAAGGTTTCATTCACTCATCTCATCCATTTTAACCCATCACCATCATCACCATCTTTGATCTTTTAGCTACCCTAGTTCTTCTCTTTTTGGACTTAAAAGATTAGAATCAAAAAAATCCCTATTTTTATGGTCCAAACAAGATCTCAACACAAGAAGGACATGGAGAATATCAGAGACATATCAGCTTCTATGGACATGAGTCATCTAAATATCGAAGTGAACCTAGCAGGATCAAGCAATCCCCCAAGCAACTCTCCCTTATTATCACAAAATCCTCAAGAGGACAGTCATCAAGAGGACGACATTAATTAAGACATAGGGATGACACTAGAGGAAATCATGGAAATGATTCAAAATCCTAAGAACCATAAAATTGTTAGTGCTATGTTCAAATGCATAAATTCAATAGAAAGAGGAGGGGACATGCCCCCTCCCAACCTTAACACAAGCACTAGTGTACTTGCATCCCCGTTGTCAAACATCAATCAAGAAGTACCTTGCATCACCTCAATCATCACACCAACCTCCCTGATTGTGAACAAGGGGAGTGCCATGTTCCAAGAATTGCAAGAACACCGCCTTGTGGCTAATGAAGAAGTGATCATCACCCCTACATTTATTTCGGAAAACTCATTTCACCCTTACATCCCACTCACATTTCATAATCCCGCTGGTTCATCCTCATTTCATGCCACACCAGCTTATCAATTGAACATACCAACTCCCCCACCGCATGAGGAAGTTGGTTTGCTTGGAACGATAGAAGCTATCAATCCTTTCTCTTTCCAAAGTGGTGCATCATCCCTTCCCTCGCTTCCTTTCGCATCTGCATTGCCTCCTGGAATAGGTCTTCCACCTTTAACCATCGAAAATTTTGCTAATCCAAACAATCCGACCACCACTTTGAACCCGCTTCTTTTGCCCATGTCCTCACAACAAATCGCAACCATTCCTGTCACCACGGTTAATGCATTTATTGGTCCTCAAGTCTCCCAAATCATGCCTCATCAAGGATCAATTGTCTCAACCACCCCACCCACAACCCAAATCACAGTCACAACCACAATCCCTCCACCCGCCACGACAGTTGGCATGATTCCTGCTCCACCACCAATCCCACCGCCAAAGCATAACATGACCAATTTATTCTCCATTATGTTTCAAGCCGCACAACAAGCTACCCGCCAAAAGGCACTCCAAGCCCAAGCTCAAGCTCAAGCACAAGCAGCACAAGTGCAAGCACAAGCCCAAGCTCAAACTCAAGCACAAGCCGCACAAGCGCAAGCTCAAGCCCAACAAAAGACACAAGCTCAATACCAAGCGCAATTGCAAGCAATCCACCTGCAAGCCTACCACCAAGCCCTGCAAGACTTTCAGGCACAACACCAAGCTAAACAACAAGCTTTATTGGCACAACAGCAGCTCGACCAACAATAAGCATTGTTGGAAAAACAATAGCTAGACCAACAACAAGCGTTACTAGCTCAACAACAACTCGACCAACAACAGGCTTCATGGGAACAACAACAGATGGACCAACAACAAGCGCTATTGGAACAGCAACAACAAGATCAACAACAAGCATTGTTGGCACAAATGCAAGCTTACCAACAAGCCCTAAACATATAGCCGAGCTCACAGCAAACGTCGACTAGTACGCTCCCCACCCATCAAACACCTCCAACACCTCACCACTCATTCATCCCACCCCCCGACCCAAGCAAGGATGTCGCAACACAGATCAAATTGCTTTCATAGCAGGTGTTGGACTTGCAAGCAGGAAAAACCACAAGGACACTAGGCAACTTGTGCCCTTATCCATTCGATAGAAGTCTCACCATGGTACGATTTCCAAAGGGATTCGAGATCCCCAAATTTGATAAGTACAATGGAACGGGCAACCCTGAAAACCACATCAGGGAATTTTAGGTGCACTACATGGAAGTCGCATATGATGACACGTATCTAATGCGGCTCTTCCCCTGAAGCCTGACTGGTCCAGCTATGGAATGGTTTTCTCACCTACCCACGGGCATTAAAACATTCGAGGAAATTGTGGAGGCTTTCCTTAAAAATTATGCTTTTAATATGGGTGCGAATGTCAGTTTAGAAGAACTATCTGCACTCAAACAAAGAAGAGGAGAGTCATTCGCATCCTTCTTGCAAATATGGTGATCCAAGGCCAATCAGAGTAAGTGGACCATGCCAAAGGATCAACAAGTTTGCACCATCATAGCCAACCTAGATGAAAACTTGGCATTCTACCTAAAAATGCAGTGCATCACATCTTACGATCAACTAATTCCAAAGGTGCTCAACATCGAAAGAGCCCTTACTGCGCGAGGAGGTGCACCTACATTCACTCCACCACAGGATAACCACCCATCCAACAACTACAATGATAAACCTCAAACATGGTCGAGGAACAAAAATATCACGAACGACGACATGGTTGATGCTAAGGTAGTCATTAGTGCTCCTAAGTAAAATACCCAAAATCATCATCATCCGCAAACTCATAACCACAACAATGTGCAAGCTAATGCGATAGTAGCACAGTCACAACCACCTTCCACCAGCTAAGTCAACAATGTGGGTAATCAAGGAGGACCACCTCCCCGTAACAAGTTTCCCCCCAAGAGAAAGTTCACAGCCCTCAATGAATCGATTGAGTCTGTCATGAAGAAATTGGTCAAAGAAAACTTAATCAAAATCTCTAACTCCGAACAATACACGGAGCCCATGACCAAACCGCGTGGTACAACGAGAATCTCTTGTGTGACTTTCATAAAGTCAAAGGACACACCATCGCCAACTGCATGAGACTTAAGAATATCATCCAAGACCTCATCGAGGATAAGGTCATCAACATCGAGCAGCCGGCCGGAAACCAAGACCTGAAAATCTACACGAATTCGATGCCGAATCATAATCAGGGAAATAACCAAGGGAATAATAAGGGTAAACAAAAGTATGCTAGTGCCAATCTAGTATACGAAGAGATAGTCAGATGTGCCGACGAGTTGGTCACTGTCATAAATATCAAGGGAACCAACAGTGACTGTGGAGTCACCACACGAGGTAGAAAAGTTACCATTGCTGGGGCACCTGCTAAGACCCCCATTACCAACACAAAGGCCGTCCCCTATGATTACAATGTAATTGAACAACTAAAGAGAACACCCGCACAAATATCCATCATGGAATTACTAAAAATATCCACTGCTCATCGACAGATCTTGGATGAAGCACTAGCTGCCTCTACCATCGCTGCCACCCTTGAAACAGAGCAATTTCAGGCTATGGTAGGTAACATCGTTACCCCAAATCTCATCACATTTTTGGACCAAGATTTCCCCCCGCAGCCATCTCATAACCGGGCACTTCACCTCCAAATCCTAGTTCATAAAAAGAAAGTCAAGCGAGTCCTGGTAGATGGTGGTGCAGGTCTTAATATTTGTTCTCTGAAACTTATAAAGAAATTGGGATTCATCGAGGATTCCATCAATAAAAACAAAAGTATCACCATAAGAGCATATGATGACCAAGAAAGAGTGTCTCAAGGCACTATTAAGATCCCCATCCAAGTGGGGCCAGCAACCATGGAAATAATTTTTCAAGTTCTTGACCTTGATTTGCCATACAACATTCTCCTGGGACGCCCATGGATACACGGAATGAAGGCAGTGGCCTCAACCTATCATCAGTGCATTAAGTTCTCATATCAAAATGAGGAGGTTACCATATATGGGGATCCCGAACCCTTCGCCTATTGCAAAAAATTGGAAGCCAAGTTTTACAAGATCCCTCAAGTACCTAAAAATGATGAAGGACCATCCACTTCATACATAGACCCAGCTAATCTCGCCTCCACTTCTGCGATAGAGACACCCACCATCCCCGACATATCTGAGATCAAGAACATGATACAGGACAATGGATGTGGTGATTATAGAATGAAGAGAAATGCTTTTGTTGTAGGAGAGTTACCACAATCTCCTAGATCACATGGGCAACCACAATTGACTCAAACACCTGTCCGCACTAGAACAGAACCCTCTGGATTCCACAATTGGGGGGATCTCAGTCAGGAAAATGTGGACGAGGAGGACATCACAAACACTCTGTACCAAGATGAAAGACCCAATCCCACCCTACCCATGGAGGAAACAAATAGAGGGTTACAAATGATGTTCAGCATAGGCTATAACAGGAATGAAAGCCTAGGAAGAAATAGTGATGGACGGTTGGAGCCCATCATTGCAGAAAGAAGAACACAAAACCTTGGCCTCGACTGTACCCCTTTGAGTATAACTATGCGTGGCAGAAGTGTTCCTAATAGGGTAGTCAGGTCCTCTCCTCGAGTCTCGGCAACTAACCTTAGATTACCCGTATCCACAGGCCTACCTCTCGATAACTTCACATTTGACATAACTGACGTTTGTAGTAGCAGTGACGACAATGACACCATAGGTGGCTTACCTAGGCTCTTTGAAGATTCCACCTTACTGATGATTAGTGTCTCACCCGCTGAGCCAACCCAACAAACCTACCAAATCCACTTAGTGTACCCCCAACTCATCGATCACGACCAATGGGGACTGCCAATTCTAGACTCGTTCGAAAATGATGAGGCTCTCTCAGAATTAATGGGACTAAGGGATACTGTTCCATGTGGAGATCACAAGGCAGGATTTGATATCACTCTAGACACACAAGCATACTATGGGGAGACGATTGATTCCTTCAGTCGCAAAAGAAAAAGATCGAGAATAAGCTTGGAGTTAGTGAGTGAAAACCACACTGTGGCACTCTCTAACCATAAAATAGTAAAAATAAAGGACACATCCAATGGTGAAAACCTCTCTGAGGCGCCAGAGGATGAAGGATTCAATCTTCCCCCTACTGCTCTACACCAAGAGAAGTCAACAGTATTGGCAGAATAGTGCAACCCGGTCAACTTAGGAACAGAATCAGAACCACAAATTACCTTCTATGCAGAATCCCTCCTAGAAGAAGAACAAAAACTACTGGCAGCTTTCCTAAAGGAGAGAAAGGTAAATTTTGTGTGGACCTATGCAGACATGCCAGGCCTGGATCCTGAAGTAGTAGTGCATCATTTGGCCGTTCACCCCGAAGCAAAACCAGTCAGACAGAAGCTAAGGAAGATGCACCCACAAATAGCCTTGCTTGTAAAGATTGAGCTGCAGAAACTTTTGGATGTTGGCTTCATACGCCCGATTGACTATCCAGAATGGGTATCTAACCTCGTACCAGTCTCAAAACCGAAAGGGGGCATCCGCATCTGCACTGATTTCAGAGACCTAAACAAAGCATGTCCCAAGGATGACTTTCCACTACCCAACATTGACATGATAGTGGATATGACGGCCGGACATGAGATGCTTTCCCTAATGGATGGCTTCTCAGGGTACAATCAGATAATGATCGCAAAAGAAGACCAACACAAGACAGCATTCACATGTCCTTGGGGCAGCTACTGCTGGAACATAATGCCATTTGGGTTGAAGAATGCAAGAGCTACCTACCAAAGAGCCATGACATTAATCTTCCATGACATGATCCACAAAATAGTTGAAGATTATGTAGATGACATACTTGCTAAATCAAAGAAGAGACAAGACCATATAGCAACTCTAAGTGCTATCTTTGACAGGCTTGAACAATATAAGGTTAGACTCAACCCGAAGAAGTGTGTCTTTGGGGTGCAATCAGGGAAGCTGCTAGGATACATAGTTTCAATGAGAGGGATAGAGGTAGACCCTGCAAAGGTAAAAGCAATCCTTGAAATGAAACCACCAAGAACGTTGAAACAACTAAGAGGATTGCAAGGAAGACTCCAGTCCATCCGAAGATTCATAGCACAATTGGCAGATAAACAGATTGCCTATTCACACCTACTTCACAAGGGAGTAGCTTTCAGATGGGATGACAAATGCGAGCAAGCATTCAACAAAATAAAAGAATATCTACTTACACCACCTGTATTGATGCCACCAATTGTGGGGAAATCATTAGTTCTATATATCTCCGCAACAACAGCTGCCCTGGGGGCCCTTTTAGCCCAACATGATGAAAAGGGAACCGAGCGGGCTATCTACTACATCAGCAGAACAATGGTGGGACATAAGCTCAATTACACGTCAATAGAGAAAGCTTGCCTAGCATTGGTATTTGCGGCTCAGAAATTCAGACACTACATGCTAGCGCACCAAATCAAGTTGATTGCCAAAATAGACCCTCTAAAGTACCTATTGACAAAAGCAACACTTACAGGTAGAATGGCTAAGTGGGTAATGATATTATTTGAACATGATATTGAGTATGTAGAATGAAAAGACATAAAAGGGCAAGTCATTGCGGATCAGCTGGCAGAAGCTCCCCTCTACACAGATAATCCACTCATATCAGAATTCCTAGATGAGTCCCTTTTTAACCTTGATGCAACAGACCATTGGAAGCTATACTTTGATGGCTCTCACACACAACATGGGTCAGGAGTTGGTGTATTTTTCATCACGCCGCAAGGAGACTGCATACCTAGATCATACAAGTTGGCATTCCCTTGTACCAACAATATAGCAGAATATGAAGCTTTGACCATAGGACTCAAGATTGCAGCACAATGGCGAATCATGGCACTAAAAGTCTATGGCGACTCGCAACTTATCATCAACCAAGTCAACGGCGAGTACCAAACCAAGGATGATAAGCTCACACCATACAAGAAGGTGGTAGAAAGCCTCAAGGAATCTTTCATCAACATTACCTTTGAGCAGATACCAAGGACAAACAACAGAGCGACTGATGCAATGGCGACAATTGGATCCTTACTCGACATCCCTCGTAATATCTCGAAACATGAATTTCTCGTAGAGCAGCTTCTCGTACCCACATTCGAGGTACCAGAGTCAGAATACGCGTGTGAACTCGTTGGTCCCGGTGATCTTTGGTATCATGATATATACACCTACCTAAAGTTAGGAATCCTCCCCACTGACATCACCCTGAACCTAAAACGCACTTTCATCAAAAGGACTTCACGATTCGTCATCCTAGGAGAAACCCTCTTCTGTAGGAGTACCGATGGAACCCTATTACATTGTTTAAAACCCGAGGAAGCCCTGACTGCTCTAACCAAGGTACATGATGGCACGTGTGGGTCACACTCAAGTGGTATGACCTTGGCTAAAAAGTTGCTAAGAACAGGGTACTATTGGTTGACGATGGAAAAAGAGGCACACAATTTTGTCAGAAAATGCTTGCAATGCCAACAGCATGGAGATCTTATTCATGCACCAGCTCAAGAACTGCATCCTATTGTTACACCTTGGCCCTTTTCACAATGGGGGCTCGATGTCATTGGTAAAATATCACCCACCTCATCCAACGGCCATAAATTCATTATCACCACCACCGAATACTTCACTAAGTGGGTCAAAGCAATTCCCATGACCTACATCACCGGAAAGCAGATATCCAAGTTTATCTTGAATTACCTCATTTGTCGGTAGGGTGTCCCCCAATCCATTATCTCTGATAATGGGACACCCTTCAAGAATCAGGATGTCCGTGACTTATGTGAAAAATTCAAAATCAAGCATCGCTTTTCCACTCCGTATTATCCACAAGGCAATGGCCAAGCAGAAGCCACCAATAAAACCATTTTGAAAAGCCTCAAGAAAATAGTCAATGACTCTGGCCATGATTGGCATCTGCAGTTAAATCCCACCTTATGGGCCTACCGCACCAGCATCCGCATGCCAACAGGCGCCACCCCATTCTCTCTGGTCTACGGATCAGAGGCCATACTCCCCATTGAGATTGAGCTCCCATCACTAAGGATATCACTGCAAAACCTTATCACAGATGAGGAATATAGGGTCACAAGACTCAATGAGCTGGAATTACTAGATGAAAGGTGCATGGATGCCCTTAATCATCTACAAGTGTACTAGAATCACCTAAAAAGGAGCTACAACAAGAAGATCAGACAACGCACTTTCCAAGTTGGTGACCTTGTGCTGAAAGAAAACCAAAAGAACATGCCAAATCTAGATACAAAGGGAAAGTTTGAGCCCAACTGGCTGGGACCTTTCATCATCACTACAAGTTACACATCAGGGGCATATCAACTGGCTCTCACCTCAAAAAGTTTTATGCCTAAACCTTGCAAGGTATAGAACCAAAAAATACAAAAACAATCAAAAAAAGTCCTGAAAAAATGGTTACCTCGATGAAAACCTGGCAAATAGGCATCTTGGTGACAACAAAAAAAATCAAAAGATCAAAAAATCCAAAAAAATCAGAAAAGGATTGAAAAATAGTAAAGAGAAAAATCATCCTCTAGTGAAAACCACTTCGGTGGCGCTTTGGGCAAGTACCTTGGTGAAAACCTAGCAAACAGGCGTCAAGTGTAAATAAAGCACCTTCCCCATCTATCAGGATCTACACAACTCATCCACTCCATCGCATTCCACTTATCCGCTCGCATCCATACCATAGCCTGCGTTGGTATCTGTACTATATTCCACCATTGGAACTACTTGGCATTTCAAAGGTCAGTCCGTCTCGCCTTTATCGAAGTAGTCTATCGCACCACACTCGGGGCACATTCTCGCAACATCGGATCGGATTCGTGTATATTCTCGTGATCTTTTTCAAAATTCATCAAAAAGTCCAAAAACATTCAAAAAACTCATTCAAAAAACCAAAAACATTCAAAAAATCCATCAAAAATTTCAAAAACATCTAGAAAAATCATCAAAAATCATCAAAAACATGTCAAAATATCAGAAAATCTTCAAAAATTTCATCATTAAGTCTTGTCAGTTTTTCCACCTTGTCGAACTACGTCATCTCTGAGCTTGAACATAGGCAAGGTTGATCTTTGATCATCCCCCGAGACGGTTAGGTCAGTCCTTTAGGCGTCTGTCGCATTGGCAATCCGTTTGCCCATCTAGTCTGCATCTTAAGTCAGTCCTTTAGGCAATAAAATGGCAATCCATTTGTCCACATTATCATCAAGTCAGTCCACCACCAGTCGAACTACGTGGTCTCTGCGTATATAATGTAGGCAAGGCTAATCTATGGATCAGCTCCCGAGACCCCTAGGATAGGTCTTTAAGTTAGTCTGTTCATTGTAAAATCTTGAAAATACCAAAAACATTTGTAAAACATCTCAAAATACCAAAAACAGCCCCAAAACATTTGAAAAAACCAAAATGGTGCATCCATTTCATCTCACTTTCACCCGTGATTGTCATCACTCATAATAAATCATCGTCATTTTCACCCTTCGGTGAGTTAGTCAGAAGCAAGTTTAGCAGGTTCTAAAGTGAACGCCTAATCGTCAAAGTCTCAAGTCTAAGTCAGTAAGTCGGTCAACTCGGAGTATCAATAGCTTATCACCCAATCAGTCTCACCAAAACCCTGATCACTACATGTTCTAGGATGAAGCTTTCCCATGGTGGACATAACCATCAGGTACCCCACAGTAGTTAGTCTTGGCTAGCGGTACGAAGAACATTAACTTGTTTGTTTACTTTATTTGGTCTTTTTGACTTATCTTATTTTGCGCTCATTCCAAGGACCTCTGGATGATGCCTAAACAAAACAGGTTTAGAGAGAAAGGAATGGGGCAACGATCATTATCTTTTAATCTGCTGTGCTTGTTGGATATTCTTGTAAAATAACTTCGTCATGCATACTTTGTTTTGTTTGTAGGAAGGATGTTTTAGGTATCTTGTTGACCACATAAGAAGGCTTGCCTTCTTATGTTTTGGCCCAAGATGTCTGGAATTTTTGAACTGCATTCTGAATAAGGTTATGTTTGTCAAGTGTGAACAAGAGTACTCCTATCTGATTGTCGAGTCAAAGTCCATCACACTAGGCGCAACGCCATCCTGGTTCTTAATACCTTGATGCATTGCACCTACGTGTGTTATCAAACATAAAGAAAGCTACGCTCTCTCCCATCCCTAGATAAGAAACACATCATCATCATTCATCGTCATATCCAATAAAGTCTTGATGACTAGGAGACTTGTTGGAATTCTTCATCTTCTTGAATTTAAGGGTTCATCCCTCTCATTCTTCTATCTTCTTTCAGGCTAACAATGCATCCATCTTGCATCCATATTCTCATTTCGTATAATCATGTCATACCATCATATCAAGACAACATCATCCATCTCATCCATCTCACATGCATTGGATAATCATTTAAAGTTGTTTACGATAATATAAATTTGTTATTATAAACATCTTACGAACATCTCATCTACATCATCATTATCATATAGTCTAACCATCCATACATCCATTTTGAACCTCTTTGTCGCGAGATCCACCTCAAATTGTATCTTTTCGCTCGATCTCTCGAGGGGGCAATGTACTAACGTACTTATTTTCCACTGGGGCATCTGAAAAAACCAAAGAATTTTTTAATTTCGATGCCGGCAACATCATTCTTTGAACCAATGCAATGAGTACATTGCTTCAAAGAGGGGCAAAATGTAGACATGCAAAACTGACATCATATATCTCGCTCTAACTAACATCAAATTCTGCTATTAATTAATTGAAGCAATTTATTGATTAATTCACTAAGGTTCATTAAATAAATCAAATTTATTTAATCAAATCCTTAAAGTTATTCTCATTTGATTTATCAAATGTCACTTCTTAATATCTCCTAAGTTAATTAATCTAAATTAATTGACTTCTAAATCATGATTAGCATTCTCTAGCTTTTGACTCAACTAGAGTCAAATCTAAACTCCTAACTAACACACCCACTTACATCAATAAATCAATTTATTGATTTATTAAAAAGAGTTATTTTCCCTCAATAACTCTCATCTTTGACTTTTTTGGACAAAGATTATTCCCCCCAAAACTCTCAACAACATGCATTTATTAACATTTTTCAAATTTGAATGGGCACATTGGCCAAAACTTGCACAAGCTTTGACCAATCCCATTATGACAAGTGTCTCTATCCTATTGGATGGGATTTAGTCCCACATTGGCTAAACTTGGCCTCTCTTCTCTCAACTTCTTCTATAAAAGCAATGCATCTTCTCTCATTCTACACACACATTTTGAATGCATCTACACTATAGGCAACTTGAGCTCATAGCAACTCATTGTCTATTGGCTTGGAAAGGGATTGGCAAAGGGCTCTCTCACATTTTCATGGAGGGCACCAATCCACCATAGGATAGGTTGTATTTCATTTTCTCTATATTGCATATTTTATCTTAGTTATCATTATTATTTAGAGTTAATGACATATTTTATCCTATGAGGATGGCTGAATCTATACAATTCATGTGTAAGATTTCACCATCCCATAGATGTTGATTGGGATAGAAGTGTAGATGATAGGAAAATCACTAGTGGAGTAGCTTTCTTAATAGGAAACATATTGGTTTAATGGATGAGTAAGAAACAAGAGTCTATTACTCTTTCTACAATAGAAGAAAAATATGTTGCAATCATTGTATGTTGTACTCAGATTTTATGGATGAACTGGACCTTAAAGGACATCAAAGTGGACTACAAAGAGCCTATTGCCATTATTTGTGATAATTCAAGTGCTATCAACATCTCAAAGAATTCGGTGATGCATTTTATAACCAATCATATATCAACTAAATATCATTTTATCAGACAAAAGGTTGTAAACAAGGAGGTCAACATGGAGTATGTTTCTACAAAGGAACACGTGGCTATTATATTCACCAAGTATCTTCCCATAGAGAAGTTTGAATACCTGAGATAGAAGTTGGGAGTAATTTCTCCCACATCATATCACTAAGAATTAGTGATACAACTTACATCCAAGTGCAACTTCATTGATTACCTCTTTAACCTTGGAAAGGAACAATGCGATCAAGTTAGGTGAAAATTGTCTTACAAATTTCTAATGATTTTATTGAAGCGTATATTGGAATCCCCTCTTTCTCTTTATATTATTTTTTAAAAGGGGAGTGTATCCTAAGAGGTAGTGTGCCCTTTTTCATTGGTGTCAAAGGCGGAGAGATGATGCAAATGCTCAAATAGGATTGTTGGAGGAAATGTATGTCAAAAAGGTAGTGAACTACTATGTCAAAATTTTAATTCGTACCGACCATATATAGTATAATTTGTAGGTCTAATGAGCATTTCAAGTTTTTCCATCAATGAAAAAGGTGGGAGATTATTGAAAAATTTTGTCATTGACGTCAAGTGCAAAAGGGTAGTTTCATCATGCAAAGGAATACAATTGACATATCATTATTTAGAATAGCCTTGGTTGGTTGAGAGATTCTAGGTTTGTAATTTGTAGGTCATCTTGGTGACAAAAATGTTCAATTTGAAGTGTTTATTTTGAGTCTTGGTAGGTATACATAACAATGGTATGTTCCTATGTTGACCACCTCTTGCATGTTATTGGTTTCTTAAGTGGAAACTTAATACATTTGTCCCATGTGAGTGACCGGCCCCTCTTATCTAGACTGACGATTGAGGAGGTTCAAGGATCACATCAAAGTGATATTATGGTTTTGGAATGATAGTGTTATCAGTCCCTTTGATGTAGTGATTTCGCGCTTCACATCCTTGTTGTGAAGTGATTAGAGAGACTGGTGATGTTCAAGGAGACCTTATGTCTAGTTCCTTCAACATCCTGATGGGACCTCATTGGTGTGAGAGGTGTATGTCAATAGAAGTCTCTTTGAAGTCCCTTCAAAGTTGTGATGGAAGTTCACATGAAGCTATTTGGAAGGACTTCAAGATGTCAGAAGGATATTTTCTAGTGTCTCCTAGACATGGCAATGGTAGCATATGAAATAATGACGAAGGCTTGTTGATGAGAGAATCCAAATTCAGCAAGATGCATTTTGGTGTCTCCTCAATATACTAATGGCTTGGCATCGGTGAAAGAAATGTACATTGAAGTGACTCAATAGTTAGTCCATTTGATATGGTGATATGATGAATGAAACTTGGTGGTGTTGTACAAAACACATGGAAATAATAACACATGGTAGAAGGAAATGATAAATGGTGACATTGGGATTCAATGACATGTGGTGACAAATGATCAACATTGTGTGATGTTTTGGCTTAACTACCCGATTTTGAAGGGAGTTAGTTTCAGGTTTCTTTTAAATGCCAATGATGTGGGTCCTAATTGAGAGGCATTAAGGATATTTTGATGAAATGTCTTGAAAAGATGACAGATTGATGATTTCTTGATAGGTAATTCATATCCTTATGAATTTCACAATGATGATCTAGTCAAGTGGATTTTGTAGGTGAGAAAAGGGGTTTTGGTCAAGGAGGGTTGTAGGTCAAGGAGAAGATGATGTATTGGTAGGACCAAGTGAGCGGTCCCTTCAATACTCCGGCTTAGGTTCATCGAGGTGACCCATAAATTTTTGAGTGAGTAGTGGTTCAGTCTCTTTGATGTAGTGGTGAGTGATGACATAATAAGATCAGTGATTATAATTTAAAGGAAGACTCATCTAACGGTAGTTCTTCAAAGAGTGATGACAATTAGAGAAAATTGGATCATGGCACGAAGTTACAAGATCAACGGTCAAAATTCAAAGATGGTGGTTTCAAATGGTTAAGTAAGTAAAAGTGGTTTCTGAATAGCAGTTGACCAGAAGGATGAAATCAATTGGTCTATCTACCTCAACAATAGCCTTAATTGGCGATTTGATTTGTAGAATGGTGGCACAAAGTACTATGTGAACTATGATCGAGTTTAGATCTTATACATAGAGAATTACATTAAATTACTATCCACTTTAAGATTTATAGATTTCCAATTGTATAAGATCTTTTATGATATAATTTAATGCAGATATGGTGCAACATAGAATATGCTTCCAAAAGAAGATAAAAGGAAAATAATCATAGAAGAGAGTTTAAGACAATTGAGGTGTGTGAGAATCTCAAGGTAGTAAGAGTGCAAGTTGGTGGTGAGAAGAATAGGAAGGTATGCAATGAAGAAAAAGAGAGTAAAAAAAGAGAGAGCATGGTATGGAGCAGAGAATGTGATTGCAAAAGAAAATGCACTATGTATGAACAAGCTGAATCGAACAAAAATAAAAAATTCTATTATGATTTATGATTTTTGTTTAGGTTTTGCTCATTCAATCTGGTGTATTACAGAAGTGGGGATGTGTTATTGAGAAATCTTGGGAAGAAAATCAAGGAAAGTGTAAAAAAAAAGGTGAAGTGAAGAAGAGAGAAGAGAGAGAGAAAAGTAGAGAATGAGTTGTTGAGTTTATAACATTAGTAGCAAAAATTAGGTATTGAATATAATGATGTATGATTAGGTTGTGTAGAACCAATCTAATGCATATATGAGCATTGTAATTTTGTAAGAGGTGGTTGCCTCATTTGTGCTGAATAGGTGCTTAGTGTAGGGTGGGTGCATTCTTAAATCAGGGAGTTGGTGCTTCCATGGGTTGGTGCCCTAAAACCATTGTAACATAAAGTTTTATTTGTGAGGCTAGATTAGGATGGTAGATCATAGCAACTATTCTCATCATATTTTTTCCCAAACTAGGGTTTTCCATGTACGTCTGGTGTTATGGATGTATGGCTATGTGAAGGATCATCATGGAAAAAATAGGCCCTTAAGTGGCGATGAAAATTCAAAAAATCAGAGTTAGGCAACTTGACGTAAAAATTTGAATAAGTTATCTATATTATTTCAAACTTATGTAAGAATAGAATCTGTAGTAAATTGAATGTAGTTTCTAAACTACTATGTTTATATATATATATATATTTGGTGAAAATTTAAAATTTCAATGCAGTGGTGCATAAATTTCAAGGAAAAAATAAGAAGTGTCTTTCTGACCACCCTAACCACAATAAAATGATAATATTTTTTTATAAGATTTTACATATAAGTAGAGGACTCATGTCCTGATGTGATGCATATTTTTTTGTAATTTTTTTCCAAGTAAATAATTAATTATGAAATTTTTATTACAACTTTTAAAAAATATAAAAAACTCATGTCTAACAACCTTAACTTATATTTAATGCAACAACTTGGAATGTAAATTTTGAAAAGGTCAAAAATTAGATATTGTATAAATATGATATTTTGGTATTTGATACATATGTTAAAAAAATGCAATATCAGATATGTTGTAGGAGTATTGCATAGATAGGTGCTCAAAGCATGATCAATTATCCATTATGTATGAGCTTATGTGAATATTTTATGATATTAATATAAAGTCGGCAATATGCCTTTTATCAAAAAAAAAAAAACCTTAACTTGGTAAAAAATTCATGAAATTCAATTTTATATTTTTTAATCCTATAACATATGAAGCATAGAATGTGACGCATATTTCGGATTCAAAAAATGTGATACCATTTGAAAGCTATAGTTTTTTTTCAATCAACCTATCAATCGGGACTTTAGTCTTAATTTAAATAGAAAATGAATAATAATTATTTATTAAATTCAAATTAAAGCATAATTTATATTGGTGGAAAGTTGAGAATCTCCTTTAAAAACCCTTTTCATTTCATCAATTTTGGGTAAAAAATCTGTTAGCCACATGGGCCATCATATCACTTACATATTGCCACTTTTTGGCCCATCATGATCTTGTACATACCCATATGTGTGTGTATGTTTATGATTCTGCTTTGCATGTTTTAACCTACACATAAATGGTTTAAAGAATTAATTTCCACAAAGTTTTATAAGCTGAATTTTTTTTGATATCTGCTAATTCACCTCCCCTTTAAGTATACTTCTATGTTCCAACATGCTTAAAATGATACTTTGAATGCTTGAATTGATTATGAAACCTACATCACAATGTTAGCTCCAAAAACATGCATGATGCAAGAAGACTTTGACATGATGAATAGATCTTGAATGCTGTAATAAATATCTTTTATATCTACTCTTGGATGCCTTTAATTATTCTTTAAATGTTCTTTTAGATCTTGAAAAATTCTAGCTTGAAAACTCTAGGTGAAACTTAGAAAATAACCTTGTATTTATAGATATGTATCCTTAATTTCCTAAAATTCAAATATCACAAGCCAAAATTGAACTATGGATTTACAATCATTAAAATACTGCCAAAAAAATAATTTAAATTTAAGTCCAAAGGTCTAGGGAGAACCCATTCGCCCATGGGTGAATGGGTCCCAAGTTACTATACTTAGAACACACATTGCTCAATGTAAGGTGTTATGTTTAGGCATTAATTATTATCGGGTTTCCCCTCTGAAAAATGTAATTTATTAGGCTTTAAAATGAATTAAAGGGATAATTAAGGCATAATTTAGCTCAATTTAATCAAGAGGGCCCAAATAAGTGTGTAAATGTAAAGAGGTACATTTAACAACACTAAATTAAGGCATTATTAAGTGAAAATTAAATTATGAGGGATGAAACAAGTGAGAAAATGTAAAAGGCTACATTTTTCTACACTACAACAACTAGACTATTTATCTATCCATTTATTTCACAATGTAGGAAAACAACCGCTTGGTGTGATCACATTACCTATTATAGTTGTGTTGGGTGAAAATTATGCAATCCCTTTCAATGGATCACAAAACCTTGATTTCAACCACAATTGTGTGAGATACAATCTGTCCTCTTAGAAAGGGGAGGCACCCTTCTTACTGCTTATTGAAACTAAGGAAAATTAATTAAGTATTTCCAATAATGTACACTATACTAATAATATGGGGGTGTGTCACATTCATAATTCTCTCTTTTTTCAAAGAATATATTTTACAATATTTTACAGTTTTAAGTTCTTGATGCAATACAATATCAAACTAAAACTAAGCAGTAATTCTGATATTCCTATCTTGTCAAAGAAAATCCTGGGAATACCGGCATGATAATGATAAATGATAAATAAGAAAAGTTCGTGAAGGCACAAATTCGTTCCGTAGCTCCCAATAACAAATCCTTCAAGATAAGTAACCAATGTTGTATGAGAAGGACAAAGTATTCTATATACTCCACAATAATTCCATGAACAATATGAATGAATATAAGCACAATTTCTTATAAAAAATTCACCAATAGTATTTAACAATATCAAAAATTCAAGTAAAGAGTGTGACTCAAAGTTTACATGGATTTACTCAAAGCCCTTCAGATCTTAGTAACTAATAACTATCAATTCGATCAAACCATAAAAAATTTTGGTATGCAACTTCACTTGTTTATTGACCAAAATTAGGTTCACAAAATTCAACACAAAGTTTCAATGTTCGCTTCACAAATGGGCAGCACTTCGTTGCAAAAGATAAAAGATAAAATTACAATAGAATCCTCTCTTATTTATAGATGGAGGAGGAAAGCTAATCTATGAAAAACCCTAACTAACTAGTTGACTTAATAAAAAATGTTGTCCATAAATGTAGGAGAACATATTTGTTTTACATGTAATTACTTTTTCCAAAATTACATGCAAAATGTCAAAACTTATTTACATAGAGCTTGAAAAGTGATAGAACTAGGAAATCTAATCTAAGGAAAAAATTAGCCTTATTCAACATCTTTCTCCATGAAAACTTCATGATGACGTGCACTTCATTATTGTCTGGCATTGGAGTGTACTTTGGAGATGATGATGATTCTTTAAGATTCACTCTTCCGATTTGATTGAAGGCTCTTTGGTGCCTCTCAAATCTAGAATAAGATGGAAATACATAATTTTTTTCATTGAATCTATTGAGAAAGCTTTGTATTAAAATTATTCTTGAACCCTTGATGAACACTTCTTTGAAAAACTGAAACATGGGAAGAACTTTATGGTTGTACCTCAAAGCCTTCTTGCTTGGTGATAGGCAAGAACTGGATCAAAACTGTGATGAAATCTAGGCACAATAGATTAGAATGTATGCAAGAGAAGGCTTTAACATCTAATGCAAAGCCAGGAAAAATTGAGGTTTTAGCATGGGGTATTCCACTTCAGATGTAATTACTCAAATTTTTGAGACACTGCATAGTGGATGCAAATCTGAGCAATTTCATGGATTTGGGAAGCTTGAATGAAATGGTGGCAGAGAAGGGAGTGGAAGAGAGAAAACTAGCAAATGGATGTGAGCAATGGAGTGAGAAAATTTGAGTGATGTGGGTGAAACAGAGCTCGAAATGCATTTTTGGATGATTTTTGAACGTTCAGTGAATAACTATTATTTGTGCAAGGGCACTAAAAATCAATACCCTTACATATTGGAGGACCTAAATTTGATGCACAAGCATTGAAAAAAAATTCTCTACCATGTTTTGGAAGGAAAATGTATTTTGTGTAAAAGCGCTAAAAAATAGTGCTTCAACATATCATATGTAAAAGCTCAGTGAAAATCAATGCTTCTGCATGTGGGAAGGACACTTGACTATAAGAGTGCTGAAAAACTAAGCTTTTACATGTGATACATAAAATCAATGGAAAACAAAGCTTCTACATGTTACTTGATATTTGAGATGCAGATGTGCTAAAAAACCCCACTCTAACATGTGTCAAAAAATGACTAAGGCATGAAATATGCAAGAGCGCTAAAAATTAGAACTCTTACATGTAATATGTAAGAGCTTTGAAAAATAAAGCTTTCATATGAAATATGTAAGAGTGATGAAAAACAAAGCTCCTACATGTGACTTGAGATTTGAGATGCAGAAGCGCTAGAAAACCTCGCTCCTACATGTGCTAGAAAATGACTAAGGCATGAAATATGCAAGATTGCTAAAAATCGATGCTCCTACATGTAATATGTAAGAGTGGTGAAAAAAAAAGCTTCTACATGAAATATGTAAGAGTGGTGAAAAATAGAGCTCCTACATGTGACTCGAGATTTGAGATGCAGAAGCGCTAAAAAACCCTGCTGCTACATGTGCCATAAAATGACTATGGCATGAAATATGAAAAAGCACTAAAAATCAAAGCTCTTGCATGAAATATGTAAAAGTGGTGAAAAAAAAAGCTTCTACATGAAATATGTAAAAGTGGTGAAAAATAAAGCTCCTACATGAAATATGTAAAATTAGTGAAAAACAGAGCTCTTGAATGTGCATAAAATTTTCTAACTCCCAAAACTGAATTTTCACAACTTGGTTTAAAATGTGAATTTCGATGAACTAACAAAGGTTAATGCTCAAAATGAATTTTTAGGATTGGGAACCACACATGAGGACCAATGCAACTTGCCTCGTTTTTCATGCTTAGAGTACACGTGCTATGAAATAGATAAGTTTTGTAGGGGTTATCCCACAAATTGAGCATGTTGAATTCGAGGATAACAATTTGGAAAGGCCACATTGAAAACTCCTGTCCATGTTATGCCTCAAAATATTTCATATAATATTCTTTTGGGTAGACTACGGATTCATAAAAAGCATGTAATGTCTTCAACTCTTCACCGCATAATCAAGTATGTGTACAACAAAAAAGTGTATACGATCGAGGTTGAACCTGAACTAGAAAGTTTGCTCATTGAGAAACACAATGGAAGTCCTTTAAAAATATTGATACTAACTTCAAAATTAGAACTCGTGCAAGAGGAAGAAAAATAAAATAGTATTGAAAAAGTGACAAACCTATGGAATGATGATTAGGGTTCCTTAGATTTTACACCTAAATTCATGCAAGAATACAAGATCATCACAAAAAAGTCTGAAAAGAGAAAAGAACCAATGGTAATGTCAACAAATTTTTTTGAAGAACCTTCAAAAGCATCTAATTCAACCACTTTAAAAGAAGACACAAATTACACAAAAACTTTTGATGAAGTTGATTATTGTGTCACCAAAAAGTGTATCCTTGACACTTTTCACTCATTTGGGCCCTTGCCTATGGATTTTGGACCTCTTTTTACCCCTTTTCCAAGCCTTGTGTCAAGGTGTTGTAAGGTTTTGTAACACATTTTCACACTTTCCTAGGCTTGTCATCACTAAATTAACCATTTCTTATGATAAAATGGCCCCTTAATGTACTTTTAGGCTCAACTTAAGTGTGTTTTCGGGAGACAAGCCCATTAAAGATAATTAAAAATATTTTAATTCCCAAACACCACTTGAATTTTTCCAAGTGGACTAGGTCGCCACCTTGGGTGACCTAGTCCCTTTTGGCATAAAATTCAATATTTAAAACAAAATTCTAACAAGAATTTTCCTCTAAAACCCTAAGGTCAGCCTATCATGTGTTAATTTTGGGGAATTAGGGCATATCATGTATAAATAAGGGTTTTTCCCCTCATTTTTCACCTCTTAAGTCTCATTTTTCTCCTCACTCAATCTTCTCAATCACTCATCCACTACTCTTCTAAAGCAAGCTAGGGTTTCTACATTCTAAGTCATCAAGGCATATTTCCAAGGTATTCAAGGGAAAAATATTTCTCCATTGTTGTTGCAACTCAAAATCAGTCATCATGACAAGGTACTAGCTCATTTGTCTCATATTTCATGCAACATTATCTTGTTTATTCACTTGATTTAATTATCTAAAAGGGATTTCACCAAGGCAAACCCCCATGCCATAACAATCAATATTTTCTTCTATCTCTTTATGTGCTTACAGATTCAGGTATCTTAGAAGCTTGGAGATCATTCAAGAATGTTTTGAAGACTTGTTTAGGGAGTCTCCTTGTTGTATAGGTCAATAATCTACAAAAAAAGATGCATACAAACCGAAAATCAAGGTTTTTGGTTCGAACACTTGGAGGAACAAAAAGTGCAGATCAAGAGCCACTATTTCCAACTTCATATTTTTAGAAAAGGAAAAAGGGACACTTCCCCTAGTTGTGGCGACCTAGTCCCACTATGCATATTTTTTAGAGATTTTTACAGATCCAAATACCCATTTGGCTGAAACAGGCCTTGATGCAATTTTTTGAAATCACCCCGAAAAGGGACTAGGTCACCCAGGTTGGCACAAGTGTCTCGCCAAACATAAAAAATCAATATTTTCAGAATTTCAGAGTTGTTTTAAGTCTATAACACACTTCCAAGTGCACACCTTTAATCTCATAGCTCCCTGTTTTGATTTACTTGCGTTTCTAGGTCATTTTCTAGGTCTTATTGCATATCCTTTTGTGTTTTCAAACATACTCCATTTTGTAGGTTTTGCATTAGTATTTGACTTCCCTCATCTACTTCCAGTATTGTAGATCATTGCATTTAGGCATTTTTCAATCATACCCCCATTAACACATTAGCATCTACTCTTGAATGTAACATAAACATTTTGGCCCATATTTCTCCTTTTAGGTGAAAAACCCTAGAAGTGTTAGAAAACATTAAGGTGCCAAAATTTGTGATACAATTATGAACAACCACCAAATCAAAAAGAAATGGAAAATATTTATGGAAGAGGTTAAATTTTTTTGAGACAACTTGGTTATAGTGGAAAAGGATGAGGTGCTAGAGAATAAGGTATTCATGTCCCTATAAAACCTAATACATAAGAAACAACTAGTGGTCTTGGTTATTGCACTTCAAAAGAAATAAAGGCATCAAAAAAGCCTTCACTCAATACAAACACTATTAAAAAATATTCTTCTAAGACAACTTTAACCTTGGTGTATTGCGAACTAATAGAAATATCTAGTGGTCTTGGTTATTGTCCCTCAAAAGAAACAAAGGAAACAAAGAAATCTTCACTTAACATAAATATCATCATACAAAACACTCCTAGGACATCTTCAAACATGTGTATTAGTAATGATTAGGGTTCGTGCTAGATTTTACACCCTGTTTTAAGGGAGAGTACGAGATCTCACAATCTAAAGAGTGCTGTGTATTTATGACACCTTGTACTAATGAAAAGATATCTTTGTGTAAGAGTGGGGGACCAACCACACCAAGGCCCTAGGTCATGGAGGGATGAGAGTAGCAAGATTCCCTACCTTACCTCAGCTTAAGAGAGCATTAGGAAGCATGGGATGAGAATGATGAGGACTATAAGGTCCTTCAATCACCCTACAGACTTAAGACTCTAAATGGGGCTAGGCAAGTCAATTTTTAGGGTCAAATCTATCTCTCAGAAGGCTCTCTGTTCGAGGACAAAAGTGCGGCTCTGAGATGATAGCACGATACATTGGCATCTCTCATGTGCGCTAGCATCCGTACGACCAAAGGACCAAAAAGACAAGGTTGAACACTAGAAAATTAACTAATAGCCTAGCTAATGGTTTTTAGGGGAACACGATGACACTATGATATAAGAAATATATTGATGAATATAATAAAATAAGTAGATTAATGCTAGGGTGATGAGAATGGTCTCACAAAAAATCTTGTTCACCAACTAGCTTGAAGAACACTTCCACCTACATAGAAAAGTAAGAGAGAAGTTGTTGGGGGGCTGTATAGGGGTCTGCCTCAATTAGACCCCCATTTTGGTGTTTCCACCTCCACAAAGAACTAAGCTTGTAATGATAAAGAAATACTATGATAAAGAAATGAATGAAGCAAAGAACACTAAAAGACTACAAAAAAGTAAATGTGCTTACTTAACGAAATAATAGAGGAGAGGAGTAGAAATCTTACAACCTCCACCAAGATCACTCAAGGCTAATGGGGGAGAAAATGAGAGGACTCAAGCCTCTGCTACAATGGTGTTGTTCCACACTTGCTTTATTGAGTTGATGGAGTGATGTAGTTACTGTTGTGAAGTGCAAGAGTGTTGCTTGAATGCTTAAAGTGAATGCTAGAATACTTCGATAGTGATCAAGTTTAGTTCTTAGAGCCTCAAATGGTAGAAGGAGTGAATTTGAAGGAAAGAGTGAAGAAAACGGCCATATTCAGGTTGGTCGGCTGAAGAGGGCATTAAAAGTTGACCCCCAATGGGAAGTGTAATGCCTCTGTAAGCTCCAACTATAAGAACCTACCAGGGATGTAAGCACTCCACATGGACATCTGCGTGTTGCGTGGGTGTCCCCAATAGTTATTCCTCTACCGATTCTCGAAATAGGTGTTAAGTGGAATGAAGGTAGTGGTCTTGTGTGGAATTTTTCCTTTGAATTTAGTTTTCTAAAGTGTGGATGTGTAAAAGGGGAATTTTCCTAAGGGGTGAAAATTCTCTCCTATATATTTTTCCCCCACTTTAGCAAGTACGAATAATTATGAGTGCTTTGATAAAGTAGATCAAATAAGTAGTAGGGTTAGAAATGTATACCTGAACCATCAAGGAAGCAGATTGTGATCTAGTGAACCTGAGAGTACGGGACACACAATTGACTTCATATCTCCATGAAACTATGATGTTAAAGAAAGAAAGTGCCTTACAGACTCACAGGCCTGCAAGGAAGGTATCCTCCAAGAACTCTCACATGAAGGAAACTAAGAAAAGCACCTTATAGACCTACAAACCTATAAGGAAGGTATCCTCCAAGAACTCTCACATGAAGAAAACTGAGAAAATTTCCTTATAAGCCTGTAGACCTATAAGGAAGGTATCCTCCAAGAACTCTCACATGAAGGAACCCAAGAAAAGTTGACTCCATAGAGTCAAAAAGTGGCTTCACGAGTACACCCATGAAGCAACATGTTTACCTGTAGATAGAACATGTTAGGATGTGGCCACTCAAGCAAGTAAGCGAACAGTCACACAGACCCTCAACATACTGGAAATATTTCAAAGGGGTCCCTTAGGAACCCTTCAAAAGGAAGAGGGGTCCACTCAAGGGACACACTATTTGAAAATCGAGGTCTAGTCGGGCTGCCCCCAAGCTAGATGCCATGGAATTCATTTGAGATAAAAGCTTTCAAAGGGCTCCCTCGAGAACCCGATGTGAAGAAAGGGAGTCCTCTCAAGGGACGTTCTATTCAAAAGTTGGTGTCTTCTTTCTCAAATTAATTCATCATCAAGGAATCCTTCTGAAAGGTGTTCACTTCATCAAGGAATTCAAAAGGAAGAACATGCCCCCACACAAGGAGAAGCTCAAAGCTATTCCTACTTGAGAGAAAGGTTCCCAAGTTCTTTTTTTACAAAACCCTGATGAAGGAAACGTGTTCCATTAGGGTTTCAAGTTGAGAATTTAATTATTATAGAGAAATTTGTGAAGGTTCTTAAGAAAAGATTTGTTGAAAAAGATTGCATTTTTTAAGGATCCAGGTGATGTAGAGGCGGTGTTGTCACACATGAGAGGGAAAAATCAAGCAAAGGAGAGGAAAATAAAAAGAGAAAGAGAACACAAACAAAGGACACAAGGGTATCTTGATATTTTGGGGTCAGAACTACTCATAAATATATATAATTATATAATAATAGTATATAAATAAACTATCATCAACCCCCTATTATATCAGGCCATGTGCAGAATGCATGGGAAGATAAAGAAAAATTTAAAAAATTAGGTCAACATGTAAGGAAGCCTAAATGCCCCCAATGCTTTGCATCGTACCCAATTTTTTGAAATTCAAACATAAACATGGAAGAATGATGATAAAATAAAGGAAGGTTCACAACACAAACACCATGCATGTATCCCATCACCAACATGGGTGACGACGGTCATCCAAGCACACAACATTATTATGGGGGAAACACATCACAACACACACAAATCTAATATATATATATATATATATAAAAGAGTCCTCTCCCTAACACTAATCAACCAAGAGGTCATTAGCTTCCCACTATAGATCATCATAGGGGGAAGGAGGATGATCCTATAATGGTGGAATGTTAAGGGGAGGAACTTCCGACCATCTTGCAATAGGGGCTAAGGAAGAAGGACCTGTAAGGTCTCTGTCACTCAACTCTTGTGGGTCTAACATCAATTTTTTTTGAAAATTACTAATAAGGTCAGAATATCATCCATCGAGTTAAACATGCACTTAACAAGAGTGCCATGTTTCACTTTGATGGATGGAGGAAATTACACCCGAGGTTCATCACTAAGCTCACTAAGCGATTCGAGAGTGATGATGAACTTAGGATAGGTTAGGATTGGTTCCACTAGGACAAAACAAGCTAGTGCAAGGCCACCTTTCAAAGAATGTGGGATCCTCCTACACCCTCTATTGTTGGAAGGATTGCTCTCTACCTTCTTCTTCGTCGGGGGAGGTGAAATCCCCATAGATGAGCAAAGAAGGACAGAGGAAGAGGAGGAAAGAATCATAGTAGATATGACTGAGGTGTTAGTCATATCTATGGGCTTCAAGAAAGGTGGGACATTCAAAATGGATGTCAACAAAGGTGGCTCCACCAAAGGAGTGATGAACACCTACACCTTTCTAGGGTCAAGCACATTTGCACTCGCAACAGAAGCCGAAAGCGATACAAGGTTTGTTTGGATGGAAACAAAGGGAAGGAGAGAGGAGGACGCGACAAAAGGTCCTGATACAAGAGTGGGCATCTCCTCTTCCTTCCTCTATAAGGTGGCCTGCTCAGCCAAGAGAGCCTTTTGTCGGTGCTTGCACTCATGTGCAAGGTGATTTATATGACTCTTTGAACTAGAAGCTAGAGTTTGCGAAGGAATAAAAGGCTCTTGCTTAGCCATGGGGGTGTCCTCCACAATTTTTTCTAGTGGAGGGATAGACTCCTGCAAAGGAGTAGTAGGGATAGGTTTAGAAATAGTTGCAGTACTAGATCTAATGCCTCGGTAGCGGTCCTTTTCCCATTCACTTCTTTAGGAGCAGGAGTAGTAAGAGGCCACGAAGGCTAGGACATAGAGGATTCCCCATGGGGGGATTTCTTTCTGCTATACCAAATAAGCCTAGGCTCTGTTGGTAGGATAGGAAGCTTGAACACAGGATGCTCGGTCCTTCACCAAGTGGGTACCATAGGACTCTATTGTTAATGCGAGGCAAAAGTAGATGGAAACACAATAGAGTGAGAGGAAGCATTATGCTGAACAATAGAAGAGGAAGAAGGAGGATCTCAAGACTGCTTCTCTTTTTCTCTTCTATGTTCCTTGTCAACATCACTATCAGCTTTTAGGAAAGCCCTATGTGAAACAACATTAGTCGAAGGAGGGTATATCACTTTCAGCTTACAACATCTTTTCTTGTAATTTTTATATGTGGAATACAAGAGGTCCTTCCTATGCGGGAGAGGACCAAAAGTTGTAGGTCAATAGTAATCAAAGGTATAGCTGCAACATGCAATCGACAGTCTATAACCGGTGTCATGGACATTATGTACTGAACCCCCATGAATGAATTTTAAACATTTATGCACAATTGAGGAAATTGCATTCATGCCTACCAGCCAGGGGATACCTAGCTTCACTCTGAAGAGTTCATACCCCAAGATGATGTCAAACATAAGGTTCACGGACTTAGGTCCAATGAGAACTGATAGGACAATACTACCTATAGGACGTACATAAAGTTTTTCATGTGTGTGGATGGTACTCATAGGTGCATCATATCCATCTTTATGCAGAAATTTGATTAACACGATCTCCTTAGTTATGATATTTACTTGAGATGTCGAATCAATGAGAACAACTGCTATAGTATTCCCATTCATCCTTGTAGGAATGTAGAGAGGAGATGGTTCCCTATTAAAGCCCATTGGCAGGTCCTACGAAGAGAAGGTTATATCCTTACTATTTCTAATAGGATGCATGAGGGGAATAGGTTGATGCAGGAGATATGCCATCATGTACACTAAACAATATTTTTATAGAGCCTCCTAAAGGTTACGCGATAAGCTAGTGACCCAATTAAAGTTTCGTTACACAAAACTTTCAGAACCTTCCAACTAAACCTACTAGGGGTCACAGGTTGGGTTGAAAGGAAAAAGTCTCACAACACACACCTATAATGCACCTAGGATACGAGGAAAGGAACTTTCAGTATCGCAAAATAGAACCAAAATGATTCATGTCGGGTTCACCAAAAATGTAAGAGAGGGGGATCAATTACATCAAGGCCCCAAGTCATGGAGGGATGAGAGTAGTAGGTTTCCCCAACTTACCTCAGCTTAATGGAGTGTTAGGGAGCGTGAGATGAAAATGATGAGGACTATAAGGTCATTCAATCACCCTATAGAATCAAGACTTGAAATGGGGCTAGGCGAGTCAGTTTGTAGGGTCAAATCTGTGTCTCAGAAGGCTCTCTATTTGAGGATAATAGTGTAGCTCTAGGACGATAGTGTGGCATGCTGGTGTCTCTCAGGTGCATTGGCATCCATCTAACCAAAGAACCAAAAATACAAGGTTGAACACTAGAAAATAGACTAATAGCCAAGCTAATGGTTTTTAGGGGAACTAATGCTAGGGTGATGAGAATGGTCTCACAAAAAATCTTGTTCACCAGCTAGCTCCAAGAAAACTTCCACCTACACACAAAAGACCGAGATAAGTTGTTGGGGGGTTGTATAGGGGTCTCCCTTAGTCAGACCCCAAATTTGGTGTTTCCCCCTCCACAGATAACCAAGTTTGCAATGATAAAGAAATAGTATGATAAAGAAAGGAATGAAGCAAAGAACACTAAAAAACTACAAAACACTAAATTTGATTACTCAACCAAATAATAGATGAGAGTAGTAGAAATATTACCACCTCCATCAAGAGCACTCAAGGCTAGCGGGGGAGAAAATTAGAGGACTCAAGCCTTTGCTGCAATGGTGTTTTTCCACACTTGCTCTACTAGGTTGATGGAGTGATGTAGTTCTTGTTGTGGAGTGCAAGAGTGCTACTTGAATGCTTAAAGTGAATGCTAGAATGCTATGAGAGTGATCAAGTTCAGTGCCTAGAGTCTCAAATGGAAGGAGTGAATTTAAATGAAAGAATGAAGAAAACAGCCATATTCGGGTCGATCGGCCGAAGAGGGCGTTACAAGTTGACCACCAATGGGAAGTGTAATGCCTCTATAGGCTCTAGTTGTAAGAATCTTCCAGGGATGTAAGTGCATTGTGCAAACATCTCTACACTACATGGGTGTCCCTGATAGTGATTCCTTTGTCGATTCTCAAAATAGGTGGCAAGTGGAATGAAGGGAGTAGGTTTGTGTGGAATTTCTCCTTAGAATTTGGTTTTCTAAAGTGTGGATGTGTAAAAGGGGAATTTATCTAAGGGGTAAAAATTTGCTCCTATACACTTTGTCATGAATGAAAGGAACATCTTCTACTATTTATCAAGAGAGTACCTTGTTGAAGCCTCTCTAAGCTCACTTGATATCTCTTCCTCCAAGAACATGAAAGAAATTTTACAAAAATTGACAAAACCTTTTCTCCTACTGAGAATTTTTTGGGTGCCCACTTGGCATCAACATAATTTTTTTTCCTATCATTAGATTCTGATAACCTCTACTTAATAATTCCAACTTTCTCCTCCATTTCGGATAACATCTTTGGCCGAAGGCTTATCCTATCTTCTAGCTTATCCCAACTTATAGGAGTTTGACAATTCTTTCCATATAATGCTTCAAATGGAGCCATCTTGATCGCTAAATGATAAGAGTTATTAGATGAAAACTTAATGAATGGTATGTAATATTTCCATTTATATTATTGATCGATGCAATACATCATTATTAATCCTCTTACACTTTTATTACTCTTTTAGTTTGTCCATCTATTTCTGGATGATATGCAAAACTTATATTCAATTTCATTCTAACTATAGAAAATAGGGTTTTCTAAAATCTATATATCATAGAAGAATATCTAATAGATATAATATTTTTAGGAATCCCATTCAATATAAATATCTCTTGAACAATATTTTGATCTATTACAAGAGCTCCATTAGTCATATTTTAAAGTGAGCTACCTTAGTGAGCTTTTCCACCACTACAAGAATGGTATTGTGCTTATTCCTCGACATAGGTAGTCCTTGCACAAATTCCATTATAATGAATTTCCAATTACTTTACAAAACTTCATGTGGATATAAAAGACCTATAGGATGATGATGCTTTTCATTCACTCTTTGGCACTCTAAGCAACTTGCTACAAACCTTACAACATTCCCTTTCATACCCTTCCTGAAATATAATGGCTTTTAAATTAGCCAACATTTTGGTTACACCAAGATTCCATGAATATGGCACATTGTGAATTTATTTCCATACCAAGTCCCTCAACTCTCTAGAATTAGGTACATAAATTCTCACTTTATACCTTAGTAATCCAATAGGTTGAAGGTGATATCCTTCATACCTTCAGTCTTCCTGATTATCCAAGAGTGCTTCATTGAATTATTCATAGAACTCATCACCCTTGGATTCTTGCAACACTAGACTTTGAAAGTTAGTTTGGATTGATACCATCGAGGAGATATTCATCCTCCAACATAGAGCATCGACAACCTAATTCTCATTCCCTTGGATGTAATTGATGTTGAAATTATAGTCAAATATTAGGTCAAACCACCTTCTTTTCCTTGCATTAAGATAAGGTTTGATAAATAAATACTTGAGACCATGGTAATTGGTCTTGAGTTCAAAGGGTTTTCCCAATAGATAGTGTCTCCACATCTATAATGCATGAACAAATGCTGCTAACTCTAAATCATGCGAAGCATAATGTTTTTCATAGGGCTTTAGCTTCCTTGAATCATAAGATATGACTCACCCCTCCTACATTAATACTTCACCCAAACCTTCTGATAATGCATCAATAAGAACATTAAAGTTACCATGTAGATTTGGTACCTTAAATATCAAAGCAGTGGTCAAATTTTCTTTGAGTAGATTAAATTTTGCTTGACCTTTCTTTATCCATTCAAAATTCTTACCTTTCCTTTGGAAATAATTGATGGGATATGCTATTCTTGAGAAGTTTGTAACAAAATTACAATTATATCCAACCAAAACCATATAACTTCTAACTTCTGGCATGTTCTTTTGCACCGGCCACTCACACACTGCTTTTATCTTTGCACGATCAACTGCAATCCCATCAACTAAAATTACATGACCTAGATATTGTACCTCTTTTTGGAAGAAGGTACACTTCGAGAGTCTCCTGTACAACTTATGTTATCTTAATCATTGAAGCATAATATCCAAATTCTTGTGATGTTTATCTTTATTCTTGGATTAGATTAAGATGTCATCCAAGAATACCAACACAAACCTATCAAAGAATTCCCTAAATACATTATTCATTAGGTTCATGAATGTTGCAGGTGCATTCATGAGTCCAGAATGTAGGATTGTGAACTCATAATGATCATATTTATTCCAAAAATGAGTTTAGAAAATATCTTCATCTTTGATTCTTAGTCGTTGATATCTAGAACATAGATCAATATTCAAAAACCCTGCCGCTCCTTGCATCTAATCAAAGAGATCATCGATACGTGGTAATAGATCTTATTATTTACTGTTTCTTTGTTAAGAAAATGATAATCAATACATAAGAATAGTGTACCATATTTCTTCTTTACAAAGATCATTGGCACTCCCCAGGGTGAAACATTGGGTCTTATTAGTCCTTTAGACAACAATTCTTCTAATTGTTCCTTCAAATCCATCAATTTTGTTGTGGTCATCCTATATCGTACTTTCAATATAGGTTCCAACCCAGGAACTATATCAATAGAGAAATCAAACACTCTCTTGGGAGGTAATCCTGGTGGTTCATCTGGAAATAAATTCACAAATTTCCATAGAATAGGATATTTCTCCATATCTAATTTCCCTATTTCCACCACTTCTATTCCTTTATCTTCTTGAGAATCTTGAGTTTCACAATACATGGCATCATATTAAATGATGGCTTCCTTGTATTCCTCAAGTTTATCCATTTTTATTGTGAAGAGTTGACAACTTTTCTTTTTTTCCTATGCATTTGCATAGGTTAAATCTATCACAGTTTCACTTCTCTAGGTGTTACTTGCAATGATACTTGGTTACATAGATCATATCATCATTCTACAATTTTATCATGGTAATCCACTTTAGCTCTATGCTTCCATAGCCAATTCATTCACAAGATGACATAATAGGAAACTAAGGGGGGCTATGTACAAATTCACCTCCGCAGAGAAACTAGGAATTTTTAACTTTGCTTCAAATTATACATTGACTCAACACAACTTTTCTCTAGTTTGCATACTCAAAAACCTAGGATTGTTTCATAAAACCAACCTTTCTAGACATTTGACTTGATATTCTAGGAGAAATTATTTTTTTTGTGGCACTAGTAGCTATTTAAATTGAGATAGGAATGCCAAAAAATGCACCTGAAACTTCTACCGGAGTAATTTAGTAATCTACTTGCCGGTTGTCTAATGTAACACGTATCCTTTACTGGAAAGAAACTTGCTATGGAGGAAGAGGATTCCCACATCACTGAGATATTTTTGGATTTTTAAGACACCTATTACCAAAGTGATCTCCCCACATGTATAACATCCTTTCAATGGTCCCCTCTTTCTCATGGGTCTTCTAGAGTTGCTACAATTTCCACCATCATTGTTGTTGAATTTGCTATTATAGTTCTTGTTGCTTCCTCTTTGATCTTTTCTTGGTTCATTTAAATTTTATTGGGGTTAATTTTCCCTTTTCTTTTAAATTGTTTTCCCTTCAGTAGGCCTCCTTGGAGCTTGATTAGCTTGCACCAAGTTAAACTTCTTTCTATTCCTTTCTCGTTAGTTTGAAATAGACTTAAGCTTTTGTTGTTTCTTAATAGATTTTTCATACACTATGTCCATGGTTGCAAAACTGTGTATGTTTACTTCACCACCTATTTGGGCATTAAGACCCATAACAAACTTCCTTATTCAGAATCACTCATCCTTTTGGTACATTGGTACGTACCTCAGGAGGTGAGTGAACTTTCCCCAATATTCGTTCACTAAAGAATCTCCTTGTTTCAAATTTTGGAAATCAATGACCTTTTGATCATAGAAGAGATGTTGTAACAACCATTTCTAGAAAATCTTTACAAATTCACTCCATGTCAGCCTCAAGGAATTGATCCCTAGCTCCATTTTCTTATTCATTTAATAATTGGTTGCTTCACCTACCAACTAGAAAGCTCCCCATATAGATTTGGTGACTTCAAAGTAATTTCTAATCTCAAATTACTTTTCCATATCTATAAGCCATTTTAGCCACATCCCCAGTAGTGCTACCTTAAAAATTTATGAGTGTGTTCTTATTCATGTCATGAGATATCTAATTGACTAGGAATTTCCTTTTATTTCCATCTGACTTTGACTATGACTCCTCATCCTGTTGTTCACTAGAATTGGTGTGATCATGAGATTTCTCCCTTTCCTCTTCATTGTTAGGAACTTCATCATCATTATTTGGGATTGATTGTTCCACTCTTTCTTTACCCCTTACTTCTTGTTTAAGGATCCCTATCCTTTCTCTTGTTTCATCCATTATAGATAAGATGCAATCCAACTTAGCTTCAACATTCTCAGTACCTTGTCCAACTTCTTGAACTCCCCCAATGTCAGTTTGTTTCCTAACCATTTTTCCCAAGAACAGTTATACCTAGTGGTTTAATTTAATTAGATCAAAGAAATTTTACTTAATGTTCTATAGAATTAAAGAACAATCATTCATATAAAGAACTCCATAAAGAAATTATACACAAGTTTTTCCAAAAGCATGTTTTTATTTAAGATTAATAATGATTTAAATATCCTTGGGCTTACATAGAATGACTATTTAGATAGTCTATGGGAGAATATATCTCAAAGTCATTTTCTGATGCATAGCTATGTGGGGTATACCCCTCATATTTTTGCTCATTTTCTTCATTAAAAGGATAAAATCCCTTAGACCTATCCTTTGATACATAATTTTGGAGAACATATTCCTCTAATTTTCCACTTGAGGCTATTACAATAATTTCAGGGATAGGTATGTATACGATCATCCCTAAATATCATTACTAGACATAAACTATATTTTGAGGGCATATCCCTAGAAAGTGTTTAAGATTCCAACTTAACCGGGGAAACAAAAGGTAGATGGTTGAAGTTGGCAGCCTCTCTCATCCTTATTTTCTCTTAATTGATTTGTGAAAGGGCATGACTAAAAGTCTCAGTATCGCTTAGTGAAATGGCATTATCATGATTGGTTCCCTCAATGATTCAAACAAGGGTTTCTATTTACTTCTTGGCCCATAAGTAGCACTCCTTTCCAATCATTGAATTTCTTGCAGTCATCTTGAGATGAACCATCATGGCACATGAATTTCAAAACATTACTCATATAATGTTTGATTGGAAACATAGCAAGAACATTGGTTCTAGAGCTGAAATTGGTAGCTTTGATACTATATGTAACATGCCCATTGTTCTACATAGTAAAATTTTATATGTTTTACCCACAAGTGAATAGTTTATGCATCTAACCTTGAAGAGCAATAAAAATTTTCTTTTCCTTTGAATAATAAATCCACAATTGAAATATATTTCAAAATTTCCTATTGTATACGAAAGAATTCCTTTCATTAAATCAAATAATGATGATACATAATTTCCATATGACATTTCATATTTACAATTCTCATAGAGGTGGATACAAGTTACAAACATAGCTTAAAAAATTTTAGATAATATATAAAGTAGAAATGGTCCAAGAAGTCCCCCTCAAATATTGGCCACCAACTGATGAGGATAAGCATCACTCAAGAACTTTTTCACCAACCACAGACTTACTGCAATCCCTTGCACATATACCTACTAGTGAGATGGCACTACCATTTGATGAAGACATTGGTTTGGTAACTTCACAACAATAGCCTTTTATGAGCTTGTTTTTGTGTCTTATATATATCTAGTATTGTCATATAGTGGTTACAAATTACATGTACAAATATCCCTTTCCTAGTACATGATATCGAATCACAATGACATTGACAATGTAAATTTAGTGGCTACTTACACAACTTTTTCCAAAAAATTTATCACCCAAAACTTAGAGTGGACATCACATATTCACACATCTTACTAGCTCAATTCGGTATAATGAATATCCATACTATATATGTAGGTTATCCACTTTCCCATGGATCAAACAAATCCTAGGAATAACCCACTTAACATCTCATAAACAAAGTGACTTTACTACAAAATAAATTGTAGCAAGTTCATACTCTTTACTGCATATGTCTAGTTTAGATATCCTACATATAGTGATGACAACTACGTATAGTATAAATACATTACATTCATACAAGTTCCAATACATAGGGTACACAAAAATATAACTAGTAAGATAGATTTTACAACATAATGCACAACCAAGAGACACACAATCATAAACAAACATCTCAACATATTGAAAATCATTCTTTTCCAACATAGTAATAAAATTAATTAACCATTCCAACATAAGAAACAAGGTATATAAACTAGCATGCTTGTATAACGCTTCAATTGATTAACTCCTTCCTAGTTCTAATCCTCAAGTTTTCTTGATTCCTCCTTCAAGATCCACTTGCTTTCTATCTTGGGTGAGTGTAGGATCATGGGGCTCCAAAAAGTGGCAATATGACAAAAAAGCGGTTGATGAAATGAAAAGGATTTTTTAAGAAAAGTTTTAGCTTTCCAAAAATATAAGATATGCCTTATTTTTAATTAAATAGATCATAATTATTAATTTTTTACATTCATTATAACTAAAGTCCTAATTGATAAGTTGATTGAAAAAAATCTATAATTCTTAAATGAGTTCACATTTTTTGACTAAGAAAGATGCATCACGTTCTATGCTTCCCATACTATAGGATTAAAAAAATAAAATTTGAATTTGAATTTTTTTTTGACCAAGTTATGGTGGTCAGACAAACATGTTTTAATATTTTTAAAAAAATTTAATAAAAAATTCATAACTAATTATTTACTTGAAGAAAAATTACAAACAAAAATACAAAACATCTGGGCATGTGTCCTCTACTTATATTGATTTAAAAAAAATAAAATATCATTTTTTGCTTGTCCTTAGGTTGGTCAAACATACACCTACTTTTTATTTTTTTCCTGAAAAATTTAGTACTACTACATTGAAATTTCAAATTTTCACCAAATGGATTTACTTTTTTCTAGAAAAGGAATAGTATCTTAGAAACTACATTCAATTTTATACAAATTCTATTCTTACATATTTTTCAAATTATGTTAATAAATTATTCAAATTTTTATGTCAAGTTTACTAACTAATTTTTTTGAAATTGCATTGCTTCTTAAGGGCCTAGTTTGGATCCCCATGATCTTGAACTGGCCCTCTTCTAACTTCTCACTAACTATCACAATAATTACAAATATGAAATAAAAAAATAACTCTCAACTTACTAACTTAGAAATCACAATAAAATAACATCAAGATAATTAGAATGATAAGTGTAGGAATTGGTAGAAAGAGAACCTCTATTTATACTAAATTGTGAGGAACTGAAGGCTACAAATAAGGTCATTGAATTGTCACCTTCCTATCAACTCAGCCAAATAAAAGAGTTGTGGTAGCTAAAAACATTGATAAACAAACACACGCAAAACCAGATTACACCTCAAAGAATGAGCAGCTCTTTTTAATGGACAACAAGAATAACATTCAGAAATCCAAGATGAAGTTTCCTAAATGCGTTGAATTTCTTTGGACAACTAATCTAAAGACTATGTTTCCTCTTTCAGCTACTACCATATGAGTTTTAGATTTGAAACAAAGTTATACAAGCCATAAAGAACTTGGTGCCACATTATTTTTGCACCCACATATAAAGGAAGACAACGTTAGCATATGGTTAACCCCTCGCTTTGCCTACACACTACTTTACACAGTCTTTGACTTATTCGAGGTGGTAAATATGGTATGCAACAATATAACTCAGTAATATGCATAAAGCTTGCACTTTATTATGTAGCTTAGTTAATGCAAAATTTTTATAACATAACAATTGATATATCTCCATCAATTTATATTAATCAATTCATATCAATAGATTCACATTATGATAATTGGTCTATAATATATAAACCAATATGTATATATATTTATATATAACTTCTCAAATATATATAGATATTTGTTAAAATAATCATATATATAAATATATGTATATATGTATATATATTTATAGTAACTTAAATATATATACATATATATTAATATATATAGATTATATATGTAACTTTTTCAATAAAATTTAATATTAAATGAAATATAACCACATACTCATCGATTTATGTATATACATAGAGTGGGGTATGTGCATGATCATGATGGGCCAAAAAGTGGCGATATGTAAGTGATATGATGGCCCATGTGGCTGATGACTTTCTTTTTACCCAAAATTGATGAAACAAAAAGAGTTTTTAAAGGAGATTCTCAACTTTCCACCAATATAAATTATGCTTTACTTTGAATTTATTATTTAATAAATAATTATTTTCTATTTTCTATTTGAATTACGACTAAAGTCTTGATTGATAGGCTAATTGAAAAACATCTATAACTTTCAAACAATATCACATTTTTTGAATCTAAAACATACGTCACATTCTATACTTTGCATACTATAGGATTTAAAAAAAAATGAATTTCATGAAGTTTTGACCAAGTTAAGGTGGTTAGAGAGACGAGTTTTAATATTTTTTAAGAGTTGTAATAAAAAAATCATAATTAATTATTTACTTGGAAAAAAATTATAAAAACATATGTATCACATTGGGACATGAGTCCTCTACTTATATCTAAAAGCTTATAAAAAAATATTATCATTTTATTGTGGTTAGGATGGTCAGACAGACACCTACTTCTTATTTTTACCCTGAAATTTAAGTACTACTACATTGAAATTTAAAATTTTCACCAAATAGATTTTTTTTTTAAAATAAAGGTCTAGTAGCTTAGAAACTACATTCAATTTTATACAGATTATACTTTTACATTTTTTTGAAATAATATAGATAACTTATTCAAAATTTTACATCAAGTTGCCTAACTCTAATTTTCTAAATTTTCATCGCCACTTAAGGGCCTATTTTTTCCATGATGATCTTGCACATACCCAGTGTATATATGCATGTATATATATCTCAATTGTCCAATCGAAATTCTCATATACATCGGTTATTCGTTCATGCTCACATGTGTAGGTACATCTACCTACATATAACCATGCACACATATACTCATGTGCATGAGTTTTCATAGATACACATATATATGTATATGTACATGTATATACGTTCTATGTATATACTCCATTGAATCAAATATTCTTGTGAACTCAGATAGAAGAAAATTCACTTAAGATAAAGACTCAATCACATATGTTCAAATAAAAACATTCATAGATCAAGATCAAAACACAACACAAGAAATTCAAAGACCAAACTGAAGAACAGTTACCCTTTTCCCAACTATTTGACTCAACTTATACCAACTAGGTTATGAGTGTGTGTGAAACTCATATAGGATCATTAGGGTTACTGGACTAGGTTCTCTAGAGTGATACTCCTCCTCATTTTTGGAGGACTGAATATGTTCCTACATCTAGCTTAGGACATCATAACAGTAGTTAGTCGATCATAACATAATCATTTGCATCATGCATTTCATAATTAGAATAAATATTAAATATTAAATTTCATAAGTCATTCATTCATCATATTTCCATTCAAGATTCATAAAACACATTCATGTTGAGATTCATAAAACACATTCATTTATTCAAGAAAATTAACCAATAACATAATTGTAAATAGGTAATATTACTTTGGGTGTAACACCTATAAGCTACAACTAGGTTCATATTGTTATACTTTTTTTTGACTGTCAAACATTCTACATTTCTCAATAGACCATTGTGTGCAGTTAATGACTTCATAATGGTAGCCAATACTTTCAAAAAACTACCACAACCTCTCAAAACCAAAAATATATGTGGATGGTTGATAATGACTTGTCTAACCTCATAAAATCACAAAATAAGTTACTTCTGTTAAGGGTAGTTATTGCATTGCAGATAAATATCTTGGAAAATAGTTTTTCCCATAAGAATAGCCTCCAATATTCTTTGACCACCCTCCCACATTTAGAGGAAAATATTTTTTTGAGTGCAATCTTAAAAAAGTTTTTTTGAATTTAATCTAATGATAGCATTAGAATAATTTGTGAGAAAACAATACACTTGAAAAGAATGAACACAATTGGAAAAAGTAAACTGTGATTTCAGGGCATGCTTTTATGTATATAGAAAAAGTTAAAACTTGATGTCAGTGTAAATGCTTCTTGGTGTAAATATCTTGTGCATGAATATTTTTCGTAATCTTTTGTTGCATATTATTTTTAATTAATTTTTTAAGTCAGAGTAATTATTATTTTGGCATAGGTGTATGTCATAACACAATTTTTTTTAATTAATTTTTATTATTTTTGTTGAAACAAGGATATCAATACTTAGGGAACACATATTATTAATATTTTTTCTTTATTTTTCTATTTTTCCATGTGTGTGAATCAAATACCTCAATGTTTGTAGAAAAACTTGCATTCACAAGAAATACAATATAAATATAATAATAAAATTAAAAATTATACTTTTTTGAAATCTTATATTAAGAGATACATAAATTTATAAAACATAATGTTTAAATGATTTTTTTTATCCCTCGAAAAGTAATGAAAAAGTAATTTTTTTGTCAGTATTTTGATAAGTGTGAAGGAAAATCAATTGTGTGTATGATTTAAGAATATAGAGGCTCTATTCAATGGGGTTTGATCTAAGGAGGCCTTATCAAACCATTTTAAATTAAAAACATTTAGATGGATCTCCTTAAGACTTAAATCATTCACTTTTATTAAAAAAATTGTGATTTCAAAAAAAAAATGATATCTCAAGTTTGGGACCCATTATTCTAGGATGACCCATTTTGATTTTTGTATTACAACCTACTTTGAGCCTTCTAACAATTTTGAATCATATTTCTTAACTTTCATTAATTATTCCTCCAAAACATCTCTTCTTTCTTTACCCTTTGACCTATCTTTCTAATTGATATAATTCATTTAAATTAACCTTAGATTTGCACTTGTCTATGATTCCAATACACCAATTTGGTCATGTGTATTCATTGTTCCATAGTTTCCTTTGACTGATTAGATCCTTCAACAACTATGACTATATAAATCCTCTATGATTTGATATCTCTGATCTCTCATTACCTTCTTCACAACAATGGTTAATCTCTTCACAAACTACTAGCTTAAACTCAGCTACAACAAATTATTTTCGACAGTGGATTAGGAGTAGAATCTTAACCAAAAAACAATATAATATAATTTCATAGAGTTGGTCACTTCTAAGTCTTCGGATTGCATATTCATGATCTATTTTTGAACTCCAAAATTTCCTTGATAGTGATCTCTACCTTTTTTAAATAGTGGAAGCCCTTGTAGTTGCTTAGATTGAGATACTTGAACTACATTTTTTTTTGCAAGAACCTCTTTTCAAAAACTTTGATTGTTAACACAAACCTCTCTTGATATCATCTAGATTAAAACCTATATATCTCAACCACTCCATTAGAAAAATATAATCTAGAATAAACTCAAGGCTACAAGATGCTTGAAAACATAACAATGAATGACTTTATTAGATGAAACCCTTAATCTCAATTCACTTGGTCCTTCTTAGCAACTTCTTCTTGATTGTTATCTCATTTTTGTAGGTGGGAAGAGGAGACAATATATAACCATAAATACGCTAGTGTACCAAATGAATTTTAGTATCCAATTAAATCAATTACATCTTCTTTATTATATAGGGGTCTTAGAAAACTCAAGAGGCTGATAAACTAAATATAACTAACATATAATCAATGAAAGAGACTCATGAAAACTACATGAAAACAACAAAAAAACTAACTAAACTCTAGTTCATTTTTAGTTACAATAGATACTACTCATGCAAAAATATAGTTTCTTTTCATGCAATCAATGGAAGAAATTACATTCCAAAACACCCCCTTGATTTCAACCACACATGGTTTAGTGTTTTCCATTCTCAAATTTTGTCTCTCATTGATTCTTCAAACAATCTTCAAGATCTGTGGATCTTATTCCTTTGAACTCCTTGTAAATACTACTACAATCTTTTAATTTATTCATTTGGTTATTTCACATGCCTTCATTATTTCTTTCATGATTTCTCCTTCAATAGACCACACATGGTTTAGTGTTTTCCATTCTCAAATTTTATCTCTCATTGATCAATTCTTCAAACAATCTTCAAGATCTATGGATCTTATTCCTTTGAACTCCATGTAACTACTACTATAGTATTTTAATTTATTCATTTGGAAATTTCACATGCCTTCATTGTCTCTTTCAAGATTTCTCCTTCAACAACTATGAATCTATCTACATGCATCAATTAAATCTTTGACTCTCACGACCATTCCTCTAGTGACCTCCTCCTACAATATGCACCTTGACTTTTGCGTCTCCTCTTGAAGGTTTCAAAAATAGTTGCTACTTCACATTGGTAGCTTAGACATCTTGAACTACTATGATACTTTTTTCACATAACCCATGCTCTTATTTTTTTGTTGTAGACAACATTGACTTTCAATTTTCCTGTGCCTCTTTTCCTTGGTATCTTCTCCAAACATTACAATTAAATATTTACAAAATAAAAATCCTTTACTTGTGAAGTGATCTCTTCAAGCATCCACTTCACTTGGATGGAAAATAAAACAATTATTCAAAATCTATGAACTCTTCTCCTCGTCGATGGACAGTTGTAGCTTGTTTACATTCCTTCATTGATTTTAACTAGTAAATAAGGCTTAATAAATCTGAAAATAGACTCCTTTGACTTTCAAGCTATGATTCCCTTGATATCCTACAAACACTATACAAATATTTGCATTCCTCCTTGTCTTTCAAGGATCTCTTCTTCCAAATTGGCATCTCTTCAAGCTACAACTTCTTTATATTCGTTTGCAATCTATTTTCTCTTTAACAAATAATCTCATCCAATCAACTCTAACATAATATAAACTCTTACAATCTACTTGGCTTAGTAACTCAAAACTTTTAACAATAATTTAAGCTTTGATAGTTGTAGCTTTTGTAACTTAGGTGACTCCTCTCCATACTATGTAGATCTTAAACTATTATTCTCTCCAAATCTGGCTCCCTTTTGAATTGTGATTCATATATTCAACCATACATGATCAGAATTCCTTTAGCAAAAAAAAACATGCTTTTATCTCCTTTGGAAAGTTCTCACAATCGACAACAATCAGTCTATAACCCTAGATTCTCTCCTTCAAATCTAGGATCCTCTTAGAATCCCTCAATCTCCTTCATCGGTAGTTGCAACTACAACCTACAAACTTTTAATTACTCATTTCACCAATACTATGACTTCTTATTCTAACAACTCAATCTTTAGATCTATGACTCAAACTAATCTCTTTTCATCTATGTAACAACTTTCAAACCATCTTTTCCAACTCCTTGAAACCTGTGACCTTTAGGCAACTTTGACTTGCAACAACAATCTCCTTTGGCTAGTTTCTTACTAGATCTCTTTTTAGTTCCTTCAATATACAACTATAATCTACAGTGATGTTCTTTACTTGAACAAATTCCTCTACAATTTGGGTGAATCCTCATAAAACAGTGATCCAATTTTACTTTGGTGATATTTTATCTTCAACATTCTCTCTATAACCTTATACACATGAGCGAACTAGATTTGGACCTTTTTCTTGCAATTTTAATGTCTCTGATAAAAACATGATCTTAATTTTAAAAGAAAACTATGGTTAGATTTACTAAATAATGACAATGATTTATATTGAGTTTGTCAACAACAATACTTGGTTTGTAGCTTTAGCTTTACACTTTATTGACTAGAAACTTTTGACACCAATCTCAGGGTTAGTGCAAGATCATGGGGGTCCAAACTAGGGCATTAAGTGGAAATGAAAATTCAGAAAAATAGAGTTAGGAAACTTGACATAAAATTTTGAATAGGTTATTAACATAATTTTAAAAATATGTAACAAAAAAATATGTAACAAATTGAATGTAGTTTCTAAGGTACTAGTCCTTTTTTGGAAAAAAATAAATCTATTTGGTGAAATTTTAAAATTTCAATGCAATAGTACTAAATTTTCAAGAAAAAATTAAAAAGTAGGTGTATGTCTGACCAACCTAAGTACAAGAAAAAGAAAATGTTTAATTTTTTTTTTAAATATAAGTAGAGGATGTTGGAATCAAGGAACATTGAGAGGGGGGGTGAATCAGTGTTTTGTAAAATTTAACTTTATTAATCTGATCTTAAAACCACTTACAACATTGAACCAAAAGAAAGATGAAAGAACAAAAAGAAATCAACCACAACACCATAACACAAGGATTTTTATGTTGAAACCTCATTAGGGAAAAAACCATAGTAGAAGGCCAATCCACAATAAGAGTATACTCAAATATAAGAGTTTACAAATGGGAATGCACATGCGCATTGAAGCACACTGCCTAGAGCTCACTGCTCAAATACAAAAAGAAGACTCACTATATTACTGTCACTTGCAAAAAGCTATTAGAGTAGATGAACTATGAAATAGCATCTGCTAATGCCTAAGTATAGTTCTAGTTAAGCACATCAATCACATTCTTAACCTTGTCTGATTCTTCTCTTCTTCTCTGTCTGCTTTAATTCACATCACAAATCCTTTTATGCACAAGTGAAACTGTGCATAATCGCTCTACAATACTTATAACTTTCATAACACACATCAAAAAACTTCACACATACATCCAAATGATATAAATGATCGCTTATATATATCCACAACTAAAGATTTAGTCAATCACATGTCGGCTTCAATTAAACATAAAATATTTACAAACTGTCAGCTTAATCTATAGATAATTTTTAATGCGTACCAACCAAAGTTGATCACAACATAGTGAGGACCCAAAACAACATGATCACACGCAAAACACTTCACACAATTACCCCACAAAGATCCACAAAACGCTATATTCACTTAGTCGGCTTTCTTGCACTATTAAACAAAAAATCAATCGACTCGATCTTCTAACTTACACACGAATCAATAAAAACCCCAATGATTCACGGATAAGATAGTTCATACACCAAAATATCTTCCCTAAGATCCACAACTCAAAATGATAATAGAGAATTGCATATGAATCAAAAAACACAACTTTGTCAGATACCCTATTCTAGCTTTGACAGATAATACATTTCTTCGATCTAGCTTTTGGTATAAGAAAATACTAAAGTGCAGATTGAATCATTGACTAGGGTTGCCATCAATGACAAAACTAGATGACATGTGCAATGTATCTTGCCAAAAATATCCCCCTTTGGAATTGATGGCAACACTTAGTGAAAAATGACTAAGTGTCGAATCAGTACCAACATGAATACAATGCCAACCTTTAAACCTTCAAAATGCAACTCACCCTGAGATGAATATGACATTTTTCACTGTCCCACTCTCCCCCTTTGACATCAATGGAAAATATGGGAATTTGCATACCAAAAATAAAACAAAATTGCTAATGAACAAATTGAATATGTACAAACATGCTTCTACAACTTACATAAACTTGAATATGTCTGCAAAATTACTCTTCAACAAGCTCAAAATTGTGTCCCAAATCTTTTTGAGACTCTCCAAAATAGTCATGTGACCACAAAATAATTAAGATTGCATCTCTACTAACTCAAGGTTTATCGGATCATTGAAATCCATAGCATCCTATGATTCCTTTGTAATCTTGAAACGCTGAGTTAACCACATAAACTCGACTTGCACTCGACTCAATATATTTTGAACCCTTTCAGTTTTGTCGAACACGAGAAAATTCACATTTTGAGTGAACTTCTTCTCCTCCAGAGTCTTGAATTTAGGTTTTACATAGAAATATTCTCCCACAATGTGATTGGTGTACAAATTTAACAACTAGGAGCTTCCTAATTCTTCACATTTGCATGAATGTATGCCCTAATATCTTCGATATGCAAAACACCATACAAAATGAAAGAAAATGCATGTAATGGTTTTGTCTTGATGGACTTGAACGGGTGCCATTTGAATTTTGGATGGGGCCTATCCTTAATATCAACTACTAATTGAGAATACATTTCCAAAATTTTCAAGTTCATGAGTTCACAGATAAATACCTTTCATTGGATTAGGGTTTGATCACCGAATTGCCTTCAGACTTGAATCTTCACCAAAGTTCACTTGCAGAGCTCTCCAAACGTCTTCTTCTCAAAGTGAAAAGTGACAAATGAGAGATAAAAATGACTTTGTATGATTCATGCACCTAAATTTTTATTCAAAATAAATTCTTTTGCCTAAGGTCATCTAGATACCCTATTTTCACAGACTGTGAAGGAAAATTCCTTTGCGAACCTTCAATTTTGCACAAATCTCCTCTACAAGAGATCCCAAAAAATCTACACATCACTAATGCAATCAATTCTATCTGCTACATTCTAGTATCAACTACCAATAAGGGGGTTCAAATATTTTCTAGAGAACTCCCCCTAGGCCAGAGGCCTTAAACTAATTCTTGGAGGAATTTCTAGTACCATATTCTAGACTTGGCTCATTTCCTACAACAAAATCACTCTTCTTCACCCATGTCTTCTACTTTTGATTCCTGATCTCATCTATAGTAACTTTTCCTTTTCCCTTTTCATCTTTCTACATATTTTTCTTTGATTTATCAGACCCTTTCTGCTTTTGCAAAATCTAGCAATGTGACCTGTTTTGTTATAGTTATAGCACACAACATTTCTTTTTTCAGACTAGTTGTTCTATTGATTTTCTCTTGATCTGCACTGGTTAGCAATATGGCCAAATCTATTGCATGCATAACATCTAACATATCTATTGAAAAATTTGTTTGATATATTTTTATATTCAACTGACTTATGACCATACTTATTGCAATTGAAACACTAATAGGAGAATGATGGATTGCTTGGATTGATTCTACTTCTACATTGAGTAGCCATATGAACAAATTTATTGCAAAAAAATTAGTAACCATTGAACCTATGAGAATTACGTTGTCTTACTGGATACGTTCCATCTTTGTTCATCTAATTTCCTTGCCTAAATCTCCCTTGTTCAGATCCAAAGCTTTCTCCTTCCTCATATCCAAGACTTCGCTTGTCACTTCCATTCCTCTTATTTTAATTAGTTCATCAAGCTTAGCTGAGTTAATCTTGAACTTCTCCTTGTATTCATTTGCAGTATCAAGTTCATCTCTGAGGGTAACAATCTGTCTTTCTTGAGATCTTCTTCATTATTTTTGGATTGCTGCAATTCAAGTGCCAACTGAATGAATCCGTCATTGATTCAACTGCATTCTTCAGATTTCTCTTTCAAGGAGTGAGAAATATTCTCTTCATTCTTTGTTATGTCTTCAATATCCTTTGTCATTCTCATCATAATAGATTCAATCTCATGCTTCAGGACAACATTATATCTAACAAACTTTTCACATTCTTCTATCTTTTCCTTCAAGACTTGACTCAGGTGTTCATCTTCCATGCTTTTACTATCTTTCTTCTTGATTTGATCACATAGTTCCTTTCTCTTTTCCCTAGACTTATTGATTTGATCTTTTAATGATTGAATGAATTTCTTAGCATTCGACATGCTTTCTTGTAATTCTCGGACTTTAGCTTTAGACTGATCAAGATTAGCTAGTGCTACCATAAGTTTTTGTTGAAGACTTCCAGAATCCATTGAATCACTTTCTTAGATCTTCCTCAAGATTTTAAACTTCTTTTGAGGAACACTAACAAGGCGTGAATCAGTGTTCTAGAAAATTTAACTTTATTAATCTAATCTTTAAACCACTTACAACATTGAACCAAAAGAAAGATGCAAGAACACAAAGAAATCAACCACAACACCATAAGATAAGGATTTTTACATGGAAACCCTATGAGTGGAAAAACCATGGTGGAAGGACAATCCACAATAAGAGTATGCTCAAATATAAGTGTTTACAAATGGGAATGCACATGCATTCAGGCACACTGCATAGAGCTCATTTCTCAAATACAAAATGAAGACTCGCTATCTTATAGTCACATCCAAAAAACTACTAGAGTAGATGAACTATGAAATAGCATTTATTAATGCCCGAGTATAGTTCCAGTTAAGTACATCAATCGCATTCTTGACCTTTTGTCTGATTCTTCTCTTCTACTATGTCTGCTTTAATTCGCATCACAAATCCTTTTATGCATAAGTGAAACTATGCATAATCACTCTACAATCCTTCTGACTTTGGCAACACACATCATCACACTTCTCACATACATATAAATGATATAAATGATCACTTATATATATCCACAACTAAAGATTTAATCAACCACTTGTCGGCTTCAATAAAACATAAAATATTTACAAACCATCAGCTCAATCTATAGATAATTTTTAATCCACACCAATAAAATTTGGTCACAACATAGTGAGGACCCAAAAAAAAATGCTCAAGTGAAAAAAACTTCAAAAAATTACCTCACGAAGATCCACAACACTCTATATTCACTTAGTCGAATTTCTTGCACTATTAAACATAAAATCAATCAATTGGATCTTCTAACTTGCACACGAATCAATGTGAACCTCAATGATTCATGGATAAGATAGTTCATACACCAAAATATCTTCCCTAAGATCGACAACTCAAAATGATAATAGAGAATTGCATATGAATCGAATAACACAAGTCTGGTGGATACCCTGTTCTAGCTTTGACAGATAATACATTTCTTCGATGTGGTATAAGCAACTACTGAAGTGCGGATCGAATCATTGACTAAGGTTTCCATCAATGACAACACCAGATGAAATATGCAACGTCTCTTGCCAACAAAGGACACATGCCCAAATGTGCCACATTTTTTTAATAATTTTTTTTCAATCAATATTAATTAGTTATGAATATTTTATTAGAAATTTTTAGAAATATTAAAACTTGTTTGTTTGACCACCATAACTTGGTCAAAAATTTATGAAAATCAATTTTTCTTTTTTTTATCCAATAGTATGGGATGCTTGGAATGTGTCCAATCTTTTGGATTCAAAAAAATAAAAATTGTTTGAGAATTATAGTTTTTTTCAATTAGCCT
>CM021102.1:358257959-358297123 GCA_007115665.2 Sequoiadendron giganteum | reverse complement strand
AAATTTTTCTTGTACCTCAGAGTAAGGACTGACATAAAAAGGGTTTTCTTTTAGCATCTTTTCTTCAATTGCACAATTTTTTTCTCGACTCACTTTTTCTTTCTACAACCTCAGCATTAGAAGATAATTTTTTGATAACATCTTCCTAATACATAAATTGATGTTGTTTTCATGACAGGCCTCTTTCTCTTCTTTTAGAATTAATAAAACCGTAAGGATCACAATGTCTTATGATATATTTTTCCATCCTATAGTTTTGTAAGAGAGATTCAAACCTATTAATACCTTCTTTTGACAAACATGTATAATAAGCAACACACACATAAGGTTTATCAAAGATCCCTTCCTTAATTTTTTGAAATGTTCTTTGTCCATGGCACCAAGTTGTAACATTATTTCAATAAATGCTTGTCTATTAGAAACATACACAGGAAACTAGTGAGGTAGCACTAGGGAACCATAAACCTTGATGGTAGTATACCCAGTTTGCAAGTACCAAACTCCCTGATTAAAATTTTGTGTAGTATCTTGCTCATATTCCAAAGGCCTAAAAAATTATTTGACACCCTTTGATATTCTATAAATGGTCTTTAAGCCCAACTTTTCTAGCACAAAAAACTTAAATCCATTGCAAAATGCAATGTAGTTAGACTCAGGATAGTGTATATCCCAAAAATGGGTCCACATTTGTACATGCAACACAATATCTATATTATCCTTGTCTCTCAACTTCATGAAATTCCTCATTACCTTTATACCTTTCCATAAGAACACATGCATCAACAAAGAGTAGTGTCTGCAAGACAATGGAGGTGTTGTATCTTTCAACTTTATCAAGTCTTCATGAAATTGGTTAGCAATATAGGGAGCATAGTCAAATACCCTATTTTGATTCTTGTTTTGTATATCAATTTCCAAAACCATTACAGGATATCCATTTTTATTTCAAACGTCTTATGTAGGACCTGATGCAATACATAGGTTGCATTCTTGAAATAGTCTTCAAAGTCATTATATTCAAGTGGGTCAAAGTCCTCAGGACCAAACAACACACCATTCATCTTCAAGTCATGCCTTTTATTCCTAGGCAGAACATTTTATCTATATGAAAAAGTGTTTTCCTTGTATTCATTATATAGTGTACATAATTTTATTGAATCAGTAACAGATGGATTCAAGTTGAAAACCTCAGCTATCTAGCTTCTTGAAATTTCTAGCATGGGAAAACAAATTTTGAAATCTTTTGATTGTTCTATCAGTAGTATCATAGAACATTACCAATTCAGGCAGCAAGTTGACATCCACAAATATATTAGGGAAAACCAATTTTCCAATATCACAAGTCCATAGATGACAAGTGGGGTGATTGGAAAATCTCCCTTTGAAAGCATATAGAAATAGATCCTACACACTCTATGGCAGCACCACATCATCGACCCTAGAAGCTAAGTCTTGAAAATGAGTTTTAAATGCTCCACCAATTTTCCTCTTTCCAACTGGTTTTACCTCTTTAGATGGGTCCTTAAAAGCTTCTTCCATGAACCTAGAGTAGTCCCTCTTCAGTATTCTCTTTTTTTGTAGATGCCTCTAGCACCTCTGACTTGGGTTTGGGTTTGTCATCCTGAGGTTTAGGTCTCTTAACCCTTTTCTATTTAGGTTTTCTCTCTATTTTGGTAGAAGACTCAATATGTTCACTCATTTTTTTTGTCTTAAAAGCTAGGGTTTAGACTTGATTTCAACATATTTCACTTTCATTTCGAAACCCTATGTAAAAAAATTATAATTCCCTTTTTGAACAATAAATAATAACCCAAATAATAAACCCTAGCAATCTACTCATTTCCTAATCCACCCAATGCTATATAATTACTCATAGAGGCATAAAATACAACTTACCAAGGAAAACGAGTAGTTTTTTCTTCAAATTCACTTTGGCTATAGATCACCTTCCTTTTCTTCTAAACATGACTAGTTGTTTTGCTCTTGATGATTGCAATTGTGAAAGAAAAATGATTGACCATCTTTATGGCTCATAAATGGAGCATATTTCACCATTAATTTTTGAAAAGATAGCTCACACGAGCGAACTGTCAAGTATCCATTCAAATTTGAATTCATGACATCAATCCTTTTGATTTAAAATACCATGTACAACTATCCTTGACCATATCTTCTTGAATTTATAGGTGTGCCTTAGAACAATGATGATACCCTAGAAAGTTGTCATGTAACCACCCATGTGCTAATTAATCTTTTTGAACTCCATCGCTCATTGTAGTAGTATTTCCAGTTTAGGTCCATACTTCGGCGATGAGCAATAAAGCCTCTAATGGAAGGAATATTCATTATCATATTCTCCATTGCTTGCCACTAAAGTGTTTGAAAGATTAAACTTCTCTTCAATGAAGAGAACCGCCCAATGATACAAAGAACTCACTTTACTCCATTGCTCATCGTCATAGTTGATTTGGATATGATAATGATTTTGGTGATGGGAAAAATGATTGATGGCACTAGATGTTTATAGGTTGCAAGATCATAACCCACTATTCTTTTCCTTCCTTTCACTCATCGCTAAAGATGAATTGAGCAATAGAAACTCTTCTACGGTGCAAAGGATGGCATGATACAAAGGAAGATTTTAGTTCATCGTGCTTCATAGAAGTGGAACCAAAGCACCAAAAGTCTTTAGTGATAAGCAATGTGAAGGAAACCCAACTCATCGCTCATCCCAAAATTAAATTGTGAAGACCAAGAGGTTTTCACGATGCACAATACAAAGGAAACTCAAAGGTTCACTACTCATCACTGTAATGAACCCAATGAATAACAAAGCTTCTGTGATGAGCAATACATGAAACTTAAGTGGTAGAAAAATAGCACATGCAAAAAATGTTATTTTAAAAGAGGTACCACCTAGGGAGAATGAAGATAGGGGACATAAAAGAACCTAACCATTTTAGCAAAGGATGTAGAGGCCAAATATTTCAGATTTTAAACCTCATGAAATATTAAATCCCTAGACCAAAGTAATGAGGGAAATATAATGTGATGGGTAAACAAGAAATCCTAACCACAAGGGGTCGGTGACTAGATGAACTCAAAGAGTTAAGATATAACTAAGACAACCTAGAACCAACCACAACAAGTCAACGGAGGATTAGACCAAAGGACAAGGGTTTATACAAAGGGAAAATACACTAAGTAAAAACCCACATCTAGCATAAAACCCTAAACCCTACTAGAACTTTAAACCAAGAAACCACTCAGGTAAAAGAATTTAAAATTAGTGGAACACAAAAATTTGAGAGTTCCACTAGATAACAAGATTGAAGTAAAATTGCCAAAGTTGTCAAGTTGCAAATTTGTCACCTACATTGCAAGAACACGAAAAAATGACTATATAATTTGTTTCAGGTTTTCGAGATCTAATCACCTAGAAGTTGAGAGTGTAGATCTTGAGGAACATAACCAAGATCTCTTTTTTTAGAACCCTAACAAGGACCCATTCACCAGTAAAGGTGAAAGAGTGCTTAGTGACCTAAAAACAACCTTCTTGTAGTAAGGTACACACCATTCTAGGCTCTCAAAACTTCCCTTGTTGTTGCTATAATAGTTAGGATTGATTTATTATTATTAATTGCATCATATCATACACATAATTTCATGTTTTGTGGTGAGAATTAGTGGTTCATCATCTTGATGCCAACCCTATTTTCACATTAAACGTAATGGTGAATGCATCCTATTGAATTTTTCATTTTTATGATCTTGGAGTCTTTCTTCTCATCCTAGGTTATATCTTGCATTCATTGCATTTCATTTGGATTAAATTAACATAAAATTTAGGGCTTATTACTTTGTATTCAAACTTGCATCTCATTTAGGCTTTAGAATTGCATTATTTTGCATTCTCTAAATCAAAAAAATACAAAAAAATAGTCATTTTTCATATCATCTAGATCTCATAAATTTGCATTTGAAAATAAAAATAAAATCGCATTTTAAACTAGGTATTTGTATTCATCATTTCATTACCTCTTTAATTTGCATTCCATATTGCATTTCCAAAAAATCTGAAACTAAAGGTTATTGTTACAAACCTAGAACTAAAAGACATTGCAAAAATCTTAAACATCATTCAAAAATAGTAAAAACCCCCTAATCTAGGACCCATTCACCACTTGGGGTGAATGAGTCCCTAATTAGGCTAGAACCGCATTTTTTGGCATCTAAAACTCATTAAAAACACTTAGAAATTAGTAAAAACACTTCAAAAATCTTCATCCAGGACTCATTTTTCACTAAAGGCGAATGCGTCCCTGATCAGGTATTGATATGAATTTTTGATAAATTGAAATCTGTATTTTAGGCTTCTATTTTCTCCTATTATTTTTTTTTTTTATGTTTTTGATTTGTTGTTTCATCAAATTCATTGCATCTAGCTTAATTTTCTTCATTTAATGCATTCTCAAAATTAAAAATTACATTTACAACATTTCATTTTCAGTTTATTTTATTGTGCAATCAATAAATTGTATTTCATTCTAGGTCATTGCATTGCCTCTTTCCATTTTTGTTTTTTCACACTAGGTTTGTAAACCTTGTATGATCTTTACCACTTTGTGTCCTATTAGTAATACTATTGTAAGATGTAGTTTTGGGCTCATTTCATCCTACAATACCTCACTCACCATGGATCTCAGGTTTTCTAGCTCTATTTTTGATAGTGTTGATAATCAACCCTCTATGGCTTCTAGTTTTCATACTTCATTTCCCATGACTTCACCTACTGTGACCAATGTGATTAATGCTAACAAAACCATCCCTACCATCACCACTTGTACTCCAGCTTTGGGGTCTACTTAAAGCCAAGGTGGAACTTTAATTCCATCTTCTATAATATCAATGTCCATCCCTACATACACTAATACTCAACCTACCACAACCTTTTAGCCTAGCACAACCCTTCAACCTACTACAACCTTTCAACCTACCACAATTTTTCAACCTACCACAACCCTTCAACCTACTACAACCTTTTAACCTACCACAACCTTTCAACATACCATAACCTTTCAACCTATGACAACAATCATACCCACTAGCCTTGTGTATGCTTCCTTAGGTATTCCTATATGGAATCCTTCTAGCTTGGTTCATTCAAATATAATATCCCCTCAACCATCCACCTTCACCAACGTACAATTCACTTTCCCTTTTGCATACATACACTACTCCACTGTACTCCCCTCCATCTTACAATCACATGATGCTTTCTTTAACTCAGTTTTACAAACTATGATATGCCTTCAATAACAAGTTGCAACCTTACAACAAAACAACAATGGTAAACCTTCACAATACATTAAAACTAATATGCTATCCTTTGAGATATTAAGAGCATAAATGCCACAAGGTATAGAGGTTCCCCAATTCAAGAATATAGTGGGAAAGGAGATCATGTTAGCCATGTTTCCACATTTATAGCCTTCTGTAGTGACTTTATTTTTTAATACAAACTTTTGGCTAAGTTATTCCCTAGATCCTTGAAGGATACAAGTTCTTTAGAGTGGTCCCCGTATTTACTGAATAATTCAATTGGTTCATTTAATGAACTTTTTGATGCCTTTTACAACCACTCTCATATTCACGTGGGTCCCAAGATGACCCTTGTTGATTTAATGACATGCAAACAAAAGGATGATGAAAGGTGACTAATTTCATAGCAAGATACCAAACACTTTATTCACAAGTAAACATTAAGATTCCTGACACTGAAATTCAATGAATGTTTATTGCCAACTTAAAAAGCAAACTCCAAAGCAAACATGAAATGCTAAGATTTCCATCCTTCACATAGTTATGTACAACCCTTCACGATTATCAAAATATGACTTGTGGCCTTGATGTTAAAAACCCCCCTAGTTGTCCTGAAAAGTTTGAATTCACAACACAAAATAGTTACCAATCTTTCAAGAAGTAGAATAAGGGATTTTTATAATTGAATTCCCCTCACCCAAGTCAACAAAACAATAATCAAGTGGCTACTATAAAGATGACAGATTCTTTCAGTGATAGGAATAAAGAGTTCACTCCTCTACCTAATACCCTTCATAATATTATGTTGTGGCTTATTGAAAAGAGCACATGCTTACCTTACCTCATGTTAAAGAGCATGATCCAAATATACCATTTCCTAGAGGCTTTCGATGAAATTCTTATTGCCATTATCACCAACAAAATGGACATGGTACAAAATATTATAAGTGTAGTCACTGAAAAAGTCTCGATTAATACTCTACATCTGATTTTGATCAATTAATACTGTTTCTTCCTAAATCATCTCAAATTGATCAATTAATTGAATAATCAACATTATTTAATTAAAATCAGTAAATTCAACTATTAATAAAATAATTAAATTTATTGATTAATTCACCTTTCTTCTAACTAATTGTCATCATATTTAATTAAATAAAATCATTTAATTAAATCCTCCTAAGTCTTCTTATTTGATTAAAATCAATTAAATCAAATAACCCAAATCCCCTAACCCCTTCCAATTAATTAATTCTAGATTAATTAATCCTAAATTAGTTTTCTAATAATCATTATAAATTCCTCTAGCTTTTAACTCTACAAGAGTTAAATCAATCATGATCAATTAACTAGGTTGCACATGGAAATAATTTCAATTAATTATTTAATTCATCTATTTTCCCTCACCAAGGCATATTCCAAGGAATATTCCTCTCAACCACCTTTCATTCAATTTCCCTCCAAAGGATTTCAAAAATCTATCACATGCTCTTACATTTATAATAAATTCTCTTATAACCTTTTAAATCCTCTTACATCCTATCAAATCTCATTCAATTCCTCTTACACCATTTTCAAATTCTCAACCAACAACATTTACTTCTCTTCCATCCACCTCCACTCACACATTTCCCAAAATGTGCTCCACCCTCATCCAATGGAATGTTGACAAGTGCCACATTGTCATTGTATCTCAATTTATCCCACATTAATCAAATCCTCTCATTCCTCAACCCTTGAACTCTATAAATAGAGACATCCTTTTCATAATATGGATCCACAACTTCATGCATTATCACTATAGCCATTTAAGTTCTTAGTTGTTCATCATTTTCAAGTTTCATAACTAGATTATAGTCAATTTCCTCTTGGAATCTTGAACAACTCATCAAGCTTATCAAGGGATTGGGAAAGGGCTTCTTTCCACATCAAAGGAGCAGCACTCCCCCTATGGGATGAATGTTTTGCTAGTTTAAGTTAAATAACATGCTTCATTTGTGTTGTTTCCTTGTTTATTTCATGTTTTCTCTTAAATTAGTTGAATAATCTCATAGGGAATATTATATTTTTGTTACTAACATGTTTAACATTGTTTTGTTGATCTTTTTTTAGTCTATGTAGGTTTGTGTGCTCACAGTAAGCATTTTAAAGATCTTGTACAAGACCTTATTGACAATAATCAACTTCAAATTGAGGTGTGAGTGATCAAGGTAATAAGTTTGTAGCCCCTCCTAACCAAAATTTACAAATCTCTACCAATCCCATGTCAAAGCACACTATTTTATTTTTCGAAGGTAGTGAAATTAAAAATGAAGTGATGAATGTTGACACAGATGATGACAACATGGATACTATTGAACAATGCTCCGTGGATAAAATGGTAATAATTATTGAAGCTAGACCTCATAAGGACTCAACTAAAAATCCTCTTGATATTTCTTTCTCAAAAAATGACATACTTAAACATGCACTTGATGGTACTCTTTACATAGCTAGCTAAATCAATGATAAGCCTACTAATGGGATATTGACTGATCCTATCTATGGAGAGAATGTGATCATTGAAAATTTTCTATTTGTGCATGACCTATATCAAGATACATATGATAAACCAAAATCATGGATCAAGATGCATAATGGTTTTTATTGTCATATGATAGGCTCGATAGATCTCCCTTCACGATCATCCCAACAATGGACCATCAAAAATATTAAATGTCTCATTTATGATCATCCCAACATTGGACCAATTTCATGTCAAGTTAGGCTATTCGTGGCTTTGCTCCATGATTTTTTTCCCTTCGGTTGTGCATAAATGTTTAAATTTTCCATTCGAGAATGATATCTTTATTGTGCATCATAGTGGGTTTAATCCTACATAATCTCAAGGGAAATTTTCATTATATTTCTTTTGGATTGAGCCTATGGAACTTATTAAGCCTCATGAGGAATTATTTTTCAAATCATATCAAAAGTTCTAGGAAAAGTGCATAGCATAATAACCCCTTCGAAACATGCCTCAACCTATGACTGAAACACCTATCCTTGACAAAACAATGATTGAACTTAAAAAAATCCAAGAGCAACCTATAAAAATCCTCCTGCAATTTTCTACAAGAGACGAGGAGATAACGGAAGTAATCCTAATGTCCCCCTAAAATAAAACAAGTTTACAAAGTTAAAGAGAAAGTGGTTGAACAACCTCCTATTTTTTTCTCCATTCCTCTCAAGGAAGAGAAGGAACCTATGATCGACAAACCCAATCTTACACAAACACAAATTGACAATAGATTGAAACAAAATCAAAATGCTAGAGAGTGTAGGCATAGACATTGTGCTATTGCTCATATGCTAAAAATTAAGGAAGAGAAGAACAACATTGAAAATAAAAATCCAATCTTACCTAAAGCAATGTATGATGACCATATACCCTCGCCAAAACTTAAACAAAAAACACCCATGGATGTATTGTCATTCAACCTCCCATTGTGATTAATCTAGATGATGATATTGATATTGCAAAGATAGATGAACAAGTGCATGTTGAATTGAAATTTTTTTTTTCTTCTTCTATTCAAACTAAAATGAAAAATATCCTAAAAAGAGTGTTGAACTTGGTGCTTCCTCTAGTTTGGCACTTGTCATTGTCCCTTTGACTTGTTGTCTGATTTACATTTATATAGACTGATATTGGGATGAAAATGACCTGCTATAGGTTGACTCGCATGTGCCTTACTAGTCTTTTACTTTTTCATGTTCTTTTATGTGATTACATGTGTGTAATGTGGTTCCCCGTGATGTTTCGTTTGATGTATCTCTCTCTTTTTTTGCATTCTTTTATATGTATCTACATTCCTCTTTATGTCATAAATGTTTTTTCATTGTATCTTTTAATTTGTCTTGTGTTTTCCTTTTGGGGATGATGCAAGCCATCGAGAAATTTAAGTATCTTCCATGTTGACCCAAAAATATTTTCCTTTATCTTTTTCATTTGTATGTGTTTTCCTTTTAGTGATGACACAAGGTGTGAGGATATTTAGGTCTCTTCCATGTTGACCCAAAGAGTTTTTCGTTTTTTTCCTTCTTTGTGTCATTCTTCCAATTCTATGAGTATTTGGGGAATGATGATGATTTCAAGCTCTAAAAAAAAAGTTCTAGAAAAGACATATTGACCTCGAATCCATAGATCCCTTATGTATTTTTCGGGGTAACCCTTCCTTCCTATTTGATGGTGTAGCTTTATTTCAAAAAACAGATGACTTGGAATAGGATTTTTCGAGGAAAGCTCTAATGCCTTAGGACAAAACATTGGCTTCTTTAAAGCAATTTCTCATAGTAATGGTGTTAGCAACCGCTATAAAGTGGGGGAATACATTGATGACATCTTTTAGCATATTTCATGGCACAATTTTTTTTTTCTTATTATGTGTCCTTTTCTTAGTGGTTTCATTGGGTTTTGATGTCCTCCAAGAGTGCAATATTTATAAGCATATGATCTCCCTTAGTGGCATGATGTAAAGAGAGAGGTTCATAACATAAGTGGTGATCTAATAGTATTTGACTTATCCTCTCTTGGAAACATTAGGCATGATGTTACCTAAGAAGAAGACTTTACATGAACAAAGAAAAATCCCCTTATTAAAAACTTACATACATGACATTCAAAGACATGCAAAAGCATTATATTGTGGTGCCTTATCGATGTTGTCAAGATGATAACCTTGGTATACTATGGGAGGCTAATACGATCCTCTCATTTTACACCTCATTGGGATAACTCACCTAGTCGATGGACTAAGGTTCCACTACCCCAGAGTGAGCATGCACGGTTGGAATAACTCTCCTAGTGGGTGGACTGAGGTTCTACTACCCTAGAGTGAGCACACATGTTACGAACAAATAACCCCACATTGTGTTGGAGTGGTTGTGCTTGATCCTTTGTTTTTCTTTATTTTTCAAGGTGTTTGATAGGGTATTACTATGTATCTTTGTTATTGTTGCATACTTAAGTGTCTTGAATGTCTACTTTAGCGTGATTTTTTCATGGGGGAAAAATCTCACTAAAATGAGGACAAAATGTATTAATGGAAAAACTATCCATTTTTCTTGCATTTGGAAATAATTAACAAAAAAAAACCTAATAATGCCTTGATTTAATGTTGTATTGTGTTTTACACAATCACATTGATTCTAGGGCCCTTTTTAATTAAATGTAGTTAAATTGTACCTTTTTAGGGTGTTGTAAAGTGTTCTCTTACACATTCACACTTATCTAGGGTTTCATTAATTAATTGAGCTTAATTGGCCCTTTAATTCAAATAGAAACCTTAATAATTAAATTTTTTTAAGGATCTATCTTGACACCATTGATGATATTGCATAATATTTAACTTGGAAAAATGATCCCTCCTAAACATAGGACACCCATTTCTTGGTATATTTGAAATGGGTTTTTTAGTTATTTGATCCCCTCAACACATGGTCCTAGGAAATTGTGCTAGGAGCCATTTTCCCAAGGTGGTGAATGGGTCCTCCTCACTTAGAAAATCCCTTTCTAAATTAATTTTTGGTGGGATTTTAATGATTTTTAATTCTAGATCTAATGTCAACTTGGTTAATTTGAATTTCAAGGTTAATTCTTAAATTTAGTATAAGTATAAGGTTAATTCACATAGTTTTATCCTAAGACTTATAAGAAATCAAGGGTACATTCACAAGAGAATTATAGAGAACTTAAAGAGCAATTTCAAAGGCATTCAAAGGTAGATTATTGAAGAATTTTTGCAGGAATTCAAGATCATATCATCATGTCAAAGGCTTAGTGCATAAAAAAATTTGTTGAGCTAATATTATTGATGTAGTATTGAAGATCTATTTTCAAGCATTGATTCACATCTAATTAAATATATAAATCTAAATTATACATGAAAACTTTAGGTTAGTTTGTAGATTTACATTCCAAGACAACTTCCAAGGTATCATCATTGCATATTTCATGTTTCATGCTTCAATTTCATTATTTCATCACAGGGTTTAATTACCTAAAAGAGATTTGAGTAAGGAAAACCCCTATCCTCTAACAATCAATAAGTTTTTTGCCTCTTGAATGTGTGTTTGCAAGTCTCTAGGTTGAAGACTAAGTGGAGAACAAGATTGAAGTAAAATTGCCCAAGTTGTCAAGTTGCAAAGTTTCCACCTAAATTGTAAGAATACAAAAACAATTCTATAAAATTTGTTTTAGGATTTTAGGAGCTCATCACCTGGGAGAAAAGAGTACAAATCTTGAAGAATAGAACCTAGATCTTAGTTTCTAGATCCCTAAGAGGGACCCATTTGCCAGTAAAGGCAAAAGAGTCCTTTTTGACCTAAAAACAACCTTCTTATAGCAAGGTACACACCATTTTATCCTCTCAAAACTTCCATCATTGTTGCTATAATAGTTAGGATTAATTTCTAATTATTATTAGCATCATATCATACACATAATTACATGGTTTTTTATGAGAATTAGTGGTTCATCATCTTGATCAATTCATCTTGATGCCAACCCTATATTTTCCGATTAAACATGTCTTCACATAAATATTGAATGAGTTTTCTTCAAGTGTAGAAATACTATTGTAGTGTAGAAGAATGCAAATCTTTACATTTTTTCACTTGTTTGGGCCCTCCTGATTTAAATTGGATTTGATAATGCCTTAATTTAGTGTTGTTAAATGTACCCATTTACATTTACAGACTTATTTGGACCCTCTTAATTATATTGAGCTTAATTATGCCTTAATTAACCCTTTAATTCACTTACAAGCCTAATAAATTACATGTTTTGAAGGGGAAACTTGACAATAATTAATTCCTAAACATAACACTTTACATTGAGCAATGTGTCTTCTAGGTTTATAGACCTAGGACCCATTCACCCATGCATGAATGGGTCCCCCTAAACCTTAGGACCTAAATTTAAATTATGTTTTCAATGGTATTTTAATATTTTCAAATCCATAATCCAATGCTAGGTTGTGATATTTTAATTTTAGGAAATTAAAGATACATACCTATAAATACATGGTTATTTCACTAAGTTTCACCTAGAATTTCATGAGCAATTTAATGAGATTTGCAAGAGCAGTTCAAGAGAAATCAAGGGTATTCACAAGTATCATCATTGCATATTTCATGTTTCATGCTTCAATTTCATTATTTCATCACAGGGTTTAATTACCTAAAAGGGATTTGAGTAAGGAAAACCCCTATCCTCTAACAATCAATAAGTTTTTTGCCTCTTGAATGTGTGTTTGCAAGTCTCTAGATTGAAGACTAAGTGGAGAACAAGATTGAAGTAAAATTGTCCAAGTTGTCAAGTTGCAAAGTTGCCACCTAAATTGTAAGAATACAAAAACAATTCTATGAAATTTGTTTTAGGATTTTAGGAGCTCATCACTGGGAGAAAAGAGTACAAATCTTGAAGAATAGAACCTACATCTTAGTTTCTAGATCCCTAAGAGGGACCCATTTATCAGTAAAGGAAAAAGAGTCCTTTTTGACCTAAAAACAACCTTCTTGCAACAAGGTACACACCATTTTATCCTCTCAAAACTTCCATCATTGTTGCTATAATAGTTAGGATTAATTTCTAATTATTATTAGCATCATATCATACACATAATTACATGGTTTTTTGTGAGAATTAGTGGTTCATCATCTTGATCAATTCATCTTGATGCCAACCCTATATATTCCGATTAAACATGTCTTCACATAAATATTGAATGAGTTTTCTTCAAGTGTAGAAATACTATTGTAGTGTAGAAGAATGCAAAGCTTTACATTTTTTCACTTGTTTGGGCCCTCCTGATTTAAATTGGATTTTATAATGCCTTAATTTAGTGTTGTTAAATATACCCATTTACATTTAAAGACTTATTTGGGCCCTCTTAATTATATTGAGCTTAATTATGCCTTAATTAACCCTTTAATTCACTTACAAGCCTAATAAATTACATGTTTTGAAGGGGAAACTTGACAATAATTAATTCCTAAACATAACACTTTACATTGAGCAATGTGTCTTCCAGGTTTATGGACCTAGGACCCATTCACCCATGCATGAATGGGTCCCCCTAAACCTTAGGACCTAAATTTAAATTATGTTTTCAATGGTATTTTAATATTTTCAAATCCATAATCCAATGCTAGGTTGTGATATTTTAATTTTAGGAAATTAAAGATACATACCTATAAATACATGGTTATTTCACTAAGTTTCGCCTAGAATTTCATGAGCAATTTAATGAGATTTGCAAGAGCACTTCAAGAGAAATCAAGGGTATTCAAGAGTAGATATATCATAGATTTATCACATCATTAAATATCCATTCATAATGTCAAATTATTCTTCCATGATGCATGTTTTTGGATCTAACATTATGATGTAGGTTTCATGATCCAGTCAAACGTTTAAAGTATCATTTCAAGCAAGATTCAACTATCGAGATCCACATCCACTTCAGCTATCTTATGCAAGTCTTAGACATCCTAAGATGTCCATTATCAAGGTTTCATTCAAGGGTTTGTTGAGTGGTAACATATATTTTTTCATTTTGCATTCCCTCTTTTATGCATTATTTCAATTAAAGGTTGGATTACCAAAATAGGGTTCGGCAAAGGAAAACCCCTATTCACCCCAAAACACACATTTTTCTCTATTATGTGTGATTACAGATTTAGGTTGATGAAGGCTTGAAGACCTTTTGAAGAGAAATATTTACAAAGTTGTGAAAGTTGTAAAAGTTTCCAAAGTTGATGAAAATAACATAATCTTACATATAGATAAGATTTATGACTTTCTAACACTAAAACTTGGGTAAATCACAAGCTTATGATCTGTAATAGAGATTCCTGAAATATTGTTGCAACCCATGACCTTGGACCCATTTTCCCATGGGTGAATGAGTCTCAGATTAGCTTATGAAAAGCACATTTTGGTTGTTGGTACAGATGTTTCTACCCTTCTTAGATCTATAATATGTTTTTTGGTTCTATATCTATTGAGTTTAATCTTCATGTTTCAAGTGTTAAATTGCATCTGGGTTTTGATTTTATATTTTTAGTTTTCCTCCCCAAAGTGTTGTTTGACCTTGACCCCTATCCTTCACTAATAAATAAATCTAAATATTCTCACTTTGACTTGATTCACCTAAGGGTTGATAATAAATTCATTGTGGGGATCTCATTTCCTAATGAAATAGTGAGAAATAGGTCCATCAAATCCACATATTTTACATTCCAAAACCCCAACCTATCTTTCATCACTTCATTTTGGTGAACCTAACATTTGAGCATCATATCTTACTTATTTGGAGTCCATTTGCAACCCTATATCTAGGTGTTGCATTCATTTTCATTGCATTGCATTGATTTGCATCTCATTTAGGGTTGTTTACTTGCATTAGTTTGTATCTATCTTAGGGTTTTAGGTTTACATTTTTGCATCCTTTAAAATCTACAAAATTCAAAAGACCAATAATTATACATAATATTTATATAGCATTGCATAATCAGTCATTTACGTCATAAAATTGAATCAAAATTACATCTCAAAGTAGGTCTTTTTTCTTGTCATTTAGCACTATTTTGAACTTGCATTTAGACCTCATTTTATAGAAATTTGAAACTCTAACTCATTGTTTGAAACCAAAATATAAAAACCATATAAATCATCTCACAAACTTGCAAATTAATTATCGAAAACCCTAAAATGAGACCCATTTACCCATGGGTGAATGAGTCCCTAGTTATGCATTTTTTTGAATTCTTGAGCATTAAAATCAATGATTCTACCCTCTATGTTTTTGTCAGACTATTGTTTCAATTTTTTGAATTTTTGTTATCTCAAATTGTTCATATTAAGCATAATTTGTCAAATTTAGTGCATTGTTTTCATTCGAAATTACATCTAAAAAACGTCATTTGTTAGGTTTTTGCATAACATAATAAAAAAATTATCTTGCTTGAAATCTGAAAATTGATTGCATTGCACTTTACATTCTAGGATATTACATTGCATTTTACCTCTCATCAATTTTGGGTTTGCCTTGGGTTTTTGAAACTTGTATGAGCTTCACAACTTGGTTTCCTATTTCCGATACTATCGTGAGACATAGTTTGAGACTCATTTCATCACGTGATACACCATTCACTATGGATCTTGGGTTTTCTAACTCTTTTGCTCATAGTGTTAACACTAGTAAACCCACTATGGATCATACCCTTAACACTTCATTTCCCATAACTTCCCTACCTACACCTAATGTGACTGATATTGATGCAATGATTGTTAATTTCCCTCATGAGAACCTTAGAAGAATGGATGAAGAGTTAGAGAAATTGTATACCTCTGTAAGTTTTCAACCCATTGTTGCTAATGTTATTCATATGATACAAAACATACAAAACTTAATTTAAAATAAGAAAGGAATATTGATGTTACTTAGCCTTAATCACATCATGCAATATGACATCGAAAATAAAGAGAAGAAAACTATAGATCATTTTTTCAACTTCATTAAACTTCAACCTCATAAGGGCCTAACTAAGATGCCATCTCACATTGATTTCTTATAACATGACGTAATTATACATGCACTTGATGGTCGTCTTTACATAGCTGGAAGAATGAATGAAAAGACTATTAATGGGATATTAGTTAGTCCCATTTTTGTAGAGAATGCAATCATGAAATAATTCTTATTTGTGCATGACCTTTATCAAGATACTTATAAGAAGATAAAATCATGGATCAAAATGCATGATGGTTTTGCTTGCCCTATGATAGGTTCGATAACTCTTCCTTTTAAAGTTGGACTGAAAACATTATGTGTCTCATATTGCATCATCTCATCATTAGACCAATTTTGTGTGATGTTAGGTTACCCATGGCTTTGCTCCATGAATTTCATCTCATAAGTTGATCATAAATTCTTAAAATTTCCATTTGGTAACGAGATCTTTATTGTACATCATAGTGGCTTTAATCTTGTGTCTTCCCATGGGAATATCTCATTGGATTTATTTTGGCCCAAACCTATGGAACCTATTAGGATTTGTGATGACTTCTTTTTAAATCCTATCAAAAGTTTAAGGCAAAGCACATAATAGAATTATCCCTTACAAATATGCCTCAACCCAGGAATGAGCCTCCTAATCTTGATAAAACCATGATTGAACCAAAATTGCTTCCAAGTAACCAAGACCAAAACACATCCAAACCTCCACCCATTTCCTATAAGAGACTACAAGATAACCAAATATGTCTTGTTGTGCTTCCTAAAGTCAAACAAGTTTACAAAGCTAAAGAGAAAGTGGTTCAAAAACCTCCCATGGTTCCTTATGTTCTTCCCTTAAGAGAAAAAAAAACCCATGGTTGATACACCCACTCCTACACACTCACAACTTGAAAATCAAACAAAAGGGAATCGAAATGCTAGAGAGTGTAGGCATAGACATTGTGCTATTTCTTGTTTATTACAAGAAAAAGAAGAAAATAACAACATAGAAAATCAAAATCAAAGCTTACCTCAAGCAATGCATGATTATTCTCCTCCTTCTCTGAAACAAGTTCTCCTCCTTCAATGAAACAAGAAAATCCTAAACCCCGAACAAAATAACAAGAACCTTCAATAGATATTATCATTAGAACTTCTATTGTAATAAACTTGGATGATGATAACGAAATTAAAAATATCAATGAACACATGCATAATGAGTTAAATTTATTGTTTTCCTCATCCATGAGCTTAAATGATAATAATAGTGATGATCCTCCTACAAAGAGTACGTCATTGCATGTTGAACTTGGTGATTTCCCTATTTGGGTACCTGATATTGTCCCTTTGGCTAGTTTTCCCCCTTCTACATATGATGAACAAGATTGGGATGCAGATGACCTATTACAGGTTGACTCACATGTGCCTTTCTAGTCTTGTCCTTTTTTTTTATGTTCTTTTTGTGATTGCGTGTGTGTAATGTGATCCCCCGTACTATTCTAATTGATGTATATTCACATTCATTCCTCTATTTGTACCTTCATTATTATATATGACATAAAACTTTATCTTTTCTTTTATCTTGTGTTTCCCTTTTGGGGATGACGTAAGGCATCGAGACATTTAGGTCTCTTCCATGTTGACGCAAAAGGTTTTTTCTTTGTTTTTGCTCTTTATGTGTCATTATTCCTATTCCATGAGTTATTTGGGGAATGATGACTTTTTTTGACCTCTATAATAACATTTTAGCAAAGACATACACTAACCCTAAATTTGTGGATCCCTTATGTGTGAATTTTTTATTTCATTTTGGGGACAACCCCTTCCTTTTTCATGGCGTATCTTCATTTGGAAACATATGACTTGCAATAGGGATTTCCAAATAATCTCTCATGTATTCTTTATTGTTAGAATTTATCATTTTCTACTTTAAAGTAATTGCTCATAGTGTGGTGTTATCAATTTATTTAAAGTGGGGGCATACATTGGTATTATCATTTTTGGAGATCTTGGACTATATCTTATGTTTCATTGAGCGGTCTTCTTACTTCACATGATGTGTCTTCTTCTTGGTGGTGACATTGGGTTTGATGTCATCCAAGAGTGTGACCTTTCTTGGAATATGACTTTCCTCTTAGTGGTAATGCTACATGTTGCATTCCCTAAGTTACAAATATTTTATCCTAGAATTATCCTCTCTTGGAGACATTAGGCATGATGTTCCCTCAGAGGAGACCTTACATGAACTAAGAAAAACCATTTTGAACATGTCGTATCCTATTTTCATTTTTTTTATGTGTTTAGCATAATGTAGCTTGATAACCTTATGAAGCTCAAAGTTTCAACCCTTTTTCATGGCCACCAAGCATAACACACTTTGATTTCATGTGGTGTCTTGTTTGTTCAGATTTTCTTAGCATAATATAGCTTGCTAAGCCTTATGGAGCTTGAATTTTGTATTGGGTGGTGCCTTATTAAAGTTATTGGAGGTATGACTTTGGTATGGTATGGGAGCCTAATAATATTCTCTCATTTTCCACCCTTGGGGGCTTACCTACTAGACAATGGATTTCACTAGCCTGTGTGAGTGTGATTTATTGTTTGCATAGTGGAAAGCAAGTTCCACTTGTAAATTATTTTGGAAAAATAGCTAAGGCATGCTCCATGTCATGTTGGATAGTTGAGGCTCCACCCCTTCTCTTTTTCCTTATTATTTTTCTTTTAGTCTTTCACATTATATGATTAAGAATCTTTTCATTACTACATACATATATATGTTTAACATAGGCATGTGCCTCCTTGTTCCTTTGTTGGTTTTTCCATGAGATCTTAGATCTTGGAGGCTTGATCACCTTCTTTGATCTTTGTCATCTTATCTTTCCAATGATTGTACAATTAGACCTCTTTTGATTGTCTACTTTAGTGTTAGTTTGACACAAGGTCATCCTCTCACTAAAGTGGGGGCTAAATGTAACCCTTTAGAGTTTCTCAATTGTTTGGGCCCTCCTAACTTAAATTGGATTTAACAATGCCTTAATTTAGTGTTGTTAAATATACCCCTTTACATTTACACACTTATTTGGGCCCTCTTAATTAAATTGGGATTATCTATGCCTTAATTGGATATTTAATTCATTTACAAGCCTAATAAATTATACTTTTCGAAAGGGAAACCTGACAATAAAAAATGCCCTAAAATAACACTTTACATTGAACAATTTGTGTTCCAGGTTTATGGACCTAGGGCCCATTCACCCATGAGTGAATGAGTCCTCCTTAAACATTAGGACCTAAATTTAAATTATGTTTTTGGTGGTGTTTTAACGTATTCAAATCCACAATCCAATGTTGGCTAGTGATATTTGAATTTCAAGAAATTAAGGATACATACCTATAAATACAAGGTTTTTTCACTAAGTTTCACCTAGACTTTCATGAGCAATTTTATCAAATTTACAAGAGCATTTCAAGAGAAAATATATCGGAGCTTTATTACAACATTCAAGATCAATTCATCATGTCAAATTCTTCTTTCATCATGCATGTTTTTTGAGCTAACATTGTGATGTAGGTTTCATGATCAAGTCAAACATTCAAAGTATCATTTCAAGCAAGATTCAAGTGTCAAGATCCACATCCAATTCATCTATCTCATGGAATTTGTATACCTCCTAAGATCTCTTGGACATTATCAAGGTTTCATTCAATTCTTTTTTGAGTGGTGTAGTGTAGGAAAAAGTATCATTTTTTTACACTTAATTTGGTAATAAGTAATAATAACATGAGCTTAATTATGCCTTAATTTAGTGTTGTAATATAAATTCTACATATTCACATTAATTTTAGGGCCTTTTAATAAAAATGGACTTAATTGTGCATTATTTTTGGTGTCGTAAGGTGTAACTATAGTGTAAAAAAATGTATCCCTCTATATTCTCACACTTGCTTGGTCCCTCCCTGCTAAAATTAGGCTTCTTTATGCCTCATTTGGTCATGTTTTGCAGCCACAAGCCTTATTTAATGCATCTTTCCTAGCATAATCCTGAAAAATATCTAATAACCAATCATAATTTAATTATTTTGGATTGTATGGCCTAAATTTAGTGATTTGTGACTCATACGCCACCTTGGGCATATGGGTCCCACCTACGTTTTGGGGCCTAGATCTGAATTTAGCAAAAAACATAACATTTCTTGAAAATTGTGTCCCAAGGTTAGCTTATTGGGACTCATACACCCCAAATGTCATATGAGTCATGTTTATCTTGGACCTATTTTGAATTTAAATTATTGGTGGGATTTTATTCTCCTAGGTTTGATGTTGGGTTGTAGTGTTGTAATTTCAGGAAATTTGGCATAAACAAGTATAAATAAAAGGTTATTTCACATATTTCCATGTAACAAGTAATCAAGAATCCTAGAACTTCATAATAAAACAAGAGCACTTACACAAGAGTTTACAAGAGTATTCAAGAGAATTCAAGTGCTGGTTATCAAGCATTTTGGAGCAGTATTCAAGAATCAAGCATCTTGTCAAAGTCATCATGCATCTTGATTTTTTTTGAGCTAACAATTATGATGTAGTTATTTTATGATCCAAGCAGGCATTGAAGTCAATATCTACAACATTCAATCAAGAGTCAAGATCTACATTCATGTTAGTCATTTCATATAGGATTGCAACCTTCATATCAAGGGTTTGGTGAGTTTCAATATATCATCATACTTGTTGATTCATTATTCCTCCATTATATTTGATTTCATTTCAAGGTTTAATTACCAAAGAGGGGTTTGACCAAGGAAAACCCCTATCCACTAACAAAACATCATTTTTCCCTCTCTTTCATGTGTAATTTGTAGATTTAGGTTAAAGATTCACTGAAGAGGAGGATTGGAGAAATTTCTCAAAGTTACAAAGTTGTCAAAGTTGTCACCTTCCTTACAAGATCATGCAAAGTTGCCTACAAAGTGGAATTTTCTGTTTTAGAATCGAAGATCAAAAGGGAGAGTGTTGGGATTATCGAGCCATGCAACATGCACATGAAATATGGATGATTTATGTTGGTTGTTCCTATGTTGTTGTTGATGCCAACATGGTGATAGCCTTGTGGGAAGTCCACTTGGTTTACTAGAAGTTGTTCTCTACCACTAATACTCTTTTGTGATGGGTCAATGTGTTGGTATTTGAGTCTGAAATTCACCGCAAGACCTAATATGACTCTAATCTCTTAACCATGTTATCATGACTCATTTATATAGTTGTATCCTAGATCTTGAGAAATTTTTGGCTATGAGAAGAAAGGTATCTCTAACAAATTTTAACCCTATATTCTATTGTTGTTCCTTGCTTGGCATATTATGTGGGAGACTCCACATTTTATTAAGGTGAACATTCTTATGTTGTAGTTTTTTAATAGTCTTTATGTTGGTAGTATGATGGGAAATTAATGTGTTCTCAGATTTGGAAGGTGTTTTCTTTGAGATTTGTTTGTTTATTTGGAGAATTGTGTTCTAGTCTTGGAGGACTTAGTGTATGAGATGCATTATGGAGACTAGTTATGTTTTATGGATGTTAGCTGACTTGGTATAATGCACTACCTGGGTAAAATGTTTAAATCACATATGGTGCTAATAAAGAAAGCATTGGTTATTCTATTTTCATCTAATTAGGCCAACCTAATTGATGAATAAGATATACTTGTATACATATAAGATTTTTTGAATAAGTAAAAAAAACGAGAGAGTGAAGGTGGTGTGTGCATGTGGAAGAAGAGGTGCAAAAAGGATTAAGGGGTGTGTGAAGATTTGAGCCTAAATGCTTTATTAGTTGTTGATAAGTGAAGATTAGTTGAGTGATTACTATGTGAGTTAGTACTTCATATTATGAGTGTCATTGGAACTGAACCCTTCACATTAAAGGTGTATCATATTAGTTCAATCTTTTGGAAGTGAGGCACTATCTTTGTATCTTAGTAGTTAGCCATCTTTTGTACTCAGGCAGTGAAGCTTTCTAAGGATGGTGAGTCCTAGAAGTGATCCCTATAATATTTTATATCCAGATATAATATATTGTGAGTTAACCCTCATCGTGATTTTTCCCTTTTTGGGTTTTCCACGTAAAAATCCTAGTGTTCATGTGTATGGTTACATTGATTTTTTTTATCTTCCTTCTTGTTGATTTAGTCAAAATTGTGATAATGATAAGATGGATTTTATTATGGTTTTATGGACTACTGATTCACCCCCCTCTTAGTATTTTAGATGTTCAATAGTTGGTATCAGAGCTTGGTTCCTTGGAAGAAGCCTAACAACTTGACGAAGGTCCCAAAATTTGAATATAAGAAAAATTTTCCTCCATAAGTGATCTGTGTTGGATATTCAAAAGGTATAAAGGACAAGTTGATGAAAGAAAATGAGTATATTGAAAAACTGCAAAGTAAAAGTGTTGAAGCATGGGATCTATTAGTTAAGGTAGATGAAATTGTCTCCAGCCTCCTGCAACAATTGGATGAGAATAAAAAGAACTAAAGAATGTTAGGAAATTGAAATTCAAAGGAAGATGGATGAATGATTAAATATTGAGGAAGAGGGTATGTGTAGGATCATCAAGGAAAAAATAGGCCCTTAAGTGGTGAAAAATTTAGAAAAATTAGAGTTAGTCAACTTGACGTAAAAATTTGAATAAGTTATCTATATTATTTCAAAAATATGTAAGAATACAATATGTAGAAAATTGAATGTAGTTTCTAAAATACTATTTTTATTTTTAAAAAAATCTCTATATTTGGTGAAAATTTGAAATTTCAATGTAGTAGCACTTAAATTTTAGGGAAAAAAAAAGTACGTATTTGTCTGACCACCCTAACCACAATAAAATGATAATATTTCTTTTATAATATTTTAGATATAAGTAGACGACTCATGTCCTGATGTGATGCATATTTGTTTCTAATTTTTCTTCAAGTAAATAATTAATTATGAATTTTTTATTACAAATTTTAAAAGGTATAAAAACTCATATGTCTAGCCACCTTAACTTGGTCAAAAATTCATGAAATTCATTTTTTTTAATCCTATAGTATGCAAAGCATTGAATGTGATGCATATTTCATATTCAAAAAATGTGATACCATTTGAAAGCTATAAATTTTCTTCAATCAGCCTATCAATTAGGACTTTAGTCATAATTCAAATAGAAAATGAATAATAATTATTTATTAGATTCAAAGTAAAGCATAATTTATATTGGTGGAAAGCTGAGAATCTCCTTTAATAACCCTTTTCGTTTCATCAATTTTGGGTAAAACAAAGTCATCAACCACATACCCATCATATCACCACTTTTTGGCCCATGATGATCCTACACATACCCAAGAAGTAAAATTTTTGAGATCTAATTTTGAAAAGGAAAGAAGTTTTGAAGACAAATTTAAGATAAGCTTAGAAATGTTTGATGAGTTGATTACTTCTTAGAGATTGGTAATGGATAAGAGTGGTTTATGGTTTGAGGAAGGTCAAAGTTCTAAAGAAAAGAAATCTACTTGGTGAGAAGATGCTTAGATCAAGGATCTAAGAAGGAACTCTAGAAAAACTCCTATAAAACAACCTAATGCTAAAAACTAATTACATTTTAGTGGTGTTTGTTATTTCTATAATAAATTTGGTCATAGGGCTAAGGACTGCAAAAGTAAAATGAATGATTCTTTATCATTCTTGGACAAATGTCTTAAGCACAAAAATATTGGACATAAAGTTAGCATGTGTGAAGATAAGATCAATAAAAGAAAATTTGGAAAGAAGAATGCTATTTGTTGTAAGTGTAGTGATCCAAGACACCCTAGTAATACCTACAAAAGAAGAAAAAATAATTATCTGGCAAAGAATAATGATCAAATCATTGATACAAAAGAATCAAGAAAGGAAATGAAAGATATTTGGAGAAAGGAAGGAAAGCAAGTTGAATTGGAATCATTAGTGTTATATGTGTCAACCTCTAGTGCAGATACTCCTGTCAATATTTAATTAAAGCAATAGCTAAGGGGGAGCAATTATCAGAAAATCTAATAAACCCCCTCATTGATACTTATGTCACATCATGAGAGAAGTATATTTCATTTGGTAATGAAATTAAGGAATTTTCTTAGTTGCATGTGTGAAGGATGAAGCTACAAAATTTGAAAGAATGGAGGCATACATGAATTTCAAGGTAATCTACCTACAAGTTGAAGTATTTATTGTAAAATCATTTAGATTGAAAGGAATAAATTAAGATAATTCAAAAGGATTATGTATTTTTGGAGAAGCATGCAAAGGAATTTTAGAAAGCAATTCAAAGTTTCAGGGTTTGAATAATAAATCAAGTGGATTCGAAGTGAGCTCTAGAAGCAAGATATCTATAAATTTCTTGTTGGCATTTATAGAGGTATTCCTATTTGCACAATCTTTCATTTTTATTGCTATGGATAATTCAAAGATTGTGAATAGTGCGAGTGCAAGTTAATTTGAAGAGATATTTGAAGAATGTTTCAGAAGAGTTTTTTGGTGCATTCTCTCACATCCCTCTGAGAGTGTTTCCAATGAAAGATATCTATACATTTTTTAATTGTAAGATAAAAGAGATGTTATTTCAATTGAGAATGTTGTGGAAAAATGAATTAGAAGAGAACCATGATGCTTAAAGAGTGTTAGTTGAGAAATGGTTGCATGTTTGGAGGAAAGTCCCTTTGTTTGAATTTGACAAGAAGTATATTCAAATAGTATTGAGTAGAATTCATGACGCATCTTTGTGGATTGATGAGGCACATATTATTAGTAGAGAAGCTATCAAAGATGTAACTAGTTTGTGTTCCTCCGGACCAGTTCCCAAATGGAACGTTATGGATGAGCAAGAGATAATTGAGGTTACCAATGTGAATCTTGAAGGGAAAGAGATTGATTTGAGATCAATTATAGATCCAATAGTAAAGTATGTTGCTATGGTCATTAGTCACAAAGTTTGTATTCCTAGAAATAACCTTTATAGTTTCTACTCATGTTGTACATGGTGTTGTTGATATGGTTAAAAGAGGTATGGATTATGACTTGTGTTAATTACTTCGTATATATCTTTTGAAGAATTTAAAGAAAATCAAGAAGAGTAAGAAGAATATTTTTCGGTATGGAAATTTGGTTGTCTGTTTGGGTAAAAGCACAAAGTTGTGTCACACTTTAAGCCAACTTATAAACACAACTAAATTTAAGTATTTCTAACTAAAAATTAATTTTGGTCGAACACATGATCTAGTAAGATTCATTGTAATGCCCCGCCAAGTAACCTTAAAGGAAGTTGCAATTAACATCATAAGCGAACCAATTTTTTTTTATAAAGTGCATTTAACATACACATTCACTTACTAGTTAACAACAACCTCTAAGGCTACAAGGTTAGGATTACTTAAACCCACACATACATATTACATATAACCATAGCCTTATGAACTTTATGAAATAAACATCATACATCATAAGAATACCACATAACATAATAAGATAATCAACCAAGATACAATCTCATAAACATTAACTTAATCCAATAGTTACATCACTCATTCCCAGAATGAGGCAATAGTACAAATGTATTATAATTACATAACTCCACCTCATAACATAAGAGGGGTAAAATAACTTATACAAGCGAAATATTACAATGCAAGAAATTACAACAAGAACCACGAGCTGTCCATCTGGATGTCTCGCCACCAAGTACTGAAGATAGATGGGGACCCAACGGTTTTGGTGCATGTTCCACCCTACCAATGTGGTACCCGAAGGCCCACCCCCCATGCTAGGAGATAGTAATAAAGTAACATGGACAAAGATTCTACTACCTCTAACCAAAGGCAGACTCAAACTGACTCATACTGTTATAACCAACGAAATGAATTAACGAGCACAATTCATTCACCATACAAGTACGAATCAAGTACAACTCAAGTACAATACAAGTACAAATCAAATACAATACAAGTACAATACAAGTACAACTCCAACATCACTGACATAGGTCACATTGCTTCCAGATATAAAGTAGATCAAGTATGTTCAAATAGCCATACACATAAAATAATTAACAACAGTTATCATAGATAGAGTGTCATCGCAAGGTTTGTCATGAGATCTCCTATGGGCATTCTTCATAGGCTCTGGCACAAGTAATCCTGGTGGCCTCAACCGAATCCCGGTACTCATACTCACTCATGCGAAGTCACCTACCTCTCACAAGAACTAGATAGTTGATCTTGCCATTCCAGGCCTTCTCACTCATCCCAAGTCTAAACAAGCCCTTGCGTCTATGAGTGAGGATTAAATTATCTTGATTAGTGAGAAGTTAGTCCTAATCTTCTAAGTACATTATTTTAATTATCACTTGTTTAAATCACTCCTAAAGGTTATCCAGTTTACCTCTTTGGGCTCTAGCGCCTAACAAAAGTCACTCTTCTATTCGACAACACACACCCAAACAATCCAGCAAGGGAACCACAAGTGCATACCAACTAGGCATCATAATCCACTCCAACACAAGGAGGATACAAATAATAGAAAATCACTCCAAACATCTTGGAGGAAACAACACATAGTCCACTCCCTTCACAGAAGGTACAAAATATCTCACTCCAAACATCTTGGAGGCAACAACACATATTCCACTCCTTTCACAAGAGGTACAAAAATCTCACTCCAAACATCTTATGTTAACTCTACAACAACATTAATCTATAATGCATGTGAAACAATAATCAGATAACTACATCCCACAATAATAGTTGTCGCTCAATAGTAGCGATCAAAACATCATAACAAAATGTATCCAGTATCAAAGTAACTGCAACCAAACATAGCATAAAACAAACCAAACAAGAAGCAAAACGGAGGGGTATTACATTCATTCTAGCTATGTTAGATACTTCCACAACTTTTTCAACTAAAATTGTTGGATAAAAATATATGAATCACCACTTTGAGTCCAATTTACCAAAAACATAAAATTATTTGAAAAACTTGAAGTTTCAATAAGTCCTACTAATATAAATAACATTTTTAAAAAATATTAAAATACCCTTTTGTAGATCCATAAGTGTTGTTTTAAAAAATATATTTATTTTAATAGTTTAATTATTATTTATATATTTTTTTTAATTTTTACTAAAAGTAGATTATCAACACAAAATATTAGGCTGATTACCATGTCAAGGAAAAATACTAAAACTTATTAAAAATTAAAAAAAAATATAATGCACTAGATAAAAGAATCTATTTCAAGATGGTATAATTTTTTTCCATTTTAGATATATATTTAATATTAAAGTTGATGTCCAATGGAAACACCTATTTTTTTATTCACAATTTTTTTAATATTTATTTAAAATATATATATTTATCAAAATTGGAAAAAAATATATTCATGTACTAAAGTTTCAAGTCATAAATACACAAAAAAATTGAAAGAAAAAAATAAAATTTACTATAAAAAGTTTGATGTCTCATGCAACTTCATTTTTCAGCATTTTATCAACAACTAAATTATAGTGTTAATTTATTAAAAACTAGTTTGAAATAATTTTTTATTTTTTTGTCAAAAATATAAACATAAAATATACTAAAAAATACATATTTTACTAGTTTACGTCATTTCAAAATTTAAAACATATATGCCATTTTTTAGTGATTAAAGTTTAAAAGTTGGATGAGTGTTGGCCATTTCTTTTATAAAGTGTGACACAACTTTTTGCTTTTACCTATTTACTCATTTACTTTTTAAGAGAAATACCAATAATATGAAAGATAGAATGGTCAAATACAAAGCCTATTACCCATCAAATCAGGAACCTCATGATAAATCTTGGTAGCTTAGATGCACAAGACACTACCCTTTTTGTATTCTTTGGAACACCTCAAATGAGGATAAATAGAAGGTTTATAATTCTAGTAAGTGTTGTTGAAAGGTACTCTAAAATTTTCCTATGTCCATAGATTTTTGTCACATGGAAGGAGTTGAATCAAGGTTTATTTGGATATCAAAATTAGATTATGAAGTGTTAAGAGGATGAAGTTGATAATTATGCCAGAAATCTTTTAGAAAGCCCTAAGAATCTTAGTGTAGAAGGTACCTCTGGTAGCATAACTAGAATAGGAAAGAAAAGGGAGAGTGATGTTAAGCAAGAAGTTGCAAAAGGAAGCAAGTTTGAGAGAGCTCAACATGAGCATGAAAGAATAAATATTCAAAGAGATTTGGAAGAATTGCAGAAGGTTATTCCTAGTTCTAATTTTGATTCATCTATTTTTGTTGTCGAGAATCTATGTGGCATGATTGATTCTTTGAAGGCCTACATCTTTGGACTTGAAGCACATGTTGAAACTAGGTCTGATGAAGGAAATTTGGAAGATATTGAAGAAAAATGTGCAAATGCACACAATCGAGTGATGAAGGAATCAAAGAGTGTACAATTTTGTGAAGAAGAGGAATAAGAACAACATTATTTTTGCATAGATTGGTCTAGCAATACACTAAACGTAAAAAATGAGATAAGGATGAGTGAATCCTAGATGAGCACTCAACAAGATACATATAGGTTAGCAGAAGATAGAGATAATCAAAGATGGTCCTACATTGTTCAACTTCAAGAAAATTTATTTTCTTTGTAGGCTAAATGGACGGATGTTATCAAAAGGTGTGTGGCACTCAAACACATGATTAAACTTAGGAACACTTCTATTTCTAGTGCTCTTGGTTGTATTGGTGAATTATCAGAAATTAATCTTAGTCACAATACTTTAGTAGATGGTGTAGAGTCCTTAACTAAACTTGTGCTATTACAAAAAACTCTTATAAGTGTAATAGGTTCATGGGAAGAAGGAAAATCATCATGGAAGATCATCCTAGAGAATCTCAGAGGTTCTTCTTTAGGTTAACTCAATTTTGTGTTCATATATTTTTGGTTACATTCTCATGCATATATACATATATACCAAAACCCATCATTTCTCATTGATGTCAAAGGGGGAGAGATAGAGAGATGAAGAGATAGATGTTAATAGTGGAATTTTTTTTGATGAAAAATAGTTGTGGTAGGGGGATTATTCAGAGTATTCAGTTGTAGTATTTTGGAAAAATAAATTGTCATACATGTTGCCAATAATGCCAAGATGGGAGATTGTTGGAATTATGGAGCCTTGCAACATGAGCATGAACTATGGATGGTTTATGTTGGTTTTTCCTATTTTTTCATTGATGTAAACATGGTGGTAACCATATGGGAAGTCTAATTAGTTTATTGGAATCTATTATCTATCGATAATACTCTTTTGTGATGGATTAGTGTGTTGCTATTTTATTCCAGAATTCATTTCAAGATCTCATATGACTCTAATACCTTAACCATGTTATCATGACTCATTAAGACAATTGCATCCTATATCTTGAGACATTTTTGGTTATGAGTAGAATTTTATCTCTGATAGAGTTCAAATTTGTATTCTATTGTTGTTCCTTACTTGGCATACTATGTGGGAGACTTCACATTATAATAAGGTGAAAATTCTTATTTTGTGGTTTTCTTGATATTCTTTATGTTGGTAGTATGATGGGAAATTAATGTTTTATCAGATTTAGAAGGTGCTTGCTTTGAGTTTTTTTTGCTGGTTTAGAGAATTATGTTCTAGTCTTGGTCGACTTAGTGTATGAGATGCCTTATGGAGACTAGTTATGTTTTATGGATGTTAGTTGACTTGGTATAATGCACTACATGGGTAAAATGTTTAAATCACATATGGTGTTGATAAAGGAAGTTTTGATTATTCTATTTTCATATAATTAGGCTGACCTAATTGAGGAATAATATATACTTGTATATATATAAGATGTTTTGAAGAAGTAAAAAAAGGAGAGATTGAAGGTGTTGTGTACATGTAGAAGAAGAGGTGAAAAAATGATTAAGGGGCGTGTGAAGATTTGAGCCTAAATGATTTATCGGTTGTGGATCAATTTAGATTAGTTGAGCGATTACTATGTGAGGTATTACTTCATATTCTCAACTTCATTCGAATTGAACCCTACACATTGAAGGTGTATCCTATCTGTTCAATCTTTTTGTAGTGAGCCACTATCTTTGTATCTTTGTGGTTAGCCATCTTTCATACTAAGGTAGTGATCCTTTTTAAGAACAGTGAGTCATAGAAGTGAGCCCTGGGTATGTCCAGGATCATCATGGGAAAAACAAGCCCTTAAGTGGCAATAAAATTTAGAAAATCAGAGTTAGACAACTTGACGTAAAAATTTGAATAAGTTATCTATATTATTTAAGAAATATGTAACAATATAATCTGTAGCAAATTGAATGTAGTTTCTAAACTACTAAGTTTATTTTTAAAAAATAAAAATCTATTTGGACAAATTTTGAAATTTCAATAAAGTAGAACTCAAATTTCAGGGAAAAAATAAGAAGTAGGTGTCTGTCTGACCACCCTAACCACAATAAAATGATAATATTTTTTTATAATATTTTAGATATAAGTAAGGGACTCGTGTCCAGATGTGATTCATATTTGTTTGTAATTTTTTTCCAAGTAAATAATTAATTATGATTTTTTTAATACAAATTTTAAAAAATATAAAAAATTGTATGTCTAACCACCTTAATTTGGTCAAAACTTCATGATTTTTTTTATTTATTTTTAATCCTGTAGTATGCAAACCATAGAATATGACGCATATTTTGGATTCAAAAAATATGATACCGTTTGAAAGCTATAGATTTTTTTCAATCAGCCTATTAATCAGGACTTTGGTCGTAATTCAAATAGAAAATGAATAATAATTATTTATTAAACTCAAAGTAAAAAATAATTTATATTAGTGGAAATCTAAGAATCTCCTTTAAAAACCTTTTTCGTTTCATCAATTTTGGGTTAAAAAAATGTAACACCCCTCCGTTTTGTTTTCCGGACTGGATAGTGTGTCCTTGTTTTGCTTTTAGTTATATTTTGCATTTTACGATACTTTATCTTATGGGTGTATTTGATTGTATTTATAGAGCGATGAACTATTTTATGTGATGTGATGTGATTTATCTGATGGTTTGTTTTACATGTTTTAATGGTGTAATGATGTTAGTTGATATAACATGTGATTGCTTATGAGATTATTGGATTATGATGGTAGTGTCAGTTTTGATGATTGTATTAGTGAAGAGGACATCTTTGCATCACTCACTTGCGAGCGCCTATGATTTCATGATTTCCTCTTCATGGTGATTATTATATGTTGTTTATATTATATGTGTTGGATACTATGTTTTCAGGTTTGCAGGTACATGCCATTAACTCCACCTGGTTTCACAGGTCTGAGCATGTCGATCCAACAGTTAAGTTGAAAGGGAGATAGTAGCTAGGTAACATGTGTCAAGTCTACACCCTAGCCCTAGTGTGTTGTCAGTCATTTGTGTCGAGTCGTGGATTGCCTTGCCTTAATCTTATTCTATGTTGAAAGGATTCTTGAGTTGAAAAATAAATGTTTAGAATAATTGCATTTAATCATGTTGATGGTTATTTAATTTAAATTATGCAATATGGATAGAAGTTTATATTTAAATTAATTAAATTTAATCCATGGGGATGAATTTAGTTATTAAATAATTAAATTAATTAATTAAATGTGTGTTAAGAAAAAAATAAAAGAAAGAAAGGAATTAAAATTCAATATGGAAATTGATTTCAATTTAGTGGGAATTTGATTAATTTGCAATTTTAATTTCAAATTGTGAGAATTAAAATAGAAATGGTAATTAAATTTTTATTTGGAAATTAGTTTTCAATTTCTGGAAATTAAGCTATTATTTAGAATTATAAAGTTAAATGGAAATTAGAACTGATTGTTCGAAGATATTTTAGTTTGCATGCATAATCAGATTTAGTAGAGGATATTTTCATTTACGCAACTTGTGTAATGGGAATGAATTAGAAGTTTTGGGTTGCAAATGCATGCACGGGAGAATTTTGGTTTGGAGAGGAAAGAGGAAAAACTTGTGAGGAAGTTTTGGGAAATTTTTTATAGAGAGGGTTTGGAGATTTGTTGGCTGTAGATGTAGATTGGATTTGTTCTGGTAAATCTGGTGGTGTTTTGTTGCTTTCTTTCTTGGATGGAATCACTGGATTGATGGATTGAAGCTATGGAAGCTTTAGAGGAAGATTTACATCAAATTTTCATTGCCTTAAGCTTCTTGGACTAGGTTTTCTTTTGTGGTATTTTATTGATCTTTGTTTACATTTAAAATTGTACAGATAAAGAATTGGGTGTTAAATTTGTTTGAGAAAATAATTTGTGATTAGAAGAAAGAAATTAATTAAATAAAATTAAAACTTTTTGTATTCAAGAAACAACCTCTATAGAATTTAATTTATTTGAGGAAATGAATCGTTTAGTTATTTAAATCAAACCTAGAGGTTAAACAAAATGTTTGGATTGTTTTGGAAAATCCGATTCACTGTAGAAAAAAAATTTGTTTTGTTTCTAAAACCTTTGTAGAAATTTTGGTGGTGAAACATAAAGGATTGAAAAACTTGTAGATGTAGTCTTGATCTGTCTTAGTTCTCTTGTTCTTTTTTGTTGTCTAATAATTTGAAGAAATTGATTAAAAAATTTAATTATAAATCTCTATAAATTTTGTATTGTTTTCTGAAAATTTTCATATTTTCACCTGTAGGTGAATGTTTTAGAATAATTTCTCCAAATTATCTTTATGTTGAAATTATCAATTATATATATATATATATATATATATATATTGTTGCATCTTTATATATATAAAAATTGTTATTATAAACTATTTAAATTTAAATCTAAAGATTTAATTGCCGTACGGTGATAACCATCCTTTGTGTCTTGCGAGGTGTTCGTTTTCTGAGTTGTATGTGGTATGCGAATTTATTTCATAGTACCTCTGAATTCCTTATTCGCTTTTTCCCTAAGTACGTATGTATTGTGGTTGGGGAGGATCTACCTTCCCACCACCGCTCCCATATGGGAGAGGCGGTGTGGAGGGAGACCCTCCACCTCACCCCTTACCTTCTTGGTTGTTGTGTGAGGTGAGGCTCGGCCTTGAACAACCACGCATCCTCTCTCTCCCTTTCCCTTTCCTCAGAGCATGTGAGGTGGCATAAATTTATTTCGCCGCCCTTTTTAGATTTAATGAGAGTTCCATTAAAAAAATATGGAAATTTAATATAAGTTTTGAATTCGGATTTTATTAAGACGTGTGTGGGGTTTACTCTACCATGAATGGTCCATGGATGGGATAAATTATGTGGTTCATTTATTTCAGATTTTTGTCATTGTTTTTAATATATAAATAATAAACTATATATAATATAGTATATATACATTGAAGTATGTGTATGGATATATATATATATATATATATATATATATATAATATGTATATGTATTATTTTGTATATATGTTTTATATTTGATATTTTTGGAAATAATTGTAGATATATTTAATGTATTTATACAAGTATATATATATAATTAAATATATTACCATATATTTAATGCATATATGTATGAGTATTTTCGAGTAAAGGTATACTCATTATTTAAGTTGTTTTATTAGGTGCATGTAAATTAGTTTTGCATGGAAATTTTATAAGATAAGATTAGAATGCATGGTAAATTAGATAAGGAAGAAGATATTTTATTATACATTGAACAAATATTTAAAATTCAATGATTATTTAATTATTGAGAATAATTGGGTGCATGCGTTAAAGTTGGAATGAGATAACTATTAGATGAAATAGACTTTGTATTATTGAAGGTTTGAAATGGAAGTGATTAAAATGCATAATTCAAATTGATAGGGAAAATTGTATTTTTAATAAATTGATTAAATAATATAATTTATTTGCAAAGTGAAAGAAATTAAGTTAGTAGAGAACTTTAGATGGTTTTAAAAGTAAACATTGATTTTGGTTTAAATTATTTAAAATTAGTATTTCTTATATTTGTTAATTAAACCCATTTGGTTAATTATCTATATTGTTTTGAGAGGGTAAAAGTTTTATGTTATTGTGAATAGAATATGAAAGAAATATGAGTTTAGAATATCCAAAAATAGTAAGTTTCTCATGATTGTTATAAATATTTTATTTTCTCCGTATGTCGTAAAAGGGAAGTGAGTTAACTATTTTAGACATTCCAATAATGAAAGGGAAAAAGGGTATATGGTTATTTGAGTTAACCTAGCATTCGTATCTTTGACTTGGTCAATGTAACCTATTGAATGAGTATGGATTTAGGAAATCCAAATATTAGATGTGAACTATGACTTGAATGCTTTTGTGGCTATGTCATCAAGTGGTATTTTGGGTTGTGGGATTAAGTGTTAGTCTAAATTTATAAGCCTTCTAGAAGATCTTAGAAGATGAGGGTTGTCATTTCTTTATGTCAACCAGTTGTTTTCCCTTGGGTAGTCCATGATGCCTTTTTTGTATTTACCCGGTTTCCACGAACGGGGGTGTTTGGTACCTCCTTTGAAAGGAGTGGACTATGAGTTTGTTTCCTCCAAGATGTATGGAATGCGTTTATTATTTGTTCCCTCCTAGAGTTGGAGTGGTTGTTTAAGCCAGTTTGTATGCACTTCGGTTTCCCTTGGTGATTGGTTTGTGAGTGTATTGTCCATTAGAAGAGTGGCTTTTGTGAGGTGCCAGAGCCCAAAGAGGTAAACTGGGTAACCTTCAGAAGTGATTTAATCAAGTGGTAATTAAATTAATGTATTTAGATGATTAGCATGCATTCACACTAATTCAAGATAATTTTTCCTCACTCATAGACACAAGGGCTTGTTTAGACTTGGGATGAGTGGGAAGGCTTGGAATGGCAAGGTAATCTATCTTGTATGTACGAAAGGTATTTGATTTTGCATGAGTGAGTATGGGGGTTGGGATTCGGTTGAGGCCACCAGGATTACCGAAGCCATTGAAGAATGCCCAGAGGAGATCTCATGACTAACTATGTGATGACACTCTATCTAGGACAACTGTTGTTAATTTTTTATGTGTATGGTTCTATGAACATACTTGATTTATTTTATGTCTGGAAGCAATGTGACCTATGTTAGTAATGTGAGAGTTGAACTTGTGTTGTACTTTTTTAGTTCATTTGTTTGGTTGTGTCAGTATGAGTCTGCCTACGGTTAGAGGTTGTGGATCTTTGCCCATGTTATTTGGTTACTATCTCCTAGCATACGGGGTGGGCCTACGGGTACCACAAGGTTGGGAGGAACATGCACCAAAACCGTTGGGTCCCCCTTATTCTTCAGTTCATGGAGGTGAGAAATCCAGTTGGACAGCTCGTGGTTCTTGTTATTCATTTCTAGCATTGTTGTATTTCAAGATGTAAAAAGTTACTTTACCCCTCTTGTATTTATGAGGTGGATTTTGTAATTGTAATACTTTTGTAATATTGCCTCATTCTGGGAATGAGAGATGTAACTATTGGATTAAGTAAAGGATAATGAAATGGTATCTTGGATGTTTATCTTATTATGTATGTTGTATCCTTATGTTGTATGATGCTTCTCTCTTAAAGTAATTTTATGCTATGGTTATATGTGAGATGTGTGGGTTTAAGTAATCCCAACTTTGTAACCTTAGAGGTGTTGTAATTAGTAAGTGAATGTGTGTATTAATTACACTTTATTAAAAAAAAAATTAGTCCACTTAAGTCGTTAATTACAACTTTTTTTAGGGTTACTTGACGGGGAATTACAAAAAAAGTCGTTAGCCACATGGGTCATTATATCACTTAGATATCACCAGTTTTTGGCCCATCATGATCCTACACATACCACCCTATAATATTTTTTATGCAAATATAATATATTTTGAGTTAACCCTCACCATGGTTTTTCCCTTTTTGGGTTTTACACATAGAAATATTGGTGTTTATGTGTATGGTTACATTGATTTGTTTCTATGTTGCTTCTTGCCAATTTAGTCAAAATTGTGATAATTATAAGATGGATATTATTATGGTTTTATGGAATACTTATTCACGCCCACTCTCAGTATTCTGGATGTTCAACAAAGAGAAGCTACAAAACACCAATAGAGGATTCCTGAATTTTAGATCAACCCTCATACTAGGACTAAATCCCCACTTGTGTAGTATGAGTCCTAGTATACCAAATTTCAAACATTTTCTATAGATCGTGTTTTACTAGTTGCATATTCTAATATCGGCCTGAAACCCTAAACTAGGACTAAATGGCCCCTAGTGGCGTATCAGTCTTAGTGTACATTAAAATTCATAATTTTAGTAGTACAAACCTTGTTTCAAGCTTCTTCATCTTTTTAGGTGCCCCCTTGTCCTTTCTCAATTCATTATTCTAATTTTTAATTTCATATCTTAGGTTGCATAGTTAGGTTTGCATATCATTTACATTTCCTTCTTTCCAAGCCTTTGTTTCATGGTGAATAATCACACCCAAGGAAATTATCTTAACCATCTAGCCAACTCCTCAATCAAGTCAATTGCTTGAGGGATATTGGTTTCCTTTAATGAAACATAAGTGAAATAGGTGGAGGAGCCCTTAACCCCCTTTAGTCCCATCTCCTCAAATGTTAAACAGTATTTTGAAGGTTTCATTTTTGTGAACCTAGCCTTTGGACACCTTATTTTCTGATTTGAAATGCATCATAGTCCTAGATCTAGCTTGCATTAAAACTTTGCATTAGGTCTTACATTAGTTAATTTTCATCTATGGTTTCTAGATCTTGCATTAGCAAAAGTACATATAGGTTACATTTTTGCATCTTGCATCATTCAGATTCATTTAAGAAATTTATAATTACACATAGTCGAGAAAAATTTCAAACCAAGAAACCTAACATTCACTTAGAATTTTCTAAAATTAGTGTAAAAACCTTAATTTGGGACACATTCATCCCTATGGGCAATTTAGTTCTAGTGCAGGTGGTTTTACCTAATTTTTGGTTATTATGTATAGATTTTTTTCAACATTTGAACCCTTGAAATACCCTAACTAGGACTCATATTTTGCTCAAGGCGATTTAGTCCCATCTTATATTTCAAATTACATTTTACAACATTAAAAACCTTGTTTCTATACTTCTTGTTGTTTTTGTTAGATCTCTATTTCAATTTACTAAGTTTTTGTTTCATTCATTTCATTTCATCCACCTTAATTTTTTGTGAATCAAAGTATATCATTTATCTTACGTTCATTGCATCTTGCATTCATTGATTGTCCCTAGCATGAGCTTTACAACTTGGTGTCCTATTGATAATACTATAGTGAGACATAGTTTGAAACTCATGTCATCCCATGATAGCACAATCATCATGGATCTTGAGTTATCTAGCTCTTTCAGTCATTGTGTTGACACTAGCTCACTAGGTATGGACCATACCCTTAACAACTCTCTACCTTCAAGTAGCATGACAAGTGTTGAAACAATGGTTACTAGTATCCCTCAAGAAAGAATAGTTTGAATCCATGAAGAATTAACAAACCTACAACATCAAGTAAGTACAACAAACATTTCAACCACTACTATCCCTACTATAGATAATATACATTCATGATTGAAAGTGAAGAAGGAATAGAACTTGCACATAACCTAGCTTAGATTTTTGGAAAAATTACTAGTTGTGCTCAACCTATTGGTTACATTTTAATAACAAAACTTATCTCTAGAAATACCTATAGACTTTACCATTTCCAATAATCAGTATTCTAAAGGGATTGGCCAATGAATGGTGGAAGCTACAAAACCTCTACTCCTACACTTTGGGCTCTGTATAACCTAGGAGGGTTTTCCCACAATGCATACTTTTGAATTCATATAATTGTAATCAAATGCATTGCCAATAAAAGATACTTCTCATTAAGTTTCTCAAGATCCTAATACATTAAATAAGTCGGTGGCTCATTTATCAATGTATTATACTTAAAACATGAGATGGTGAGATTGTAACATGTAACAACTACAATAGTAACCATAAGAGTTTGTAAAATAAAATTTATTAGTTGATGAATCAACACAAAAAAATATCATGAATACCTTACATGAACCAATGCATCTATCCTAAGCACAAAGTCATAACCAGCCTATATGATAAGTTAACAATTCATGAATAGCAACACATAATTTCAAGAGATAATGCATTACAACATTCTCCTATTACATTCATGAATAATACTAGTTATCACTATCCTTGCACTTCATTCTTATGATTTATTAATCTCATTCAAGAATTTACATCAATTCATTGAATCCATAAGCAAGAACGAAATCAAACATCCACTAATAAACAATGGAGACAAAAAAATTACATGTTGTATTACTTTCATTTATAACTCATAAAATGAATTCAAGGAGAGACAATAGCCATGAAATCGGTATTTATCAATATATATTTTTCTTTTTTGTTATCTGAACTACATATAGAATTATGAACTCTCAAATTTAAGACAAACACTCTAAAAATATACTTAGTATATATCTTACAATTCACTGTGTCAATTGCATAAAAAAACCAACCCCTACTTCCTAGCCCTGAATTCCTTTCTATACAAAAGGAGTAAAAACAAGCATTAGACTAGAAATTACACATGTCAAACCCTATTAGACCACTAAGTCAAAGGTTATTTCATTTAGTTACAACATACTCCAAAAGGTAGGAGAAATGTGAAGAAAATGAATGCATCCCATATTCGTTGCAGGAGATAAGGTCCAATCTTCAAAATGAGTTCAACTGAATAGTTACCTCAAAAGTTGTGCCCATGCACCAAAATGAAAAGAAGGAAAAGCATGAGGAAAACAAAAAAGTATAAAAGATAAGACCACGTTTATAGCCTTTTCATGAAACCAACCTTGAATAAGATGCACTATATTTTTCATACTTTAACATAAGCCTAATCTATACTAAATCCAAGCTATGTAGTGCATTCCTATTTGTTCGTTATTCACCATGGTTGCAAACCTCAAAATTTCAAATCAGTAACCTACCATCCTTAGTGTAAAACCCCCACTCCTTCCAAATATATGTCTTTCCATGCTAGGAATTCTTCTTCTATGGGCCAATCAAAATTCATTACTTCATCAGCCCTTTGTCTGTAAGGTGCATATTTGGTGACAATCTAGTTAGCTTCCCTATCAAATTCTAGCAATACAATCTCATCATAGACCAACATATCCATATTCATTGTCAATGTGTCCATATCAAATTTCTAACAA
>CM021102.1:358240318-358257859 GCA_007115665.2 Sequoiadendron giganteum | reverse complement strand
GTCTTTTAAATCCCAATCCATATGTTTTTCTTCCCTTACCCTCGTGAGCCATAAATCACATACAACTTTTTATCAACGAGAGGATGAGGAACGACTGAGATTGAATCTAGAGGCATCATCCTACACACTACTAAGCTAGCTTCAATTTTATTTCTCATACAATATCAAGGGCTTAGATTAAAAGATATTTAGGTACATATGAATATGGGCTTTAGTAACACACACATTACCCTCCATGTTGTTAATATTTATTCCACATGGCAAACACTTGCTTCCTTGTCGAGAAACTGGAAAGGAGGATGGGGCCCTCACAGGATGGCGAGGAGCAATCTAGGTTGATAAACATCACCTGTAATCAACCATGAATCAAGGTGACATTTAGTAATATTAATTCTTAGACCAATCACAGAGAAGACAGGTGGCAATCGCACACTAGCCTACATGGTAACTTTAGTAACCAAGTAAAAAAAATGGGCCAGCGAGGAACAACCCAGATTTGGCCACTTCAATTATCACCAACTATTGATCTAGCTTTAGCAAACACTTGTAAACCTTTTCAGGGATGTCAGGACCACAAATTATTAGTAACACATATCCTTTTCCCATGAGCGTGAATGAATAAAATAATTCAATAGATAAATTAGGACAAGCAGGTAGGTGATAGTTCAGATTTTCTTCATCGATCACATGGCATACAAGAGATTTCTGGACCTACACATGTAAAAATGTTAACTCTAAAAGGGACCTATCTTAGGAAAATTAGCCCATGACCATAACACAAAAACTTGAGATCTTTATTAATGGGAAATATTTAGCTCGACCTAGGATAACCACCAAATAATAATCCAACTTGATTAGCTAGTAAAACCAAACAAGAGGTCTAGTCACTCAACATGATCTGATATAAAAAGCTATAACTTGAAGAGACCGATGACTAGTAGAAGGAGTCAACCAACAAATAAAACAAAGACCAAGATATAACATCTAAGGGTTTTTCATATAAGACTAGAGTAAACCTAAAATACTTTGTAATAAAGATATAGAAACCCATAAATCCGTAGACTCGGCAAGATCATGAGAATGAAACAAACTTTTCAAGGGGTTCCAACAATAGCTCTGACTAGGGACATATGCCTATTGGAGGCATAGCGAGATTGCATAATCTATGGTTGAAGCAAACCAATCAAAACACACACAAGTGAAAACCAAGGAGCTCCTTGGACAGGGTAGTAAGACAAAACCAGATGCAACAAAAAACAAACAAACCTATACAAAAAAAATACAAAATTTACAGTGTACATGGAAAAACAACATACTTAGGAAAAGTATGGTTTTAAGAATTGTCCATGTAGTGGCAATTCAAAATTTTCACCTGTTAAGCTTTGTAGGAAATAGGAATCCTCCCCATGTGCACTAGCTATTAGATAAGGGCCTATCCATAATGCTTTAAATTTTTCGTGCTTGCCCTTGTCTTAAGCTCTAGCATTCTAGGCCAACACCATACTGTTTACCTTGAAATTTCTAGGAGATGCTCTCTTGTCATGTAGATGTTAAACTCTCAACTGCATTTTCATATTTTTACCCTCAACTTCTCTCCTTGTTTCATCCAATTACACCGAATTCTCTATCTTGTGCTACATATCATCACATATTCATTCATTATATTCTTGAATAAACTTATACATCTTTAGTAGGTTATTTTGTGGTAACCTAGCATCTAGGCCATAAACTAAACCAAATCATGAATAACCCATAGCCTTTTTCATTGTCACTCTATCTGCCCAGAGTGCCAATTTTAGTTTGGAGACCCAAGCCTTCTTATTCTTCTCCATCACTCTCTTAATGATTTTCATTAGGCTCTTATGGATAGATTTGACTTGATCAGTTCCTTAAGGATGGTAAGGAAAAAAGTAAGAAACTTGTATTCCATGTTTGTCACAAAACTCTTTGAATTCATCAGATCTGAAACACATAGCATTATTTGAGATAATCCTCTCAGGAACTCCAAATCCGATGAGAATATTATTCAATAGGAAATCCACTACCACCTTGCTTGTGGCCTTATTTGTGGGTATTGCTTCTACCCATTTTGTGAAATAATCAGTAGCAACAAGGATCCAAGCATGGACTCCACTTGAATTTTTTGGAATTTCCCCAATGAAATCAATCCCCCATTATTGCAAAGGGGTTGGTACAATTATAGGCCTCAGTGGTAAATTTCTCGAAAACTCCAACTTTCCAAAAATCTTTGGCAGGCATCACAAGTTTTAACAAACTTGTGAGATTTTTTAAAACCATAGGCCACCATAATCCCACTCTTAAAATATTGTGAGCAATGGTCTTTGCCATGTATTGACCTTGACACACCCCATTGTACATTTCTTGCATGAGTTCTAGTGTCTGTTTCCTATCCACACATTTGAGAAGTACACCATCTAAATTCCTCCACCATAGCTCATTGTCAGTGATTACATATTTTATTACATGCAATTTTAGTGTCCTTTTGTAATTATCAGTCATGTATGTGGGACATTGCAGAGTTTATAAATATTGAACAATTATTTTGTACCACCCACATGTTTTCATATCACAAATAGGTGCAACATCAAGTACTTTTATTCCATTGATTTAATTTCTATCCAGATTAGCTTTTTCCATAAACTTAGTGAGACCCTGACCTCTTACTAATTTGGTGATTTGAACATCAATATTAAATTCTTGGATCCTATTAATCCATCTACACCTTCTACCTATAGTCTCCTGCTAAGTGAAAATATCTTTCATAGTAGCACTTGGTACAAATGCTATGACAATAGCTCCCTATAGATAATTCTGAAAGTTCTTCATTACCTTAACTAGAGAATATGGTTGTTTCTCAGTTGTGTCATATTTCAGCTTGCAAATACTTACTAAAAAATGCAATAGGTTTTTCAAAACCTTCTTCATTTTTCTATAATAATACAACAACAATAGTATGAAAAGAAGAAAAGGAGAAAATGTACATGTTTGACTCAAGGGAACATTAAGAGGGGGGGTGAAATAGTGTTCAACAAATCTTAACTTCATTAAACTAAAACTTAAACCGTTTTACCATTTTATGAAAAGAGAAGATGCAAACACATAAAGAGATTATCCACAACACCATAACACAAGGATTTTTGCTTGGAAACCTTGTTAGGGGAAAAATCATGGTGGAGGTTAATCCATAATTTGAGTACTCAAATATAAGTTTTAAAAAAGGGAATGCACTTGCATTCAGGCACACTTCCTAGAGCTCACTGCTCAAAGGGAAGGCTACCTACCTTACAAAAGTTAAGATTAAAACCATCTGAAGGTTGAATTGAAGTAGTAGCATCTACTTATACCAGGTTACAATTCCAATTAAGCTCATAGATCAGATTCTACACTTTTCTCTACTCTTCTTTTCTCTTCTCTGCTCTGCTATTTGCATCACACATAGATAAATTCACACTATTACTTTGCTGAATTTCACACCACATACTAATATACTTTGCATTCACTATTCAACATTATCTAAAAATGATAAAACTTATCTCATATGTATATCACTATCAAGGATTGGAACATTCATATGTCAGCTTCACAAAACATTAATCTCTTTACCATTGTTGGCTAGATCCACCACTAATTATTTATGTGTATCCTCCAAAGTCAGTTAGGACATAGAGAGGACCCAAATAAACATATTTTGAATGTAAAAATATTTGATTAATAACCCCTTATACATCCACAATTACTATATTTGCTAGGTCAGCCATCTAGCATGGATAACCAACAAATTAGTGCACTAGATGAATTAGATCATACACCAGTTAATACGCATCAAGATACTTCATGACTAAGGTGTTAAAAACATCAACAAACCTTCCTCAGATATCCACAACTCAAAATAGCAGTCTGGTGAGGTATTCAGATCGACATTATTACCTTAAATCGAATGCCCTGTTCTTTATTTTGTTTTGTTGGTGTAAACCAAAACTAGACTATAGACTGGATGAATGACTTAGGTTTCCATCAATGACAACAATATAATCCATATTCCAACAATCTCCCCCTTTGGAATTGATGGCAACACTTAGTAAAAAATAACTAAGTACATTGTCAGGCTTTACTCCACTTTTTCCTTTATCCTTCAAAAATTTCATAATATAGCTCCCCCTAAGATTGATGAAGCATTTTTCACTGCACTCTCTCCCCCTTTGAGATCAATGACAAAACATGTGTTCAAAATCTCCAAAACTGCAAAGCATATATGCCAATAGTTCTCCCCCTTTGACCAAAACTTTTTAAAAAATGAGCAACTGCTACTTGAGTTAGAAAATTATCCTATGATTTTCCTTCATTTCCGGAAGGAACTTCTTCGAAGCATCTATTGTGATCCCAATGATTATGACCATACTATTATTATTGGATGTCCTATTGACAATCTTAGTAAGGGATTCCAAAATTGTAATTGCTTCCTCTAGTTTCTCACCTTTTCTTAGTATCTCAACCATTTGTTCCAATCTACATTCAGTTAGATCCTTCACCTTCCAAAAAGTGTCTAGAAGAGTGTTCTTGCTGAACTAAAATTTAATGTGCTCAGATTGTAGCTCTCTAATCCTTTTCTTGATTTTACCATCCTGATCTTGAGACATATCAAAGCTTTTTCTAATCACATTCAACTCTATTTCAATTTGCTCCAATTTCTCCTTGTAGTTCCCAACTGCATGAAGCCAACGAATGTAATAGCTATAGATGTTATTAGCTACATTGATGCATTGCCTCAGCTTATTCATCTTCTTTTTCAATTTTCTGAGAGATAGCCTAAACTACTCCTTCAAATGAGAGGTAACTTCCCCTTCTTCTTTGTCTTCAACCTCAAAGTTCATTGTTTCCTTACTACATTCAATCATTTCTTCAGGTAGAATGTCCTACAAAATCTCCAATCTGATCTTTCAGTACTCAAAATGAGCATTTAGTACACTCAAAATCATATCCTAATCATATGGTGGTCTGGCAGACCATAACTTAGCAATTTTCTACATTCCACCTTCCTTCTGAATAAGTTGTTATAGCTTCTCTTTTGTCAGGTCATATTCTTCCTCACTTACCTCTGACATTTTATTTTTTGGTTCTTGTTCATTTCCTTGTGGATCCTCAGTTACTTCATTGGATTCTTCATCTGGAATATCCATAATTTCCTTTTCTTTTCCTTTCCCTTCAATTCTAGGAGTCTTGCATTCTGGAGGGTTGTATTCCATAATTTTTGTTTCTCTTTTCTACTTTCTCTACATGCTACCGGAAGGGGAACCTACTTCAATTGTTCTTACCAGAAGAGAAACATTGACTGAGTCATACTTTCCAACCACATCTTTAAAGAAAATTTCAAATTCTTGATCCCAATTAGCCAAGCTCTTAGAATAAGAGTATATTTTCCTGCATATTGGTTCATCTGCTTTCCACACCACTTTATCGATCTTTGGAAGACAATTCAATAAATACATTATAAATATATAATCAAAGTACTAAACCTCAAAGGGTAGCCTGACCCTTCTATTAATTACACATTCTCCATTAGCTGATCCTTCAGTAACCTACATAGGTCAAAGTCCTGACCTTCAATTATCATCTTGTGAGAAATGTAAACTACACCAGCCGATGTTGCTCCTTCTCAATTTTTGAAAAATACTTTATATGATATTTTGTGTGCAATATACTTTGTCATGGGATTCTTGATTGTTGTGATTATCAGTTTCCTCTGATTTCTAATTATTCTGGTTAGTGTTTCAACTTCTTTGTTTTGAATGGATTTCTTCCTCAGTATGTCTCCGACTTTGCATAATCCAGTCAAATTTTCAATTACTTCCTTCAAAATGATGTAGGGTTTGTCCAGAATCAAAATGTCATCATGCAATATATTCATAATGAATTTAATGAGTTCCACATTTTTGAAGTACATAAACTCATTCCAAAAATCCAAATTCTTGTGTTTGGCTTCATTCAACTTCAATTCATCATGCAACAAAAAATTTCTCATGGACCTAACCTTTCCATTGTTGTATTCATCCAAAATGATTGAACCTTTGATTTGTTCCATTTATCTTTCGCACTTAGGTTTAACAACTGCACACCGAATTATATAAAAATTCTGAAAATACCTAATAGATTTTGAGTTTCGCTACCGAATTAATAGCGCTGCTTCAAAATTATGCTATCAAGTGCTCTCCTTGTTTCCTTCTTTGATGCAAAGTGACAAATGATAGTTCCAACTTGAATTTTATAGTTCACACACTTTCAATAAAATCATTTGCCCTAGGTTTTCTGGATACTCTATTTTCTAGGTTCTTTTGCAGACCTTCAATTCCTTGAATTTTCTTGTGAATGATTTCCAAAACTTCTTGATATCATTTATACACCTTTTTGACCATCCTTTGCATTCAGGTACCATCTACAAATAGGGGAGGAAATATTTTCTTGAACAACTCCCCCTAGGCCAGTGGCTTGAGATCAATTACTAGAAGAATTACGAAAAGAAGGTTCCGATGTAGGACCATTCCCAACATCAAACTCATTCTTCCTTACCCATGTCTTCTTCATTTGATCTTTGATCTGATCATTGATCTCATTTGTAGTCACTTTTCTTTTCCCTTTATCATCTTTCTATATATCTCTACCTTTGTATACCAGACCTCTCTTATCCACTTTTTTTGTTTCTGTAGAATCTTGTAGTGTGACCATGTTTGTTGCAATTGTAGCACACAATACTTCCTTTCCTAGACCAATCATTCCATTGATTTCTTCCCGATCTAAATTGAATAGAAACATGTCCAAATCTTCCACATGTGTAACTGTTATCTCGTAAAGTTGCAACCTTATCAAGTTGTAGAACTTGATACTTTAGAGGAACATGGGAAATTTTTGAGGCTATGGGTCACCTAAAGATGGAAAAGAACCTTTGGAGAAGGCTAACTTCCTAGCTGGTTATCACCTAAACTACTGACTTTTAAGAGGGAAAGAGAGAAATAATGCATGAAAATGAAAACTAAACCCTATGGTGATGTACCTAAACATTACTTGGATTTGAAACTAGATTTCATACACATGCTTTAAAATTGGCATGAATTAATTATGCATAATTCATTGCAATATGTAATGCATAAATATTTTAGTGAAAGGTCATAATATAGTTACTTGCAAAATCAAGATAGCTTCACAATCAACAAATAACATGTATTAAGTAGACATAATCAGCAACCTACATGAACAAACTAGTTGTAGAAAGGTATAAATATGTGAGACAAAGTTGTAAGGAAATTTAAACAATATCACTAATAACTTGATCAATCTCTCATATACACTAAACTCCAAGAACGAAAATACAAGAAATCAATCATTAGAAATAATAGAGGTCTCCATTGTATATCATATCCAAAATGAGTTACAAAAACTTGCAAAAATCTATGAAAGGACTGCAAGTGTCACTGTCTCCAAAAGCTGCATGAATAGAACTAACTCTAAAAGAGTCACTCCAAAGACCATATGAATCAAATCCCAACAAAAATCCACAAAAATAGGACTCTCAAAACTGATTGGGGTCAGATGCATGAAAAGGGCCTAAAATCTAGTCACCACATTTTACCCAAAAAGACACCTACATGTTGAAAAAGTCAAATTGGACCAATTTCAACATGATGACACTCCAAACTATCCTCAAAAATCTTCCATTTACTCCATAAATTAATTAAGTGCTCTTATATGCCCTCCAAAGTCACAATTGAGTCAAAACAAACCCATGTATCCTCTCCTTATGTTGGCAATTGTTTCAACCATTCCCTATATGCTTGCAAAGCATGAAGACTTATTCAAACTCATAAAAGCTTTACAAGGCTTGTCACCTTTATTTTGCACTTAAAATAACATTTATAATTAAGTTATTTATAAATTATCACTTAAACAAATGCTTTACACTTGTAACCAATGCAAGAAATAAAAGTAAAAGCTTGAAATTTTTCTAAAAGGCATATAAAAGGGCATATTTGATTGAATTGGTCATTTAATTGGGAATATATAAAAGAACCAAGGCATATAATAAATGGGAATTAGAAATATTTGAAAAAACAATAAAATAAAAGGCAAAAAATTCCTTTACTTGTTGGCCCTTTCATTAGGGTTTTGAAACCCTAGGAACAAAAGCAAAGAAAATAATGAGAAAAAATTTCATTTGTCTTTGAACCTTCTAGGAGAAGCTAAAAACTATGACTAAGGGTTATTACTCATTTAGTCAAGGCTTCCAATGGGGAATTTCAAGGGCATTTTTTCATGATTAAACAAAGGAATGAGCTTAACACAGGTTTCTATGGAAGAAAAAGTTGAAGCCGAGTCGTGGTAAGCCTTTACTTGCACAAAATTACTCTTTTATTCTCTTTCTATAGAACAAACCATGAATTCGAGATCACCCTTCTATATTTTCATGATACCATGATGGAAACAAGATGAAGAAACTTCATTTTCTATATATTTTATCATATCTAAAACTTTGAATTCTCTGTAGATGAAATCCTTGCAAAACATTGGGATTATTTTGAATTTTATGGCCATGATCATGTATTTTCTAGGTGTTTGAAATTCCTATAGGAAAGAAGGATTCTATGTGTTTCGTAGCTATGCCTTTAAAATTTTTTGTGTTACTTCCTCAATTTTTCAAACTTATAGAATCATTCCTAGGTTTTTATTTGAAATTACATCTTTGCACAGGTATTTCGGCTTACCCTCTTTGTTGTCATGATGCCATGATTTCTTGTAGGTAATCTCTGAACCCCCTTGGTCCCACACTTCACTTACCTTCTAGATTTCATATTATGTATTTCTCTTGTCATCTCAATACCATGGCTTTGCAATTTTCTATATTTGACAAATATTACTAAAGGGTTCTTGATTCTACTATGCTAGGGTTCAAAGAATGAAACCCTTCATCCATAGCTTTTAAGTGACACGCAGTGGCTTTTCTATTTTTCTTCTTCTTTATTATGTAGTAAAAAGCTCAAAATCAAGCTCTATTTATTTTTCCTATAATATTTGAGCATTTCTATGCATTTTCTTTCATTAACTCTCACTTGCCCATTTTGGAATACAATTCTATTGCTCTTGAAATGACCATAATGACCCTTACTAACTTCTTCATAGTTATTGCACTTTCTCATTATCTCCCTTTCTTTGTAGTAGAATACTTTAAAATGCCCTTGGATTCCATCAAACTTGTTCTCTCAAAACCCTCTCTACCTTACTAATTGCTTACCATAGGTCTACCCTTTTGATCATGGTCATGCCTGCCACTATTTGACAATCTTAATATATGCACATAGGTCAAAGCTTCATATGAACATTCCTGTGAGAACTAATCGTAAACCTAAGGGTAAAGTGAACTCTCCTTGTCTTGTCATTTTGAATGAAACTTTATATGTAGATATCATTAATTGTCAAAGGACTCGCAAGCATAAAACTATTCATAAGATCATTTGACAGACAAAACCACAAAGACAAGTCATAGTCATAGCCTTAGATCACAAGTTAGGAAAAAAAATTGTTTTCCATATGACTGTTGCCTCCCTTGAAATGTGACTGCAAGTAAAACTTCTAAGTCTCCCTTAAAAATATGGAACTACCAATATTTCTAGTTGACTGTCCAATCTTTAGGAAAGATTTCCCTTTGAGATGTAGTCACTATCTTCTTGTGATTTCATAGCCAACAACCACCTTGAGTCTTATAAAGGACAACAAATAAACCCTTATACCTATGTACCCTTGAAAATAAATGGTGTCATTGGTGATTATGAATGAGAGGATTTTCATATTATTTTGTCACTATTACCCTTCCTCTAATATTTGAAACCTTTGCTTGATGCTTATCTGTTGTCACCTTCATCATGCTCATTTCTCTCAGCTTTAAAAGATTCTCACCATCATTGTACAATATACATGACTGATTTGTTATCTTGTGACTATTCTTTTCACTTTACAATATTTAGAGGCTCCAACCTTGGACATTAGACCCTACTCCCTTTTTCCTTGTCTTCACTATGGTATTGTCATTTCTTGTTTCTTATGGACCTTCCATTATTTATTTCATATCAATTCCACTTACACATAAATAATTCATACTACTAACATTTGTATTCATCATCAATAGATTGCAGTCATAATCACATTGACTATCATAAAGAATATTGAATCTAGCAATCTCAATTCAAATGGATTGGCAATATTGTCTTAGCTCTCTTTTGAAAGGATTGTACCAAACTAGAGAAACCTTGTGAACAAAAATATTTTGATTCTAATCCCCTGAATTCTATCAAACTTGGAAACCAACAAATATAGCAATGATAACCTTGATCTCATTTCCTCAAGCATCTTGGGCTCAACTCCTATAGGAGCCTCATTTTACCCCACATGTTGAATTAAGATGAATAAAAAACAACATGATTATACCTGTAGTTGTACATGAAACAAAAAAGTTAAAAAAAAAAAAATGCATGTCTTAGGTGTGTAAGTTAACTTTGAGGGTTTTCCTAGATACCTAAGGTATGCATATGCTTATTTAATGCACATTAAGACCAAATTATACATACATAGGGTGAATGTGTACACAATGTTTGTAATCAGTCATTATTTAGAGCATTGCTCTAATACCATCACTTTATCTTTTGCAGGAATAGGAACTAGGAGCAAAAAATGAAGCTCAGGATAGTAGCAAGATGAGAAGACACATCAAAACCAGTCATTCACATGCAATGGCTCATTACCTTCCTTCTATGCACATTTATTTCTTTCTTTACTTATTCATGTATATATTTTTCATGATTTGTATTGAATAAGAAAAAGTCAATCTCACGGCTTGTGTGAGATAGTGAATATTCTTACATTCAACAAAGATTACTTTTTTAGAAAGATTTGCGTAAATCTTTTCTTTGTTGCATGTAGTTGTATATATGCAATGATTTCTTACAATAATCTTGTAATATTTTCTAATTTTTCCATTTATACAATTGAACATAATGTAAGGAAGTTAATAAAATGTACCTCATTTCCTCAGTTCAAAATCAACAAACGCCACATGATTGAACCTAAGTGAAAATATGGTAATAGTAACATTCAATATTCTTCCTACTGACAGAGTATTTTGACAAATTTTTGCATTCAATTAATTTATAACCAAACTTCTTGCAAGTGAAACATTGATAAGAAAATGATGAATCTCTTGATTGATTATTACTTCTACATTAAGTAGCCATATAGCCAAATTTATTGCAGGAAAAACAATATCCATTAAATTTTTGAGCATTAGGTTGTCTTACTGAATATCTTCCTCTTTTGTTCATCTAATTACCTTGTCTGAGATTCTTTCGTTCAGATCTGGAAATTTCTCCTTTTTCATATCCAAGGCCTCACTTATAATTTCCAATATTTTTTCCTTGAGTCAGCTCATCAAGCTTCACTAAACTGATCTTAAACTTCTCCTTAATTCATTTGCAGTGGTGAGTTCATTCTTGAGAATAATGATCTATTTACCAAGTTCTTCTTCATTGTTTCTAGATTGTTGTAATTCACTTTCCATTTGAATGAATTTTCCATTTACTCTTTTGCATTCATCAGATTTCTCCTTTAGGGACTAAGAAAGGTTCTCCTCATTCTTCTTCATTTCTTCAATTTCTTTAGTCATCTTCATCACCATAGATTCCATCTCATGTTTCAAGGTAGCATTGTATCTTGCAAGATTTTCACATTCTTTAGTTATTTCCTTCAAGGTCTGATTTAGGTGAACATCATCCATATTTTCGCTCTCTTGTTGCTTAATCTAAGCACAAAGATCCTTCCTCTTTTCTCTTCATTTAAGAATATGATCCTTCAATGACTAAATGAATTTCTCAGCATCCCTAAGACTTGCTTTCAATTCCTGGACTTCTACTTTAGACTGATGAAGGTCATCAAGTTCCACCAAAAGTTATTGTTGAAGACTACCAGATTCCATTAAATTCCAAGATCCACCTCAAGCTAGTAAAATTCTTCAGAGGAACTAGGCTCTGATACCAATTTTTGGTCTCAAGGGAACACTAAGAGGGGGGTTAATCAGTGTTCAACAAATCTTAACTTCATTAAACTAAAACTTAAACCATTTTACCATTTAACCAAAAGAGAAGATGAAAAAACATAAAGAGATTATCCACAACACCATAACACAAGGATTTTTACATGGAAACCCTATTAGGGGAAAAACTAAAATGGAGGTTAATCCATAATTTCAGTACTCAAATATAAGTTTTACAAAAGGGAATGCACTTGCATTCAGACACACTGATCAAAGGGAAGGCTCACTACCTTACAAAAGTTTAGATTAAAACCATCTAAAGGTTGAACTAAAGTAGTAGCATCTACTTATAACAAGTTATAGTTCCAATTCAACTCATAGATCGGATTCTACACTTCACTCTACTCCATTTTGTTTTGCTCTGCTTTTCTATTCGCATCACACATCGATAAATTCACACTATTACTCTATTAAATTTTACACTACACACTGATATACTTCACATTCGCTACTCATCACTATCTAAAAATGATAAAACTAATCTCATATATATATATATATCAAGGATTTCAACATTCATATGATGACTTCACAAAAAATTAAGCTCTTTACAACTGTCAACTAGATCCACCACTAATTCTTTATGTGTATCCTCCAAATTCAGTTAAGACATAGAGAGGACCCAAATAAACATATTTTGAACATAAAAACATTTTATTAATAACCCCTTATACATCTACAATTACTATATTCACCAGTTCAGCCTTCTAGCATGGATAACAACCAAATTAGTCCATCAGATCACTTAGATCGTACACCAGTGAATTTGCATCAAGATACTTCATGAATAATGTATTGTAAACATCAACAAACCTTCCTCAGAGATCCATAACTCAAAATAACAGTCTGGTGAGGTATTCAGATCACCATTATTATCTTTAACTAGATGCTTTATTCTTTATGCTATTCTATCAATGTAAACCAAAACTAGACTATAGATTGGATGAATGACTTAGGTAGCCATCAATGACAACACTAGAAGCCATATGCCAATAGTGCATTGGTTTAGAGAAGTCTGGGGACTTCAAAACTAGAGCCTCTTTGATAGCTTGTTTAGTCCTTCTGAATGCTTGATTCAACTCAACACTCCAAAGCACCTTCTCTCCCTTCTTAAGCATCTTGGAAATAAGCCTTGTAATCTCTACAAATTTAGTCACAAATCTTCTTCAAAAAATGATTTATCCAAAAAATGACTGGACACTCTTAATGATTTTTGGCTAAGGGATTTTATCTATGGTTGCTACTCTCTTAGGATATATTCTCAGTCCAACTTTTGCAACAATATGTCTTAGTAATTAACCTTCAATTACCCCAAAGGCACACTTGTTTGGGTTTAGAGAAATCCAATATTTCAGTGATCTGATAAAAATATTTTCTAAATGCATACAATGATCTTTTTCCTTTTTAGATTAAGCAGTCAAGTCATCTTGATATAAAACCATAAATAAATCAATAAAATCTAGAAAGGCTACATCCATAGCTCTCTAAAAAGTAGCTCCTACATTTGTTAAACCAAAAGGCATTCTGACATAAACATAGGTACCCCGAGGATTAGCAAATGTAATCTTATACTGCTCAGAATCCTTTACCTTTACTTGATTGTAACCTAAAACACCATCCATCATTGATAGTAATTCACAACCAGTTACCTTCTATAACATGGTTTCCATATTTGGTAATGGATAGTTTTCCTTGAGTGAAGATACATTCAGGTTTCTAAAATCAACGCAAAGTCTTATGTCACCATTATTTTTTCTTACTAGCACCAAATTAGATACACACAAAGAATATCTAATTGGTTTTATGATGCCTGCATCTCCTAACTTTATAAACTCTTCTTGCATCTTAGGAGCTATGGTTGGATTAATCAGTCTTTTCTTTTGCCTAAAAGGTTTAGCATTTTCTTTCAGAGGAACCTCATGTTGGGATAGTTCCTCCTTGTAAGCTTTGAGGTCATCATATGACCAAGCAAAGACATGCTTGTATTTTCTGAGAAGGCAACTAGAATTTCTTTTACCTTTGGCTTAATCTTCTTTCCTATGTAAACTTTCTTAGGAGTATTTTCAGTCCCCAAATTGACTTCATCTAGGTCCTTTGGGTGAGCAGTAGTTTTTTTGACCTTGCTTCTATCCTAACTATCAAAGACCCTTTCAAGAGCTACTTGGCCTTTAGGAATTTTATTTGTTTTTAACTAGATGATCTCTTTTCCAAACACCATATCCTTTCCATCAATATTCTCAACAAATCCATCAAATTCAATCTCTTGACTTTCATATTTATTTGCACAATTCAAAAATTTGAGAATATCTTCACCATCATTGAATATCAACTAGTTGTAGATATTTTTAGGAATATAAGGTCATACTTTCCACTTTAGAAATTCCTATTAAAGTTATGTCATCGGGTCTTAATACAATGGTAACAAGTAAGTTAGCTACTCTATTCTATCCTCTTCCATCTAGTCAATTCCAAAAGCATCAAATTGCTCAATGGAATCCTAGACAACATTTTTGTACTGCTTCAACCTATTATTTTTGCATGCATATTTAGCTCTTACCTAGGAAATTACTAATTCATAATCACCAACTACCATAAACTTCTTTATTCCATGCTTCTCAACCAATTTCAATCCCAACAACAAGGCTTCATACTCTGTCATGTTATTCGTACAGACAAAAGATAATGTGAAGGAAGACTTGTAAGTATTACCACTAGGAGCTACCAACAATATCCTTGCACCCAACCTTTCTTTAAAACTTGCACCATCAAAATAAATTTTCCAAATTCCATCCTTGTAAGACAACCCTAAAATTTCATTTTTGATTGGTGTAGAATACCTCTATTTTGAAATCACTAATGTAAGTGTCTATTGAAAGAATAGTGGCATCCTTAGGAGCATGCTCCAACATATGTGGCACCCTCAGTTGTCTCATTACTTGAAAATTATTACCATAAATGGGAAAAGTAGCATAAGACATATCACACTACATACTACCTCCCATGGATGCACTCCACTTTAGAGATAACAATATTCCATAATTAGGTGGGATATCTACCACTACCACACTCATTTTGAATTCTTTATGTGGGTAGGCTTCTAGTTTATAAGGAAGTTCATTTATCACACCAATGATAGGGACCTCTCTTGCATCCAGAGCATAGCACTTTCCATGCATGCTATAAATTTTCAATCCTAGTGCATCCATGATTTTAGTTGGCATGAGATTATTGGATGCCCTAGAATCTATAATACATTTTTTATAAAGTTCCCCTTGACCATTAAGGTGAGAAAAAATTAACCAATCTTATCAAGACAAGTAGTTACAGAATTTCCCAGGAAGATATGGGGAATTTCAGTAATAACTCCCTCAACCTCCTTGTCTTTCTTATCCTTTTCATTCAATTTAGGTGGAGTAGGCTCCACCAAATCATTGCAGGCTATAGCAACACCATTGATAAGGGCCACTACCTTATGCTTATGTTCATCTATTCTCATCATTTCAAGAAAAGGTACATAAACCTTTACTTAGCTAAGTAGTTGAAACATATCAAAAGGGGTATATTTAGGTAATTCAATTGGGATCATACATTGTTCATTGTTTCTCTCCTTTTTTTGATTTCTTGTAACTTCAACTCTGAGCATAACATATTTTCTTGTGACATTAGGAGTATGCTTTTCTATCTTTACCTTTGCAACTAGAGATTTGAACTCTTGAGGAACCTTTGGCTTTTCCACTTTTTTAGCGCAAATTTTATCTACATTACTTTCCTTAGCTTTGGTTGTTTCCATTTTTCATTAGGCTTGTGTTCTTTACTCTTGGTGTTCTATTTTTTAATGAAAATACCAACAAGATTACCTTGCTCATCTCCAACTGTTTTGTTTCTCAAATGATAGGAACTTCTAGCTTGAGTTGCTAAAGCTGTAGTATATCTTGCAATCTCCTCCTCTAAGGGTCTTATTAATCAAATACCTTCTTCAATCACTTCCAAATTGTAAACCTCAACTTCATTGTCAACATCTTGATTAGAAAATACTTGATGATTTGTACTAGCTACTTTCCTTTGGTCATCCACATCCATTTCATAAAAATCTTCATCAGAAGAGCATTCATTGCTAGCTACATCAAATTTACCCATTTCCATAAGTACATTATTTTATTCTTCATTTTGCTGACTAGGCTCTCCATGTGTTACTTCATCTACCTCAACCATCTGTGCAACTGCACATTGTTGAGAAGAATATGGAATTCGACAAGTCATACACTAGGGAGTATCTTCAACAAAATTCCCTAATTTTTTTTGTAGAGGATCCAATAGGACTTTATTCAAAGTATTTATTTGATTATTTAAAACAATATTTCCATTATACCAACTGGTATTGTATGGGTGGCCTTGTAATTGAGGAAGTCTTTCATTTCTTTGAAATTTTTTTGGTTGTACCTTTTCTTGTTTTACAATCTTATCATTTGCGGTCTTCATAAAACTTTCAAAATTGTCCTCAATAGTTCCTCTTTTAATTCCTAAGCTTTTATCTTCCTTTTTTGATCCTTTGAAATTTTTTGGATCATCTCTCCTTCCAACTTTACCAGTTGCTCTACTAATATTCTCAATATGCTCTGCCAACTTTTAGGCTTCCCTCAATGTCTGAGGGTTCTTATCTAGCAAGCGGTAGCTCATTTTGGCATCAAAAGCATTACAATAATTTACCATACATACATGATCATTCAATTGTAACCAAGGAGGAAATCTCTTTCTAGCCTTTTCGAACCTTGTATTAAACTCAACAACAAATTCATTGGAACTTTTAGTAATAGTGTTAAACTGGTTCAACAAGAAACTTGAATCAAATTGTCACCATATTATTTCTTGTTAATCCTTTTAAATTCCTCCCAAGAGACAATGCTCTGAGCAAGGAAGCTTCTATACCACTCTTGGGCATCTTCTATGAGGGACTGCGTGAACAAATTCATCATAACATCTTCTACCTCTACCTCAAAATCATCCATAACATTTGCAAATTCTTTGAGATGGTCTTAACCACTCAAGTAATTATTACAAGAGAATCTGACTAAAGAAAGTCTAAAGTCTGTAGGGAATGGATTAGGGTAACCCGGTATTCCAATGAAACATAACTATTGGTATCTATCTACTTGGAGTGGCCTCCTACTATGTTGATCCCTATGACTATCCTTTTTCTCATTGTCTCTCTTAGTTTCTGATTGGTTGTTATCTTCATCCTTCCCACTCTCACCATCACCACTACTTTTCTAACTTCTTTTATCATCATCCTCAAAATAAGAATTACTATTACTATCTTTTCCTCCACCTCCACCACTAAGAATATGACCCGCAAACTTGTTCATTTCTAATTCAGTATTGGTATCTCTAGAACTTGA